>OV884015.1:69832825-70310325 GCA_930367205.1 Acanthosoma haemorrhoidale | reverse complement strand
GGCAAGTTATCAGTATAAAATTCATTTTTTTATTACATCTATGACAGAAATAAACATAATTTTATAATCGCTTACTGATTTTCTTATAATTTCGCTAAAAATTATATTGTGCCATAGGTGAAAATAGGTTATCCAAGAAGAACATTTGAAATCTGACTTATTAATTCAGTTGGTTCTTCCTGAAGTATCAGGCCATTTATCAGAGTGTTAATAGATCGTTGAATTTGTACAAGTCCAGGAGAGTCCGTTCCTTAATCTTGATGTTAGCTAGACTTTATTCGCTTGTCAGAAATAATGTCCTTTTCAAAAGGCTTTTTATTTATTTGCTCTTTGGATTTTATTTGATGGTTAAGGTCTATTGGGTAATTTCCATCTGCCAGCATAGATCTTTATTAGAAACACAACTTTCTAAACGATCAAGTATTTTCACTTTTGCAACTATATAAAAACAATAGCGATTTTTATATATTTTTAACATTAACGAAAACCTGCCTTAATGACCTAACAGAGGGAAAATAAAACAGCGACTGAAGCAGAGCTAAAATAGAAAAATAATAATTCATAACCGAAGTTGTTACCCCATTTTTTTTTTTTCAAAATTCACCTGTATTTCCAAATGATTGCATTTGATATAAGAAATTAATCAAAGTTTACAACAATCCAATTGTAATCCAAGTTACAAATAGGTTCTATCATTATAACTGAAATATCCTTGTATCCAGTATCGTTGTAAGCAAATTCGACTGTATATCAAATTGAAAATCGATTTTGAATTATGAATATAAAGAAGGCATTGAGAGGAAAGAGAGAAAGTTGTAGTTTGTTACATAGTTACGAATTTTTAATTTTTAGCCCTTATTAAATGTTATACATTTTCTTATCCATAATTACAAGATCTAACTAAAGCTACCACACACCATCCACATGTTTACTTACTGCACAGAATTTATTAGAAGCAGCAAAGATACTTAGAACTTTCGGCAAGTTTTGGCTTGAAATGACTTAAAAGAGAAAAAAGTCGCAATAAAATCAAAAATAGGTAATAAATATCATACAAACCTACCTCTGTCCTAACTTCCAATACATGTTTAAATTGTGATGACATTGAAGCTAGCTTTGACTGCAAAGTCAAAACAACACTAGATGAATGTGAAAATAAATGCTGGGTTTTGTTTCGATTCCTGCTTTCATTTTGGCCTCTAATGACTTCTTGCAATTTGGCAATTTGTGAGTTAAGACTGTTAAGATCTTCTTTTATTATGTAAGTCAACTCTTGAATTTCGGTTGGCCTGTCATTGAATAGAGGTTTTCTTTTAGCCACTAAAAAAATCAAGACAAAAAAACATTACATTTTGGACAATTTTAAATATTCTGTGCCTCTATAGTAACAGTTATCCATAATTTTTTTGGTTCCTGATTTGAAAATATATTTCAGAATTAACCAAAATGAGATCAGCTCTGAACATTATCGGGTTCTATGATTTTTTAAATATATATTTTGATATCAATTAAATATCATTATTGAAGTATATTGACAAATAAAGCAATGTTATGTGAAATTTCTATAAAGTAGGAGTGGACTTTCAATTACGGCAGTATCACAGAGATAATCTTGTCAATCTATAAACTTTTAGTAATTTTTACTGTAAATATATTTATGAATAAAGGCATCAATTGATTCATGAACAATATAAGTGGAAAGAACACACAAATAAATAAACAATGGCATGCCAGTCTAATCAATGTTTTTTGTCATAAATCACTCTTTTATTTTCATTATTATTTTTTAGCGGAGTTTTGATTAGATATAATCTTATATTAAGTAAATGTATTTAATAAGTAATTACATTGTGGACAACTGTTTTATCACCAGTGAATTTAAAATTATTGAAGTTCTTGCATTTATTTTAAAATTTTAGAGATTTGAATTGAAACTAACTAGTGACAAATATACCATTTTTCAAGAGGGGAAAGCAGGCTGTCCACAAAGCAGATATTTAACTTTCTATAAAGTGAATAGAGACTCAGGCGTTTTATATCACCAACATGAAACAACCAGTAATGCAATATTACATGAAATTAACTTAAAAGGAAACAGTAAGGGAGCGTGGAAAAAACATTTTGTCAACATAATGTCGCAAAACCAAAGTGGTTATGATAATATATTTATGGCAATTGGTGTAGACGTAATATTTCAATAGCTTTATGACGAATATGAAAATTTTTAATACAGTAAATTAAATAAATGCCCCTCTAGATGCTTATAATTCTCAATAATCACTTAAACATGTTCCAGTTGTTTTCTGTAAACAATAAACAATATAAAATATAGGTTCTAACTGCAAGGAATAATTTATTTGATAACGAGTTGACAAGTGCGTGTTTTATGATAAGAAATTACAACTTACACAAAGTTAGTTTCTCCAGTTTGTCATAGGTACTGCTAATGTTTTTCCCTATATTCCTTGCTAACATCATGAAATCTCCATAGTTTTGAATATTTTTAGCTCTTGTAGGGTCCTGAGTGGCTACAGCTCTTATGACAGTCCTCCCTTGAAGAGACCTAATAGCACTAGCAAATTCTGAAGTTCTATCTCGAGACATCATAGGATGATCTTTGATTATTGAAGAAATACTGTTATTAAAACCATTTTCTCTAACTGAGTGAGATGTAAAAGAGGGTGGCTTTTCAGCAAGAATCAGAGGTTGCTGGTCCGATTCTGAACCGATCCTTCGCCTTCTGGCAGTCATTGGTTCATCTAACCATAATTTACTTTATATATAATTTAATTAATTCCACCTTGTTACCATTATGTCACTTTAATAATAAAACTCATACTTTAAATTACAATTAGTAAGAAAATCACAGATAATTAATATTATTGGAATATGACTTTTCACTAATAGTTGGAAATTGATAATGGCATAAATGTCTATTTTAATCCACTAAAATAAACATTAAAAAGTAATTATGAGTATCCAGCAGGAGATCCACGTAACTCTTAAACACATTAGACAGCTGATAGATAGAGCTACTTTGGCTTCAATTGAAGGCTCGTTCGCATTCCACATGCAACATCAATTGAAGAGCATATCTCTTACGTCATTTGAAATCAACTACTTACGTACGTCATTGTAGGCAATAATGGGTGGATTAATTTCGGATTTCAATCATTATCAGATGCTTACATCTTATCAGACTTTACCTAATTTTTACATTATGGCTAGAAATTAAATAATAATTGAAACATTTTTTCTATTTATATGCCTTTTCTGATGATTTCTTTAAAGACATTTTGCCTTTGAATTTTCCATTGGTTATTAGCAGGGCTGGGATTTATATGTAATAAAAAAAGTAAAATATGTACATATTTTTGTGTTTTCACAGAAATATGTTATTAGAAAGAGAAATATGTAAAAACGTAAATGAAATTACTGTACATGCAGTGTAAAAATTCTACAAACAGCAAATATTTTCAAATCTTAGGATAAAACAAACTTTCAAAGGAAATATATAGTATTAATAAACAAACATAAAGGCAGGAAAAAAAACTTTACTGCATACATTTTCGAACTTATGTGTATCGGGTCGTGAAACGTAAAAAAAAGAATAAGTAAGGAACGAAATAACACTCTTGAAGGCTGGTTAAGAACTGGCTTTATTCAAATTATAATCCTCTATATATGTATTCACGATGTTTATCAAGGTAGTTTGGAATTAGGGGCTACTCCCGTAGGTCACATCTTAACTTCGAAATGCCACTCCACATATGCCAAACATTTTTGTGCATGTTTAAAAACAAGGATTTCCATTGGGGACAATTTGACCTCTAGATTTTCTTTCGGATCCGTCCTACAGTGCACTTCTGAAATTAGGTATATTTTCCCAAACAAATACATCTTTTACGAAGCTATCAATCATTTTCATGTTGTGGCTCTCTAATTTTGTTTTCACTTAGGCTAAAAAAACATCTATCAAAATCATGCCTTTTATTGAATCAAAGCTCTTGCAGTACTATTCAGCTGCTTCTAACCATCTAACTCCATCTTGTAACTAATGGTTGAAACGTCAAGCATATTTTTCCTTCAAGTCAGCCCTATTTTAGGGTTTATTAATTTATTTATTAATTAGTTTAAAAATAATTAACTAAAAATAATATTAATGGAAAATGTTGGACAATATCTGAAGTATTGGAAACAATTGGGCAGCAGGCACCAGCAGCTTCATGGTAACCCTGGCCAAGCTGCTCTAACTATTTTCAAATTCAACACCTTACGAGACGTACGTTATAAGTTTTATGTACTTTTCTTTGTGAAATAAGACGTTAGTACGTTTTACAGCTTTTAAAACTGCACAGATGGACAAAATTAGCTCACCAATAATTTTGTTTTAGTTAAAATTAAATAAATTAGCTATTGCTTTTATTTTGATTGGTATTTCAGTGTAAATTTCAACCGTGAATAATGCTTTGTTTACTCTCAAATCTTTTTCACAAACTGTAACATTTGATCCATCCAATCTACACACCGTAAAATTCGCTCCCACTCATTCTTTCTCTTTAAAAAAACTCTTTGTAAACGTTATTAATTTTGTTCAACGGTCCCATTAAGGCATTTAAGTTAATACAGTTGCGTTAGGGTTGTGACATTGATAGAGGAAGAATAATACAGCCAGCGGGAAGTCGCTAGGAGACAGGGGGAACATAAGTTGTCCATAGACAGGGGTCTAAAGCGATTTAGGGAGACAGATCGCCCAAGAAGAAGGGGACAGGGTCAGCCTAGATTTACAGCAGATAGAGACAACAGGTACATCCGGCATCTGGATTTGTAAAACCGGAGCATCACCGGACCTAAGATAAAAAGTCTCACAAGACAAGTCAGAAATGTTTCCATTTCCAGCATGGCAGTAAGAAGAGCGCTAAATGAAAATAACCTTAGGGCTCGGCATCCTGCCCGTGGACCACTCCTTATCACAGCTCACAAAATGGGAAGCATTCAGTTTCCACGCGAACATGTGAATTGGATTTTGGAAAACTGAGTAAGACTTTTCTCTACAAATGAGGTGAGAGTTGGTCTTAAGCCTTCAGATGGCCGTAAGTTTTCATGGAGATGGCCAGGAGAGAGGTACGCGCCAAGCTGTGTGAAAAGGTGGTATTTGGTGGTGACTCACCGATGTTCTTGGTGGCATTTCCTTCGATGGTTGTACTGAATTGGTTATGCGGGGAAGGTCCCTAACGTCTCAGAGTACTAAGGAGGCATAATCGAAGAACATGAAGTGCCATTTGCTCCCAACATCGGTGAGGGATTCTTGTTAATGGATGATAATGCCAGACCCCACACAGTACGGATGGTAATGATTATCTGATTAAGGTTGGGATTGAGCGCTTGGTGTGCCCATTACGTAGTCTAGACTTTAATCATACTGAACACGTCTGGGACCAACTGAAATCCATGCCCTAGAATCCTTCATGGATTTGAAAGGGCTGTTGTTGAATAACGGGACAATATTCCTCAGCACTTCATTTTAAACCTCTTCCAATCAATGCCAAGGCGTTTAAGAGACGTGATTCGTGCCAGAGGCGGAAATACCCGTTATTGAATACGTGTTTTGCAAACATTTTGTTCCCAAGTTTACCAGTTTTTACAATATTCTTTTTTTTTTACTCATTATGTACTTTCGATTATCTGGGGAAATACAATTTTGTTTTCAAATGACTTATTTTTTCAAACAAAAATATTTTTTAAGTATGATATTTGTATAAATTAGAAATTTGTCAAAAAATAAGGGCAGTGCGTAAATTTTGTCCATCAGTGTCAACATTTATTAGTATACACTTAAATATTCATTTTGTCTCATTATTATATCACAAAAATATATGAACCATACGAAATTTCCAAAATATTCTACGATTTCATAAACAGATGGACTAGTGTCTACAAGTCCACATAGAGCTTATCATTACACTGATGATAAAGGATCCTTTAAAATTTTATTTTAATGAGAAGTCAAAACTGGTTTCTCACCGCCCGAACAATATAAAATTCCCACATCACAATTATAGCTAAGTTTTGTCAAACAATTTACGAATGTACTTGTCTACAAGGTCTTTTGTTTTCGCTTGCAGTTTTGGCACGGTTCACCAACCACTTTTTCACGTTTGTTGTATAAAACCACAGGTTGAATTCAATAAAAAGATCAAACAGTTTTCAGAAGATCAATAAAAATTATGTGTGTGGATGTAAGGGAGTTAGGGATTAAATTGGGCTCACCGGTATCACACTCTCTCGTCGACCTACTGCTTTCCATCCCAAGGAAGTAATCTCAGTTATTCATAAACTTCCATCCCAAAAAGCTCCTGGTTTCCATCATTCACTCCAATCATCCTCAAATATTTTTCAAAGAAATCCATTTCATTCTTTCCCTGACCTTATTCTACAATTCGGTCCTCAGAACCACTTGTTTTCCTCTCCTCTGGAAATTCTCCTCAATCAAAATGATTCATAAAGACAAAAACCTCTTCTCTTCCCGGCATCGCATAGAAAAATTTCCCTCCTACCGATCACGAAGAAAATCTTTGATAAACTACTGCTCAAATGCTTAACCACTTTTCTCAACCCTCTTATGCTCTCCAATCAGTTTGGATTTCACTCCTCGCTCTTCACGTGGTCATCGACCTCTTTGCTTTGTTTCTCTATGGGCATTATAAACAAACCTTCTTCAGTTGAAACGTTTCGACTCGATTGTAACGTGGGTGCTGTGATTGTTTAAGTTGTTTTTTGTTCAAGTTGATTATTGTTTATTACACCTTATAGTTATGATGTCTTCAAGAAATAGAAGGAAACGACCTAATTTATTATTGGACTTAACAGAGCTGCCCGAAAAGCAAAAGAAGTTAAAAAAAAAGAAAGCTAAAACATTTTCTAAATTAACAAAAAGCAGTGAAAAAGATGAAGATATTTTAGTTGGAGACGAGTTCGATGGAAATGCTGATGACAGTATCAAAGTAAGTTTTTTTATTAATTATTATTTAGGAAGTTTAAATTAAATATATGCATTATTATTATTGTGGTCCTCTCTGGGGTCTCCTCAATGAGGATTTTGAAGCCCTCATTTGCCTTTATAGCTACCTCTTCAATCTCTTCCTCCACACCTGGGTCTATTGCTCATGCATTCATTCAAGTAGAAAATAATATTCCTGTTTTTGTCTAGTGAATACACGTTTATGTATCGATACCAGATATGCTACTTCTGATAGAGTGGAATACATGCCTCTATTTCTGCATTAACCTCATTTATTATTCTGTTTATCAGTGTCCTTTAAAGAATTGGGATCAATTTTCTTAGTATTCCTATTATTATTTACAAATAATATGGTATGATTATTAATTTAATGCGTTTTGTGGTATATGAGGAAAAAAAGTCAGCTGTATAAATTAATTAACCGGCTTCTGTCAGAATTTAATTTTTCCCTAGTCACAGCTCCGAAACTGCTCATTACTTAATGTTCTGATGGTTTAGGTTAGATTAAAGGCAGTAACGAAAAATATGATATTACAGAAATAAAATTTTAGAAGCCTAGACTAGAAGTTGAGTCACCAGCCCCCCATTCAATTTCATTAGGCCTTTTTGGGTAATATTTTGACTTTTTACAATTTTTTCTATTTGTTGATTAAGAGGAGATTTTTAGTAACTGCGATGATGTGACAAATGAAAGAACCATTTTTGTCAAAACTACTGTGGGCATGTACCATTTTAGCCTAGTTCAATTCAACTTGTTAATACTTTTAACTCACTTTTGTATCTTTTTTGGTTGCAGAATTTTCTTACCGCCCAGCGATTCCGCTGTTTCTTAGAGTAGCCCATCATGAAACCAACTCAAGTGGTGGCCGCTGTTATGTGCATTCTATTCTCGCCATGGCTACCCAATCCAGTCTGCTCTGTCAGTTAGGAGGGTTTGATGCACAGTGAAACCCTACTGCTTATAGTAAATATAATTTGCTTGATTTGCACACTATTCCTGATTTAGACCAGCGGTCCATGGAAAGGTGTGAAAAAAATGGTTATCTACTGGTCCACACTCTAACCCTTCGATGAATTATGATTTCCTTTCCCTTGGTTGATCTTACCATATAAAGTAAATAATGTATTGTGTATATTCATTTAGCAATGTTAAAATATTTGAATGGTAGAAAGTCTCATCATTATATTACGTTTAGCATAAAAGTTTAAGTATGTATAATTGTTTTATTTTCATAAAATTTACTTATTGTTTTCAGAATGATCCTTTTACTCTACATCTGAAATATGACATAAGTTCTCAACTCCTTGCAGTTCTATCAGAACGTCCTGTAAAAGTCACTAAAGAAATCATTAAATGGCCAGCTTTAGGAAAGCTTCTTTACTACAGGCCTCTTATAGGAGAAGAGAATGGAAAACCCTTGACCAAAGTTATTCTGAATGAAGAGCAAGTATTTGCATCTGTTCGGAAACTCCCAGATCCTCCCAGTAATTTAAGTTTTGATGATCTACATATAAAGTCACAGATACTGTACCATATAGAAAATAAATTAAAAAATGGAGAATGTAAAACATTAACTCCTATTCAAAAAGAATTATTGACTTTAATTTGTAATTACCATGTATGTATATTTTAATTTTTTATGCTGTATATTTATTTACATGTATTCTACTTATTTAAATGTTTTTTTATTTTAGAATGTCTATTATCCTGAAGTAAATCAAGAAAATAATGATCAAATTCGGTTTGTTTATTGCATCCATGCAATTAATCATGTTATTAAAACTCGGTTGAAAATTCTCCACCACACTGCTAAGCTTCAAAATCACCTAGATGTTCCTGAAGAGTTTAGAGATCAGGGCCTTGTTAGACCAAAAGTTTTACTCTTGGTTCCATTCAAATCCACAGCTTACAAGTGAGCTCGTTTTTAATCAAATCATAAGTACATTATTTAAAACATTGCTGTATGTTTTATTAATACACCAGAATGGCAGAATATAATAATTATATCATTCCTTTAAATATTTATGAACAATGAGGATAGTAATTGTATTATCATTTTCAAGTGCCAAATGGCATACATCTTACATCATAATAAAATAATATATATATTGTGTCTGATATGTTTTAGGATAGTTCAGTATTTTATTTCAATATTGCTTGGTGATGGTGGTAACATCATGAACAAGAAACGTTTTTTAGATGAATACTCAGGAGATACTATTTTAATGCCTGAGAAAAACCCTAAACCTCTGGATTATCAGCAGCTTTTCTCTGGGAACACAGACGATAATTTTAAAATTGGCTTAACTGTAACAAAAAAATGTTTAAAGGTGAGTAATTTTATTTAATTGTATATTTATTACTTAAGAAAAGATAAGTATATTTAAGGAGCTTGATTATAATTGTTTATATTTTATCTTAATTCTTGGGGTGGTTGTATCTATCCTACGATACAGTCTCATTGGACAGCAGGTATTTGGTAACTGTAATCAAAAGCGAGCCTATTGTTGTCAAGAATTTTATTAATGCTTTCCACATTGGTTTAAACCCTCTAACATAGGTATTTATTGGTTGCTATCTAATTATTTTTAGCTGTATGCTGATTTTTATTCGAGTGATATCATAATAGCATCTCCTCTTGGATTGAGAGTACTAATTGGTAGTGAGGGAGAAGAAGACAGAGACTATGATTTTTTGGCTTCAATTGAAGTTCTTATAATGGACCAGGCTGAAGTATTCACTATGCAGGTAATCATTTCTAATGATTTTCAGAAAGTTTTCAATTATTGTGCATTCTTACAAAGCTTTAGCTTTAAAACCTCTTCGAATTACATTTTAATTAGTAATGTATTTGTTTTTTATAAAAAAAAATTTCTAGAATTGGGAACATGTAATACACATAATGGACCACATGCATTTGCAACCGAAGAAATTACGTGACACTGATCTGTCTCGGGCGAGGACGTGGGCACTTAATGGATGGGCTCGATATTACATGCAGTCATTGATTTTTGCTGCTAATCCTCTTCCTTTCATAAATGCTCTATACGACAGCAGGATGAACAATTATAATGGGAAAATAATTGTCGCGAATCCAGTTATACCGGGATCCATTTCCCAAGTGTTAGTAAATGCACCGCAGGTAATACCATACATTTTACGTTAGTTTATGAACAGTATTATAATGTAAACTTGTTATTAATTTGAGTTTGAAGAAATCATAGCATCTCATTCCACAGTAGTCATTTATTTTTTAGAGGACATGTGGCTGGACGTCAAAAGGTTACCTGGGGAAATAGACAAAACAAAAACTTGGTTATACTGCATTGATGACCAGCTAGGCATCTAGCTTTTCATAGGGTGGCATTTACTTTTGGTATAAGTAAAGAGCTAATCACGCCATTCATCATCACTGAGAATGAACCCTACATACGGTACCTTTGTGACACAATAACTTTCCTCTTCCTTTTGTGAAAGATATGGTTCTTATTGAACACTTCTCTGCCACTTATTGACAAAAATTAGTTTTTTTCCTTGAAACAAAAAAAATATACTGAAAATTAGTACTTTTAAAGTCTATTGATACAACACAATTACTAACCTTTATGGGACTACATAAAGGCATTAAAGCTAATTAAAAATTAATTGTATAGCTTGAAGGGAGAGGCTCTACTTAAAACTAGTCATCTTTCATTTGTGAGTTCTACATTAGTGGTGATACATATCATGCAATAGATCTGAAATTTTAAAGTTATGTTCAGCAACAATGAAGATTTAAATAAAATATCCATTTTATGGTGAGGCCACTGATCCTTGGGTCGAACATTAAATTGCTGAAGTTATGACTAATAACACTTTCCAGTCACTTTGAATTTATTGTCACTCTTATGATAATTTTTATTAATCTTTATTATATAACCCTACAATTATTGAGTACTTAAACTTTTTATTAATAATTTCATGCCACATTTAATATTTACATATAACTTAAAAGCTCAGTTATTTACTTATATTTTATTTTCAGGTGTTCCATTATATTTCATCATCGTCTGTAACTGACGCTGTAAATGACAGGTTTCAAACGTTCATTTCTGATGTCTTACCACGCTACAAGAATGCTAACCTTAAAAATGTTATGATTTATATTCCATCTTACTTCGATTTTGTTCGTCTTCGAAACTATTTTAAAAAACAGGAGATGCATTTCGTTCATATATGTGAATATACAACAGTAAGTTATTTATATATGCATGTTTACAAATATATATTTTTTTTTGGTGTATTTACTAAAATAAATCATTGTTTCTTCTTCAGGAAAAAAAAATCGTTAGAGCAAGAAGCAAATTTTACCACACAGAAACCCAATTCCTTCTCTATACCGAGAGATTTCACTTTTTTAGGCGAATTCATGTTAGAGGAATACAACACCTGATATTTTATCAGCCTCCATCATTTCCACTTTTTTATAGAGAAGTTTGCAACTTTATGCTGGTGTGTACAACTACATTCATTTAGCTTAATTAGGAACAAAAACTTTGTATATTCTTATCTAAAGTACCATTGTTTAGTTATTTCTTGATTGATTGTGCAGCGTGGCAATAATTTTGACAAAATAATTTGATCATAAGAAGGTTACCCTAAATCAGCAATCAGTTGTTTATAATGTAATCTCTTCACCTTCTTTAATATGTGCACTCTTATTATATAAGTAAAACTTCAAGTAAATTTTGGGTAAATCACTGCACACTGCACTTTCATAATTGATAAGAAACTTACTTTGTTGTGTTATGATTAATTAATTTTAGGAGATATATATTTATAACACTGTTGGTCGAATTTGTAACATTAGCTTCTACGAGGATGGTAAAACTCTACAAGTACCATGGTTTCAAACTAACTGTCATTTATAATATTCTTATGAGTAAAACAAAAAATGAGACCATATTGAACAATCTTCTTTATAACATAAGACTGCTATTAACAGTATGAGAATATTTTTTTAGGAAGGCCAACAGTCTCCGTATCTCATAAAAATATAAGGGGAGACTTAAGGCCTTTGTGAAAAATTATTCTTGTACTGTTAATAACTTTCATTAATAATTGTTCTGCAGATAAAAGTAAACTCAAAAATCTGTGAAATTTGACAACAAGAAAAAATAATTATGTATTAATAGGTTGGGGGTTAGGGTACCTAAGAGAATCTTGAGTGTTAATTAGAAAAAAATTGAATCCCTTCTAAGAACTTATAATTATTTTTTGAAAGTATTTTGTCATGTACTCTCAGGATTAAAAAGGGCGGTGACCTATAGTGATCATAAGAAACATTTGTTTTAATTGATTCACTGAAAATTAGTTTATCTTATGAATGTTGTTTTATTAAAAATTAAATCTGTGCTAGGGTCATTTCTTGCTAAAAATCATTCAGATTTTTCTGGAAATTTCAGGGACCAACTCTCTTCAATTGTGTGAATAAGAACAAATTTTATCATTAGAATAAGATCAGGAGTTGTGGCAAATCGATTTTAATACAATGACTATACAAAGTACATAACTCCTGATCCCATTGAGATTATACAATTAAAGTGAAGCTTGAGTGAAAAATAAATCATTAATATTTCTGCATATTTCAGGGCTCCAAGACTCCTCATCCAACAATAGAATTGTCTGTAGATGTTCTCTACTCCAAATATGATGCTATTCAGCTTGCTGCTATTGTAGGTACAGAACGAGCCATTACCATGCTTGCATCCGAAAAACCCGTTCATATGTTTAGGACTGGATAGTCACAAAACAAATAATTTAGATAAAACCCTAAAATGTGTGTACTTTTTATTTGTAAATATTGTATATACAAACTTGTGAAATTCTGCCATTTTTTTTTTTTTTGTAAATACAGAAATCATTTGACAAAAAGAAAGATGTATTTTACATCTAAAAATTTATTTATAATGAAATTTGAGTAATTGCTGCAGGTACAAAGAATTGATTTTTGAGGTGTTTATATAAGTATATGTTAACTGAGAAAAAAAAAATTGGCCACCTCATGTTGCATCAAAAATTTAATTTAATACTTGAGGATGTATTAATGCTATTTTTTTTTTAAGTGAATAGTAAAATAAATGCAATTATTTTTTCATTGAGACTTAATTTATTATACAATTACTTTTCCTTTGTTATTCTGTTAGGAAACAAGGATTTTTTTTGCACATTAATTGGCTTACTTTGATTTTATTTAACCTGAAGAGCAGCCACAACTTTATTAACATTAAAATAGTTTTAAGTGTGGGTTCCTAACCAAAAGAAAATTATTTTACCGAAATATGACAGTGTTAAATCTTGAAAGATAAAGTGATTTAGGTTTGTTTATCACACAGCCCCGGCTGGCTACTCTAAAGCATCGCGGATGCATTTTTACATACCTGTAAACAACCTGTGTCTTTCTATTAAAAATTCTATTTGAACTTAACTACAATTGGCTACTTATTACAATGATCCCAGGCAGCCAAATTGAACACTATAAAAACCAATATGAGCTTCCGTCAATATCTAAAGACTCAATGATACTCATAAAGAGCAGCTTTGGCGAGTTCGCCTAGAAGAGATCCATTTTGTTGTGATAGGATTATCATCAGTTTATTTTATTTATTGTTTGGCAATTACTTTTAAAAGCTGAGCTAGGGCCTTTAGACTAGAACTGCAACCAATATAGCATTCAATGCTCACTTAAGTTTTGTTGAGAAATTCTCTTTTCTGATAAATCAAGCCTGAGTTTTGCTCAAAAGCAAAATATATACAGGAGTTCCCTTTTTATTTTAGAGAGAAAAGTTATGGCTTAGGAGGAGTTATCAGTTAATAAGCTCAAACTCTTTATTTTGAAGCATTAAATGCTACGTTCGGTCCTCGGGGAAATATATTGTTGTGATATTAGAGATTGTGGAGTTTTTATATAATATTTAATCCAACTTATCAAGAAGGCAAAATAAAAACAAGTGAGAGTGTATGAAAAAAACAAAGGATAGTATAGTTGTGGTTGTGTCATAATGAACACACACAGAATTACTCTCTAGTTTTAGCCAGTTATAATTAGTTGTTGTTGTGGTTCTGAGAGAACACACACAGTTAGACTCAGGTTTTGGGATCGGCCCATGATACATGTTAGCTGAAAATTGTGTGTCAGAAAGAATTTAAAATTTCTTTTGGTTAGTGGTATTGGACTTGGCAGAACCAAGAAGAGCCATTGCAAGAAAATAAAAAGAATTGATTTGGTTTGGACAACAAACAAGTATTTATAAATAATTATTTTAAGTTTTTTTTTTGTAATTAAATTCATCTTTTTGCCAGATTTATTTTTGTTAATAGAACCTAATAGTAAATAGTAAATAAAATAAATTTAAAGTTAACAAAAAAACTAATATATTAGAAGAACATAATAATATTTTAAACAAATAAAAAAATATATATATCCATCTATCAATACATATATATTTTCACCTACCTTATCCGGAGAACCATGCTTCTACGCTCGAGTCAAATAATTAAAATAATTTATTTAATTAAATTAAATTTACTTGTGATCCCATTTAATTATTTACTAGATTTGATCACTGTCAAACCCTGAGGGTACTATATTGGGGTAAAATTATAATGGAATAAAATTGATTTTGTCCCAATTAATTCTAATTTAAATCATGTGTTGATCAATGGAAGGAATTTAGATAGTAACATAGAATTTACGATTAGATAATTTTTGTATTTACATGACTGAAAAATTTAATAAATAAAAGAAATGATAGATGATTACATTAAACTTTCTATTGTCTCACAATACATTGGTGCTTACGTTGAAGGAAGGTATATCGAGCCAAGCTGTCCTCAATCTGCTTCCTAAAAAGTGATCTTTATCCTCGAACTGCCCTGTGTTCCAACCGTGTCTCCTCAAGGGTATTTTCCTTTATCTTACTCCCTGGGGCCTAGAAAGGTTTTTATAATGCCCCACCCTGTACTACGAGGCCTCTGTCTTGACCTATTTTAAACTCTGTGTAAAAAGGGTGTTTCTTCACACCTTTAACCAAGCAAGTTTGTCAAACTTCATATGTGCTAGCAGGGTATATCCCCAGCCCAATTGTATGAGCACTGACTGACCTCTCTCCTCTACTTGCTAAAAGCATGTCATTTTCTCAGTGAAAAAAGGGATGTTTATTGCTGGTCTGTCAAACCCCTTTTGACTGCCACCGACAAGACACTTACAAGCTATAGTCAATTTACATTTCTTATTTCTATTATATTATGTATTATGTGGTGAATTACACCTATAAAATTATATATAGGTCAAAAAAGAAAAATTATTTATTTTAATAAATAAATTTTTTCATAGACTTTAATTTTATTATTAAACTATCTTATCATTACATTAAGTTCATGTGGCGAGTTACACATATAACATAACTTTTATCAAGGGGTCTCAAACAACATTTGGCTGGTATCTTATGTATGTATGGCCTCTCTCTCGCATATATATATATACTTTGTCTGGTTTGGAATGGAACATCCCCATACAAGGATATTATATAGTCCTTACTTATCATTTATTTCAAGTCGTTTGAGTTAAAAGTTTTTTAGTTGAACTTGCAATTAGCAAATCTGTTATTTTATTTTTCAGATTAAATAAAACACACAAGAGGAAATTATAAAATCGGTAATGATCAGAGACCAGCACCCACCATTTTTTCTAGATCCAGTAACCACTTGAAAACATGTAATGCATAATCAATTTGAATTTTTAATGTATACATTTTGTTGACAATAAGTGGGTGCATAACCATCGGATGTGTACTTAATGGCTATTTGGTAATAGCACATAATTAGAATTAGACATCCAATTACGAGTTCGCTATATATTTAGTTAATCTATTCAGTAATTTAAATAATAAGTTTTTAACTAATAATATTGACAGAATGTGATTATTTTGTACATAATTGATGCGGGTTGTTTGAATATGTACTTTTATGTGTGAGCTACTTATAATATTAACTAAAAGGATCTACTTATAATATTTTATTATATTGATAAGTATTACTGGATTAAATTATCTAATCATATTTCACACATTGCCATGTATCATTTGTTTGTTGCAGCACTTTATTGATTGTGTAGCACAATTGAAACCGCTTGTGTCACAATAAAAAAAATGTACGGATGGACAAAATTATTGATTTGATTTACAAATCCTTTATTTTTTTTTTTTGTAGCTTTAAATTCATCTGAACTACATTTGATTTCTTTACCATATAAATTAAAATTTTAAAAAACCTTTAACTAAATTCAAGTAAGTTAAGTTAAAAAAGAGATCAGTTAAACAAGTAATCAAAGTGGAAATTTCTGTATAATTTGAATATTTATTGGGAATTTCCTTCATATTTATAGTCCCTTATCTCTGAAAACATTTAATATAAATTAAAAAAGAATTGAAAGCCGAAATAATTCAATTGGGAAGGAAATATTGGAATTTTTCCATGTGCGCCACTTTTTTTGTGGGACAGTGTAATTTATTTTAAAAAATTATATTTTTATATAATTTTGAGCAAGGAATCAGATTAAAAGTTAAATAATCTTTGTAGAGAAGAGTATTTTAAAAGAAAATAAAGAAAAGCTTTATTACGAAGTACAAGCAAAACACTGCTATATACACATATTAAGAGATATATTACTACATACAACTGGGTCAGGTGTTGGGGAGCGAGTGGGGACTGTGACTAAAGCTGAGACATATGTGTATAAGAGAAGGGTAGTTCCAGGAATGGGGAGGGATGGGTCACTTACTTAAAAAATAACAAGAAACACCAGTGACTTCCATGAAGTCACAAGGCAGGTATACACTAGAAGGGGCTTGCTTCTAATATTCTAAGCATTATATAACTAAAGATCAAGTCATGATTAACAATATGTAATTAGTATTTTTTTTAAACACTATAATTACAAAAGCTATTAATTTGTCAATTTATCAAGTATTTTTTTAGTGATGGGTTATTATGCATGGTAGTTTCATTTGATGCTAAAAATAAAACCAATCCAATAGCAAATAATTAGGGGTCATTTAAATTAATTAGTAGTAAAAAAATTAATATTTTTCTATCAAATTATGTAGGGAGTCAAAGTAAAGATCTCAAAATCTTGATTACTAATGTGCAATATGTGTTGAGGCTAAAGTGAAATTAAGTAGTCACTGAAATGTGCTATTGGCAATTTTTTTGCAATCCCACTTTCCTCTTGTGGGATGATATTTTCCATGATGCTTCAGATAGGCTAACAATTAAAGAAACCTTATCAGAACAAATGAAGGGTCAATTACTAATTAAAAAATAAATATTTTCCAACCATGATAAGTAGGGTATCAAGTTAATGCAACGATTATTATTACAAAAAGTCATAATAAAAAAGCAGTCAATAAAATAATTGTTTCAACCTGAAGGAAAGCCTTAATTGTGTTATCTCCTCTATTTATAATTAAACGCCACAATTTTTAAAATGTCATCCATTGAAAATTGATCAGTAAAGTTTATTATTGATTGATAACAGAAAACATGAATATGGTTTAATTTAAATTTTTGGTTTTGCTTGGTTAGAAAAAGTTTACTCAATAAATTACGTAACCTTCTGTGAATTATAACCTTCCGATAAATTTGACAACGATGTATTCAGCATTCAGTTGACTGA
Organism: Acanthosoma haemorrhoidale; assembly: GCA_930367205.1. Classification (NCBI taxonomy): domain Eukaryota; kingdom Metazoa; phylum Arthropoda; class Insecta; order Hemiptera; family Acanthosomatidae; genus Acanthosoma; species Acanthosoma haemorrhoidale. Next base: position 70,292,589 of record OV884015.1, on the reverse strand, counting down.
TGAGTATTCAACAGTAGGTGAATTATATTGCTGTAAGCACGGGATGTCACCTCATATTTTTTAGTAGAATGCTGTTCGTGTGCTGATAAGAGAAGCTATAATCAGTTACCGGTGATGTTTGATGTCCTCGCTTTAAGCAAGATAAATGCTAATTTAACTTAAATTTGTAATTTTTAATTGACCATCAAAATGGGTGCTCATGTATCACGGACCGATTTTGAATGGGTGTACACTGAAGAGCCCCATGCCTCTAGGAGAAAAGAAATTTTGGGTAAGGTTTTTCATTTTACCATGTTCACGTTTATTTGCAACATTGCTGATTTAATAATTACATTAACTCAATAAAAATAATGCTAATCTCCATTAAAATATTATTGTTATTTTTACTTTTTTTTTTTTTAAAGCCAAGTATCCTCAAATCAAAAAGTTGTTCGGCTATGATCCCAAATTTAAATGGATCGTCACTGCTATGGTCCTCGTCCAGTTCCTGATGTTTTACATTTTGAAAGATCAACCATTCTGGATAGTGTTTCTTGCAGCCTATTGCTTCGGAGGTGTTGTGAATCATTCTCTAATGTTGGGTAGGTGCCTTTTTTCTGTGTTTAATATTGGATTATTTCAGACAACATAACTCATACACACTCCCATATTGTCAGTTCTATTTTCAGCTGGAGCAATAGAAACTTGAAATAAGCTCAAATTTAACTGTAGACTGGTAAAATTATTAGAAATAGAATGTCTAAAACATTGTATTTTCAGTGGTATTCAACATAAATCAGTAGCTAATATTTTGCCACCTACTTAGTGCCTATGGTGTTTAAAAAAGATATTTTTTTAGTTTTCTCTGATCCAGAGGTCATGATGCTGCCCTATTAAAACTTTGCATAACAAAAACAATGTGAATATCATACCGTCTTATTTATGAAAAATATAACCAACACCCCTTTTTATTTTGAGTTTGTTTCAGATTAATTTCTGGGCAATCTCACATTCAATCTGAGCCACAAATTTGTTTCAAGAACTAGCTCAGACATGTTAATCTGATATTAAGTTATAAGTAATGACCCTGCCTTCATAGACTATTTGCTTATAAAACTATAGTAGAAAATAATATGTGTTTAACTAAGGGAGACCAGATTTCCTAAATTAACTTAGATTGGTTGGTAGGAAAATCAGTATTTACACAAAAATGTAAGGGAAAAGGGCTGCTCTAAAAAAAAAAAAAAACACTTTAAAAAATCTGTTTAATAATCCATTTAAATATCTTAGTGCATTGCCGTATTAAATATATTTATCCCTGGTATGAAACATTTTGTTTGAATCCCTTTACAGATTGTTGTTGATTTTATAAATTAATCACAATAGGCCTATCTTGGCTACATTGCATACCCTTTCTGGGCAGTGATATAAAAGGAATCTATTACATTAGTAATAAGGAAAATACAACTCACTTGAGAGTGCAAATAATGAATCATTTGTAATAGAACTAGGATAAAATGTAAGTGTCAATGGAGTCTATACGTATATTTATATATATATATACTGAACAACAAAAAGAAATGATAACTATGCAACAGGAAAGGTCCATTTACATGTATTAATAAAGATAATGCCTCTAGAAGTCTCACCTAAAATTAATCTACATTATTTTGCCAGTAAGACTGATACATCTGACAATGGAAATAATAAGAAAAATTATTTCCTAATTTATTAACGTTAACACTTAGATATTTCTCTAGCTCCTCTGATAATTTGGTTTATTGGAATTATGAATATAAGTGAGAGAGAGGTTGCTCAGAAAGACATATTCTGTACACAAGACAGCTGTCAAGGTGTTAATTACAACAGATCAATGATAATACAGTTTCAAATAAAAGGTCCTAAGTCTCTCCAATCTGTAATAATTGTACATATTCCTGATGTCACTTTTTCATCAATACTCAATATAAATATTAAATTTCTTTCTTAATTACTTAGCAGTTCTAAATTAAATGATTTTGTGAACAACCTTTCTATTTGAAGTCCAGCAGATGTCTGAATAGGCGAAACATCGATGAATGGAATATTTATTAATAGTTTTGATTTTTTTCAATGCCACCTTGTGATCTTTGGTCATCTCTTTTTGGAATGTTATTCCCAGAATAGTATAATTTTAGTATGTGTGTGCTGGTTGTGGATTAACTTACTATTCAACCTACAACTATGAGGAGATCTGACAGCCTGATTGGCAATCTTATTAGCCCTTGGCAGCCTTAGGTGTATAAAGCTCTAGTGGGTATAATGTGTTACTGTTTTGTGGACAGACATTTCTATTTCTGTTGATGAGTAGTATAATTTATGTAAATCTGACAACAAAAATGACTTGTTATGGAAAAAGGGAGGTCAAATATGTAGGTTGTGAACCCATTAGTGTTTTGAGGTTTAGTATTTTATCGTAAGGTACTTACAATTTGTGACAACATTGGTAAGAATAAGACCACAAAAAAAAAATAATGAGACGGGAATTAAGGGTCGATTGCAAACACCACAGTATTCTTGCCTAATTTAGTATCTGATTTTAAAATTGATGTAATTTAGAGATTTTAAAGGTGCAACCCTATAGGTTTTTTTTGTACTCTACTAAATAGTATTCATGATAAATTTTATTAGTATCTGAAAAGGAATTGCTATTGCAATAGGGTTAAAGGGGGAGGGGGTGTAATGTTGAGGTTGTGCTGAACTGTATCCATGTCAAAACTACTGAATTATTCTTTGTTTTATACCACTTAGTATGGAAGCATATGCTAGGAAGTGCTTTGCATCCTTAACTCAGTAACTTTACCTAAAATACTGGTCTCCATGGTGTAAAATTAGTATGTTAACTACTAGACTACGGGGAAAGTAAATTTATTTTTAGGCTAATAAATTATGCAACCAAAGATGAACTGTAATGATAATTATTCATAATTAGATTACATTTAGTTATATTTACTAAGACTATTCATTATACTTTTTCAGCTATTCATGAAATGGCTCATAATTTAGCATTTGGGCATGCAAGACCAATGCCGAATAGAATTTTAGGAATATTTGCGAATCTACCTATTGGATTACCTTTTGCTGTGACGTTTAAATTTTACCATTTGGAACATCATAGGGTAAATATTAATATATTCTGTTTGTAGGTGTAATTTAAATTTTTTCATTTTCTGACTATGGTGTTGTAATTTTATTAAATTGTTTTCGAGAGATCATTTGAATTATATTAATTATTATTAGTTGTATTATGTAATCCCACTAGTGTAGTGTGTTAATAACTTTAAATAATTGTTGGCAAAAGAGAAAAAAATTAATGACACAGCTAGAATCAGATTGCTTTACTAACTAGATTATCTCAGTGATCACTTGATTCTATATATTGCAAAGAACTATCACTTATTTACATATGTATTATTTCAATTTAATTATTTTTTCAGTACCAGGGAGATGAGAAGTTAGACACAGATATTCCTACCTATTTCGAGGCTAAGCTCTTTTGCACTACTTTTGGGAAATTTTGCTGGGTGCTTTTTCAACCATTATTTTATGCTTTTCGGCCAGTTGTTACATATCCAAAGCCGCCTACACAATTGGAAGTGATAAATACGGCGATTCAGTTATCTTTTAATGCATTCATATGTTATTACTGCGGTTAGTATGCTTACTATTTTTTTCTAATTTTTATCATGATTCATTTTGTGTATTAAATACTACAGATTGACAAGCAACACATAACAGAATGTCACTATGAACAATGTTACACCGGATTTTTTTTTTTTTTTTTTTTTTTTTTTTTTTTTTTATGGCTACAATGCAATCAGTGATCTGTTAATGATTATTTGGAACATTTTTTTTTATATCGATAAGCAAAGTGGAACTTTTGTGTTTAGTTAAATGTCAAAAATATGTAAATAATATTTTGAGTTCGAGTATATTTTAGTAAATATTTTTCTCATACTCAAAAAGTTATTTACAATTAACTCTAGTGATTGTAAAGCACGATTATTATAATAATTAGTGTTCATACATATTTTTTTACAAGGCTACCTTATACAGCTAAATATATTAAGTGTTTTTACAGGTGGAAAAATATTGTTCTACATGCTAGGTGGGTCATTGATGGCCATGGGACTTCATCCTGTCGCTGGTCATTTTATTTCAGAGCATTACATGTTTCGAAAAGGATTCGAAACCTATTCATATTATGGATGTCTTAATTGGATCACATTTAATGTTGGTTATCATAATGAACATCATGATTTCCCTGCTGTCCCTGGATCAAGGTTACCTGAGGTAATGAGCTATGAGTAATAAATGTTTATCTGGATTTTTTTGTTGAGCTAATAGAGGTGATATAACTCGTTTAACTTTTAGATGATATTTTTTCATTATCTATTGCTCACTTGTTGACTGGTTTACTACTACTAAACCAATGTAATTTTTATTGGTGCTTATTTATTAACCTGATGCACTCACAAGATTGATCATAATCATTAGTTTAGGGAAAGTTATATTACCATTGTTGTTTTGATGGTGGTAATAATTTTATTACATTGGATCAATTATAACATTGGAACTGATCACTTTTGTTGGTATATCTATTTATACTACTGTACTAACAAACATAAAACTGATTCAGTTAATCTAAAATTGTAAAGAAATATTTCACAATACCACATATTAGGCTTGTTATGTGTTTGTTTGAATTACAGGAAGGATAGGAAAAACATTAAACAAGTTGTTCCCTTTTCTCTAACTTCAAGCTTTCTCAAGTCACAGCTCGGAAGCTAAGATCAAAAGTTCTAATATTTTTAATGGTTAAGGTTAACACACTAACTTTATTTTTGATTGCTGATGATAGTAATTGCTCGTCCAAGCCAATTTTAAATAAGTTTTAAGGTAGGGGTTTTATGATCTTGTGACCTTTTCAGGTTCAAAAAAATCAGTGTCCAGTTCATATCACCATGGCCTATGCTAATCTCAGTTATTTCCTAAACAGGGGGTGGGGGATGTTTCTTTCTAAAAATGTAAATTCTGTCTCCGTTACCCTGGCACACAGGGTGCTATCTTGTGTTAGTTCCCCCATTGGCAATCAACAATAACAACACACCACTAAAGTCTATCTATATGTGACCTTTTAGGCCTGTTTTAATTTCTTCTTCTTTGTAGCTAAGGTTACTTTATTTATATTCTTAAAATCAATATTGTAATATTTTTTTAATTTATTAATAAACACAAATGTAAATTAAACTTCTAATTTATTATACCTCAGGAGGGTCCTTGACAACCAAAAATTCATATGAAATAAATTAAATTAAATATTAATACATACAAATACTGTTTTTGAGTTCTTCCCAAATTTTCTGTTGATTGCTTGCCTTGCTCCATCCAAGTATTGTAATTGTGATTCCAACGTTCCAAATACAATGGTGCCTCAATTATGCCTCCTGTAGACTCTGCCAATATACAAATATGATGTCATGCGATGATATGAGGTAATATGAAGAAATAAGAGGTATGAAGAAGTAATGGACCATTCACAAAATTATCATAAACATCTTCTCAAAACAATTCCAAACAACTGATCACTAACCGATTCTCCTCTTAAGTACCTCTAAACAACAGCTTTACTCTAGTAACTATGAACAACGGAAGTCCCGGCATCTCTTGCAATTGCTGACATACTTCTTTCTGTTACGTTCACTTGTTTTGAATTTAAACTTTTTACAATTTATTTTATATGATGAAATATCGTTGGGGTGAAACATATTTAACATTTTAATTTACATTATTGAAACAAGATCTTATGTGACAACTGAGACCTCTCACACATGAAAAAGTGCAACTGATGCTGAAATTACTCTACATTTATAAAATCTAGCTTTAAGGCTTAGTTCTATTTTACAGGACTGAATCCTTGTGTACATTAATTTATTCTACTTACAATTATGAAAATGCGAGGGATCCATGTATAACGACATTAACATATTAATGAAAGTTAACTTATAAGTACATTTTTTTGTCTAATTGTACCGTATTTTTAAAATATAAATAAATAAACATAAAATACTACTTAATAAGTTACTAGACTTGTATTTTGTGTGTGTGTTTTACACTTTTAATTACTGCTACAGAGGCAGGAACAATTTTGTTGTCTTTAGGCTATCCTCTTTTTTTCCTTTCTATTATGATAGGATGAATACCTAATCTATTTCATAAGCGAGTTTCTAACATTTACTTCCTTTTTTTAGGTAAAAAGAATAGCTGGTGAATATTATGACAACCTGCCCCAGCATAATTCCTGGGTTTCTGTTCTTTACGACTTCATAATGGATCCAGATATTGGTCCCTATGCTCGTATCAAAAGGAAGAGCCGTGGGTTGAAGACATAAATACAAATTATAATTGTCTATATTATTTAAAGTACTGTATGGATCACATAGATTTTTTTTTATAGTTGAAATTTGAAAATTGTATCCTCTTATTTTTTAAATTCCATCTCTTTTTTTTTTGCCATCTATTCTATTATTTTATGTTTTGTTAGGTGAATTGTTTGCTTAATTTGTGCTAACACTTGTAGTGTAAACAATTGCTTTATGTTTTTCACTAACATAATCATAAAACATTCCATAAATTATTCAAATCATTGTATTTATTATTAACCATGGTTAGATTAACCATCTAACTTGCCTTGTTAAGAAGCACAAAATGGTCAAATAATTAAAATCAGTATTTATGTTGTAAGTATGGTATTATAGTATTGTAAATGGTGACATTATTATTCTGTACAAGCTCACAGTTTTATTATTATTGGTTATTAATAATGAAATAAGCAAAATCTCATTTATTAATTATAGTTATTAATAAATATTAAGTTTTTAAATGCATTATATTTAATATTTTTGCTATTTTCTTCTTAAGATCTTTATTTGAAAAATTACAATTTGGGACTTGGGATGCGAGAATTCATTCACATTTATGTACATATACATTCTGCCCCAGTCCTAAAGCAATTCCCCGTGCAAGCTGGTGGAAAGGACAGAGTATTTAAGCTCCCCCGCCTTCCTCTCTGGCCATTTCGCCATGTGGCGAAGACCTGAGAGAGGGAAAGAGAGCCAAGGATTCTCAGGACTTGAAGGAATAATTGGATGGAAAGTGCCAGGACCCCATGACATATATTTCTGTTTACAATAGATCGCGAGGTCACCATTTTAGATTAGGAGAATCGTAAGGATGAGTGTGAGTGGATAAGGATTTGACAAGAGGATTTGGATGTGCATATACGTTTTTGTGGAATTTGAAACATCTTGAGGGTGTAACTAACGTCAAGGACAGTAGGCACATGGATATTACTGTGAAGGGATAAGTTAGTAATGTAAAAGGGAATGTTGAGAACAGCTCTGAGGACTTTGTAATTGAATGTTTGGAAAGTGGTGTGAGTGCATTTCCCTTCATTGGTCGCTCCAGTTCTCTCTCTCTCTCTTAGGTGATTTTGGTGGTTGCTGGATACAGCGTATCACTCTTCTCTGTTTAACACAATCTAATATATTCATACATAAGATGCTATTATGTTGTAATGGGGGATTTGAAGAAAATCTAGCACTGACATATTTTGTTATTTATTACATTTTAGGTGTATTATGCAGGATTGCACGAGTCTATATGTTAATTTACTGTGTTCAAACTGGCTTATAAACTTCTTTATATATTCATACATTTTTTACTCGTGTTAAATGTGAATAATTGATAGAATACTTAAATTTGTTTAACAATTTGAAAACTTATGAGTGATATGCACTATTTTCATTTCAGTGATAAAATTTATTAGGTTTTTATGGGTGAAAGCTAAAATTTTTGTAATTGCAATCTAGTCGTTCCTCTTTTCCTATCTCTTAGATCCATTTCAGTTTGGTACATTTTTAGTGCATCTTTAAGTTTAACCACTTCCTGTAACCAAATAAAAGGGATCATTTTTATATCTAACAATAATCTTCAGTATTTATTTTAATCATGATTGCTTATTGTTCTATTGATCAAAATTAAGCTTGTTTTTGTTTATATATATGTATATATTTTTAATCTAGTGTATGCTTGTAAAATGTGAAGATTTATTTTCATAATTTTATAAAATATGTTTGATGTTATAAACCAACTCTAGTCCAAATTAGTATGTTTCTCCTTTAATTATCCCTAAAACCTTATTATTATTGTGTTTGTTATGTATGGCGTAGTTCCGCTGCCTGGGGTACTTGCCTGTCTCTGTTACCTTTCGAGGTCGCACCTGCTCTCTTAATTTGTATGTAACATCAATGGAGACAGATAGTATTTTTGGTCGAGAGTTGATTAACAGTTTCGCAGACCGTCTTACTTTCCAGGAGTTTTTCCATAGTCCACCTTTTAAAATATCTTCCATTATTTCAAAGGCAGAAGTTCACCTGGAAAAGTTCCTATCACAATTCACAAATGTCTTCAGCGATACAGCGGGCACTCTAGTGGGGCCTCCCATTGATGTTACATTCCGAGAAAATCGCACACCAGTCTTTAGCCGAGCCAGACAAATCCCTTATGCCCTGCGCACTACATACGCAGAGGAAATTGATAAAAAAATTAAATCAGGATTTTATAAGCAGGTAGAAACCTCCCCTTGGGCTTCCCATACTCATATAGTTATGAAAGGCAGCAAAATGAGGATCACAGGAGATTATAAAGCAACACTTAACCCACAACTGATCGTGGACGAATACCCCATTCCACGTGTGGAAGATTTATTCCAGAAGCTCAAAGGAGCGACTATATTTTCTCGCCTTGATATTACAGATGCTTTTATGAGCCTGCCCTGCAGCGAAAAATTTTGCGAGGCTATGACTCTTAATACTCACTCACACGGACTAATAAGACCGATACGGTGTAGCCAGCATTCCCGCCATTTGGCAACGCAGAATTGAGAGTGTTCTAAAGAATCTCGATTGTGCCATCAACTTTTTCGATGACATCCTTGTTTATTCCTCCTCAGTGGATGGTATGATCCTTCCTCTCAAGAGCTGTGAGAATTTCTTTTAACATGCGTGGAGGATTGTTGTGTATGACATCATTCTGCCAACAAGGTTCATCCTTGTTTGATAACCTCATGTGTAACCTTCTTATTATTATTATTATTACCATTATGCATTTTGTTGTAGTGTTGTTAGAGAGTTCCAAATATATTCATTCATAGTATTTTCAGTGTTCCTGAATACTCAATTCAAATACAAAATAGTGTTCTCAAAGTAAGATTTGAGCAATAATAATCTCAATCTTGTGAATCATCTTCCAACAAATTTTTGATTTTGAAAAAACATTAGAAGACTTAATTGAGAGATTTAAATTGATCCAATATTCTTGATAAATGGTATTTATATAGTGAATAGATATATCGCAAAGGGATTTTCTTTTATTTACCTTTTAATATTGGAATTCCCTTTGCATTGACGATTCCTTGTTACATTAAGATGAAAAAGTCTTAATTCCTGCACAAAATTAATTGATTCAAAATTGGAAAGCCTGGAGCATTATACAACTCTTTATTGGACCCACCCCAGCACCAGTTGGAAGAAATATCAAGGATGGTCATTAGTTTTTAAAGTTTTAATTTGATGCATTGAATTGCTTTAATTTTTAAGCAATGATTTTAGCAATATTATCCTCTATGTTTCCGAATATTGCAAATAGAGCGATGTGATTATTTCATTTAAATAATTATGTAATAATAATAAAATATCTATTTTAAACCTTGGCTGTAGTATCGAGGCTGTTTTCAGTTTGCTGTAATTTACTTGCAGAATCAACTTTTCTTCTTTCAAGTTGTTTCACAATCCGTATTAGTTCAGCCTGCAAAATAAAAAATTAATTGTGTAGTGCATGATTCAATCAATTCTAAGTAGTGTGATAGTATATGAAGAAGTTAACCTGTGATAACATATCCACATTCATCTCGGTGATATCAGTTCGAGCATCTGAATAAATGAAGATGTATTTTAACAATATGTCAATTTTGAATTTAATTTTTACCAGTAAAGCAAAACATACCTATCATTATTCTCAACCTCTCTCGGTCAACTGCAAGCTGCCTTTTCTGACTTTCTTTGAATTTAATCTGTTCCAAGTACTTCCTGTATTTCTCGCAATCCAAATGAGGAATTTTATCATCTTTGAAAAATAAAACAACCTAATGATTAAATATCCCAATGGAAAATATTTTAATGACATTTAAATATATTTTACTGATCAAAATTGTGACACAGCTAAGGTAGGAACGCAGACTTACTGGTTTCCGTCCGGACCCTCAACTGATCTATCCCTGTCATCTCCAAAGCCACCTCTCTCTAAGTGGGTCTCCTTAGTAATTGTGAATTGTGATATTTTTCAGAGTTTACTATTGTGTTATGAATAATTTTTAAACTTTACATACCACAACTAATAATTATTAGTAATATATATTTTTTTATGCTCAAGAAATAAATAAGTCATAACTGTTTGCTGCATTTGTGAAAATCCTACTTCTCTATCCCTTATTCTCTATCCCACATTGCAAAAGATTCATTATTTACAAATTGCTTGAAGAAAAATCAATTATAATTGATCAAAGATGTATTATTTTTTTTAATATAATAAAAGTCTTCTCAATTTTGTTGACACTAAAGTTAGATCTAATGTTTAGATTCAAAAATATTCAACTTTCATTTTTTATACAGCCATAGAAAAATTCGGTAAATAAATATGGGTCTGGCTGGGTTTTATCAGGCTTTTAGAGTTATGTAGTCATTGGGAAACATCTGTTGAAAATAAAACTAGTTTTGAATTTACTATTAATACTTCAGAAAAGAGTCTGTAAATTATGTATTCGCTAATGACTTACTGGTTGGATCTTCTTTCTGAAGGCTTTGTAACTCTTTGTCAAGTTTTCGTATTTCTAAATCTAACTTTCTGTTTTCATCTTGAATAGTATCCCTGAAAACAAAATTAATAATGTCAACATTAAACAAATAATTAAATAATATTATTTCAATTCGTATGAAAGAGGTTTAAGTTCATATGTATCAGTTTCTAACACTCTTTCATGCATAAAAAATAGTATATTCTGTATTGTTAATTTCTTGATCATTGAATTACATATCTTTCTATAAATGAAATATCATCAAAACTTCTATGATTTTGATTTTCTGATCTATGTACAGCATCTACTTAAAGAACAGGTAACAAGAACAAAGAATTTAAGAACAACTCAATGGTACAGAAGTATCAAGAAATGCAATGAATTAGTAAAATTTGAAAATTATTGTTTCTGAAGTACAGATAAGTGGATAAACTTGCAATAATAATTACATAAGCAGAGCAAAAATAAATAATGTCAGAAAATAAATTTTGAATATTAATAGAAATTAATATCTTCATAAAATAAAAATATTTATTTAACAAGTTATTCTAAATAAATGTGATTAAACAAACCTTGCTGTTTTATCAAATTTTAATTCTGAAATAAGTCTATCTCTATTAACCACAACTGAATCCATTTCCTTCTAATTGAACTAACAAGCAACGTTGCTAAGCCATTGTCAAGAGAAATTGTAAAGCTGGTTTGAGGATTCTGATTGATGCTTATAGGGCATTATTTAAAATTTTATTTTAATCTCATTATTGTTATAATATGCCATATTTATTGAATCAGAACAATAAAAAAACAGGTCAGTTTTATTATTTTAAATAGAAGGCCCCCCCTTCTATATTTCAGTTTCAGATAGAAATTTCTGGTCGGTCATAATCTGAACATTTCTAAACACAGTGGCCATACCTATGGACATATAGATACAACAGTATATAATGTCAGAAAATATATTCCTATTAAATTATGAAAGCTTTTTTCCCCCTTGCATGGGATCATCATCTCGAAATGGGGTGTTGAAATTATGGGAAACTAAAAAAAAAAACATTTTTTTTTATTTAACTTGGAACCCATATGCAAGACTGAAAAGACAGAGAGCTCAACAGACAGTTCGGACACCTCAATAGACTACTTACAAATAATTCCACTTCACACTAGAGGCAAAATACTATATACCGAGTCATACTACAATCAATTTGGATTGAGGGACTTGACGTTTGGGGGCACAACAAAGCACTCCAACATAGGTACAGTGAAGGATTAGTAATCCTTCAAATCTAAAGCTCTGAGTTAATAAATAAATGCCCCTTTTGAGGTCACCAATGGAACACTTCAAATTCCTAGTACCCAAAAAAACATTTCCTCAAAATTCCATCAAAAATTATCTGACCTCCCAGATCACTTTTTAATATTCAAGATGCAACATTAAAAATTGAAACGGTGGCTCTGTGATCTTTTGTAAACAGTGTGTTAAGGGAGTTCTGGCACTGGTCAGTGTTCTCTCTTGCCCTGAACATCCTCAGCTTTTCCTCTGCCTCCCCTGCCCCTTTGTAGCAGTTGGGAACTGCTGCAGTTCCGGGCAGAACCACTCCAAAATAAGGTTAGGAACAAAAAAAAACATTTTTACACCAACGGTTTTGACAACAGTGCCATCAACGTGATGTCAAGTCAGTAGAACAACCTCCTACTGGACACTTAAAGAGTAAGGGTGGCATCTATTGGACCTGTGGAGTACCTCAAAGAGCAGTGCTCTCCCTAGTCCATTACTAGGCGTATACGTCTGAAATTGTCGAAGCCCCAGTACAAAAATACTATAGTTGTTTTCACCGGCGGCACGTGGTGTATCGTGGCATCGTGGTAACGGCATGAGATCCAAGAGAGCTCTTCGACAGACAGAATCAGCGATAAATTGGGGAAACTCAACTTTCCTGTGAAGGGAGGTAAGACTGACTGCGCAATATTCTCCTTTCAGAAGGGAAAGAAGCCACTGCCTATTTCCTACACTGTAGGAACGCAGAAGAACTCTCCAGTAAACACCCCCGTATATTTTGGCATAAAAATGAGCTATACCTCTGGTTTTGTGAGGAAGTTAAAACAAACACGCACAAAGCCTTACCGGCTCACAAACCTTCTGACTTCTACCTCTGCGCCAAAAGCTCATGATTTACAACAGCATACTAAGGCCGTCCCTGTTGTAATGTGCACCGCTTTTTAGTCATCTGACGGAAGTGACTTTCCAATTTCAAAACTCATACTCATGAGTGGTCCAACATACTTCATTCTAGCAGCGGATGAACAATAAGCTCCACGAAGATTTTGAGCTGCCTACGGTGGATGAACTTATTCGCCGTAGACATATCAAATTCTTTGATTCGCTGGAATATTTTAGGTCTCGTTATAAATTCCGAAGGTGAGCCCCATCACCACCTAATCCTTTTTGCATAATATAATTTTTTTAACCATAATCAGAGGTAGTGTTGATGTTAGAAACTGCATTTCAGTAAAAGGAGCTATCTGCAGCTCAATTTATATTTATTGTGTAGATTTAATTTAATTTTACAAATTTAAACTAGGGGTTAAAAAAGCATCTATTTGAAAACATAAACCTAAACGAGATATTTTAGTTGCGGTGTAGGTAGGTGCGTACAATTCTGACAAAAACTCGCAATGGGTTCCACCAGTTCCATTCCATCTTGGGAACCAATTCCTAAAACCACCCTGCACCGGAACATAGTAGATACAAAATCATGGTAGGAGTGCGCTGAATTAGGCTTTGGTAGATATTTGAATATCCTGTATCATTATTCTATTATTGTAGCTGATACAGAATCGAACTCGCACGGTACTCCGCTGTTTGAACTCGACTTCTGCCTTAACCTACCCTAGGACTCCTCAATAATCATGTTATAAGATCTGTTTCGAAACACTGCGATTACCAATACACCCCATAGAACGTTGATGCTGGATGGCCGGTATATTATGTTCCCTAAACCATAAATTTAACTTAGATCATAATTCTAAAATCTTTTTAGTACAGAACCGTACATGGAAATGTATAATTAATTATCTCAAGTTTTGATTAATTCATCATTTTGATTGTACAAGCAAAACAAAGTCTCATTTATGAGCATTTAATATTTAGTAAAATAGGCATTTAATCAAAAATGATTAGGCATGAAAAAAAACAAAAAAAATATTAAAAAGGTGCCAAGCTTAAATATTTAGTAGCAATTTTCATTCTATTAGCTATTTAAATTGTACCAGAATTTTACGTATTATTGCAAGCTAATTTCAAACCACATTTTGTTGGAAAATGTAGAAGTGAAAAATTTATTCAAATAAATATGTACCTATTTAAATAATAATAAAGATAGTTATTCAAATTCAGATTTTATTGAAATTGTTTTAGTATATATTTAACCAAACCGATTTTATCAAAAGGGATTAGAATTTATTAGTTATTTTATAACCCTTCTGTGTCTTATATTGGTTATCTGTTGAAAAATTGATCATAGTTCTGGAATATTAATGTTTTTCTATGACAAAGTGAGAACTTTGTACTCCTACCTTCTCAATTATGAAAACATCTCTCTTCCTAGACCTCGCTGTTTTAGACCGGCCTCGTCAGAGCCCACACTTTCCTAGTGGGATTCTCTGCCTTTGTCTCGCTAAAACTAGCACCTTCTTGGGAGAGACCTCTCCCTCGCGGACAACGGTTGCCATGGCCATACAAACTTTACCTAGTAGTGTCTCCCACGGCAATCTAGTCTGCCTCTCTCCGGTTCACACTCGCCTTTGGGATCCGGACGGTTTTCACCTACCCTTAGATACCGAGTGTGAATTCGTGGTCATTCCAAGACCACATAAACTACCTATAATACCTATACCTCTTCTCCTGAACATAGTGCACATACCTATCAAATATGGATTCAGATGGTACAGTAGTAAGGCCTGTCATGAAGCAATTGTCCGGGTCATAGCCTAATCAACCCTCACTACGTCACTAGGGCTAGAGTAACTTGGCACCCCCTCGTGACGACCCCACATAGGAGAAATTACTATAATGGGCAACAATTTCAACACCAACAGTACCAAAGTAATTATAGACATAATTTTAAACAAAATAATGACTTTCAGCATCGAAATAATTACTAAAATAACTAATGAGAAGAATTGACAACAGCAATGATAAGTCAGGATCAGAAGCGGTTCATCAGTGAGGGGTAGATCTTAATACAGTCTGTGTATCTGCTACTCACACATATTCGCGCTCTTATCGCTATAAGGAACTTCGCTGGAGTAGATAAGGAAAACTAAGCCAGCCAGGTACTGACTGGAACTCCTGAAGACCTGCTACTAAATAAAAAATTTCTGATGAGAAATACCAGTCCTGCCAGCACCAGTTAGTTCTCAACATAATAAAAATGCCTACGGTCAAATATTGGTGTTTAGTTTCTACTACCTGCCAACTTATTCAATGAAATAGTTTCCTCTCTGTACTCCATCTAGTTTCTTATAGCGACGAGCACGCAAATATGATATTGGCATGGATGCTAATGATGGTGTTACTACTATTTGTCCTGAATTAGAATCCCATTAATTCTTTTCATTAATATGCATTTAATACAATGTACTTAGGATAAGACTTCTCATGAGGTCATTGTCTATTAGATAAGTGAGCGAATGTATATATGATCATGCGCAGCAGTTTATATCATATTGAGAAAGGCATCAAATTGAAGTTCTCAACTCCTTTATTAACAATATGTAAATCGCATTTACAACATTTAGCAATAATCTTTAGATGTTTTGTGGACAGCAAAAAATTTTTTTTTACAGTAAATCCTGACCAGATTGATTTCCAGTTATCCAAGCCACCCTTGCAAGTGCTGTTAATTACTTGATAACCAAAACATATATTTTGCCCTAATATTGAGTATCGAGCTAAAGACCTTGTCACTTTGATTGATAGATAATATATAATTTTGAATGTTTACTTTGCTGCAGTCTCTTGATTCCTAACTCCCATGTCTCTGCTAAAGAAGTTCTCAAATCCTGTAAGTTAAAGGAAACGGTGGTTGACCTGCCGTCTTAAATATCTGACAAGGTAGCCCCACATGTGCTCTATAGTATTTAAATCTGGTTACGAGCTGACCATCTCGAAGTCCCTACCCACATCATAGAGGTATTGGAAAACAAACCTTGCCACTTGGGGCCCTGAATGAAAATGAATTTTTTGCCAATAAATCGAGCTAAAGGGATCACACACTCCTGGATAATTCCCTCAAATACAAATAGGCATTACGAGAAGGCCTGTGGAACAAATGGAGCTCTGTGTTCACCATCGAAGAAATTCCACCCCACACCATCACTGAACCACCCCTGCATTGAAATCTCCCAGTGACATTACGCTCATCATAGTGCTCAAGAGGGCTTTGGTAAACTATCATCCATCCATTTGGTGTATACAGAGAGAAGCGTGACTGATCCGAAAACAGACTGTTGCTCCATTCGTTTTCAGTCCACATTAGGTGTTCCCAAGCAAATTCTAAACTAAGCTCTCTGATGTTCTCCTGTTAACAATTACCCTGATGCTGGTCTGATGAGGGTTTTAATTCACTTCACCAAGTCTTCTACTAAAAAGTTATGCAGATATTGCTATTCCCTGAGTTGTACAAAGAAGTTGAGCAGACTCAGTAGCAGTCGAAAAGTGATTCATTGGTAACTGATGTGTAGAACAATAAACCGGCTCTGTCACTTCCGGCTGACCTGAACCATTGTCTATTTCAAGCCGTTAGAAAGTAGTGGTCCTTATTAAATATGCTGATAGCCTGGTGGCTCGTTTATCAATTTTGGGCTTTGAAGTAAAAAAAAATTCTTAAAGATGTAATTTATTTAATAAACTTTATAACGTAACCGATAACAAACAGCATGTATTAATCATAAGATAAAATATTTGTACACATTTTCTTTGTTTAACAGATTTTTTATGGAGAATCACTGACTCCAATACTCCTATTGGAGACCCTCCGGTCCAGATCGCTTATCGACTTCTTCAATAAAGGGTCTTCTTCGGAATAGATATGAATATTCATTACATCTGTTTCAATATTTCTCACTGGAAATATTTGAGGGCTTTCAATTGTCACGTCTGGTTTTTCGGCCTCAATCCACGGGAATTGCTGGGGAAAAAAATTATGTAAAAAAGTTGAACGTATTAAATGATTTTTTTTAAAAATAAAAATTAACAGGGGTTACAATTTTGATGATAAAACACAGATGTGTCTGTTAAGTTAATTGTAGTTCTGTAAAAAAAATACTTTTGCCAGTCTAAATGGTCGTCATTTGGCACTGAGGATAGCAGTTAATGGGTTTAATCACTGACAACTATCCCTAGTGCCATTTAGATGACAATTTGAATTTTGATGACATCAGAAAATTTGTAAAGAACTAAAATAAACTTTGGCTAGACATATTTGTGTATTTTTTTAATCGTTAAATGATAATTATTCCAGTAAAATATGAAGTTTGAATAAAGAAAATATAATAGTGCTCTTTATTTTTATGAATTAATTTAATTTACTAACCAGTTTTTCTCAATAAAAAGTATTGATTTTATAAAGCATATCACTACCCTTAATACAGCTGATTCGTCTGGTGCTAATTACTCATTCATAAATGCACGGCAAATTCAAATTAAAGAAATACATTTTTTTTTACGTACATATACTACTGGATGGAACTTTAATTTGTTTTGTCAAACCTTGATAAATAATTAGTTAAGAATCTGACCCTTATAAGGAAAACTCTGTATGCTAAAGGAGAAAAACCCACTACATTAATATCTAGACAATAAATAGATGACAACTTAACATTTTATTTTTTCATTACAAAACAAGCGGATTTAAAAGTAATCACGTTTCAATACCATTACAAAACAAGCGGATTTAAAAGTAATCACGTTTCAATACCAATCTTGATAGTTAACTATAAACTACTCTATAACAATTAACAAATATTTACTTGAAATGTTGGATTTTCACTCATAGTATCAGATGATACACCATTAGTGTGTAGATATATTTTAAAGGTAGAACCTTTGGGCAATGATTTCATGTAGTTGGAATTAACTGACAACTTCAAACAAAAAGCTCGAAAAGACTCCTTCAACTGAAGATAAAAAGACTCATCTAGACTGCAACAAATATGTAAACAAAATAAAAACTGTAACAGAAAATAAACAATCAGTAATGCATTGGAATTTTTTATTTTGATTACTACCTACCTATGATGCGAAGAAAGCGAAATTCCTTTTAAGTAAAATACAAATCTCTCAATCAAAACGCGTCCATGAGAGAAAAAGCATATGTCTACTTGTTTTAAATCATGAGCCATCAAGACATGTTTGATAGCTACTAGAGAATTACTTATATATTTGTTCAGCTCAGGGTGTACCGATACCTAAAAGTGAAAATGGTTTAATAAAAGGTTGAAGGTTTAGATTAAGTAAATAACGTCCTATTTTGTGGATGGCAGTATAACTACTAAAAGCGTTTGTAAATAGAAATACAAACTTGTGGGTAGACAAAATTGGAAGTTATTTACTTAAAATTGAATGCATTTTGATTTGGCATTATTATTATACAAGAATTACTTAGGGTTGCCCAGGAGAGTAAAAATAATGATGAAATAAGTTCATTCTTATAATGCAACACAAAGTGTAGCAATATAAAAAAAAAATTAAAGCAGCTACATGAATAAGAAACCATTGGAAAGTATAGTGTATATTATAGTTAAGAAGAATGTCACAACAGCCAAGGAGGTGGATGGTCCGGTCCACTTTGGAGACTGGACTACAAAGGCCTAAATTGCCAGATGGGCCAGCCAATACTGTGAAAGGTAGTAATCCGAGGAAGTACTTTCCTTAAGTCATGGCCTGCCTGAGCTCTTGAAGATGGATCTTTCTTGATTACTGAGATCCCAGGTACTTATTGGCCATCTATGATCTGCAGCAAGATGTAATAGATGGAATCTATTACATAAAATCAGTTGCATTTGGTTAACAGAAATGTAAACAGTACTGTATAATGTTCCTAATGAAATACCTAATCAGTATCCCCTATTGCCTCACATTTATAATTTTTCCAATCAAAGTTCCACGTTTTCCTTTTCCCTGAAAAGAGCTAAAGTTCTTCCATTAAATAAAGTTCCTAACCCCACCTCCTCCAAAGACTACCAGCCTATATCTATTCCCCCTAACCTTTCCAAACCCCCCCCCCACCTCATTTCTAGAAGCACAATTAAATCCCCTACAATCTGGTTTCCATCCAATCAGATCTCATCAAAATCATGCAGGATCTAGATCTACAATCTGGCATTGGCCAAGACATGTATCCTTACCCTCCTAGACTTTACCACCTACTTTAAGGCAATTGACACCCTTGACCAATCCATCTTTCTACCGAAACTTGTATTTATAGTCTTATCTTACAGTGGTATCAGGCGGTTTAAATAATTCATTTCAAATTGCTCCTGGGTAGTACTCATCCCTGATCAACCTCCATACCAACCCCTTTTAAAGTCTTCCGGTGTAGCTCAGGGTTCATCCATTTTACCATTACTTTTCTGTTTCTACATCAGCGACCTCCATACATACTTCCAAACATCATAAATACATCCAGCATTGTTCATTCCTCCTATATGACGACACCCAAATATAACTATCCTTCCTTCCTTTTGATTCTGAAAGACCTGGACCTCTCTTCGTTATATTCATTGAATGTGGAGAAATCCAAAACAATCAACATTAGTTTACATCCCTTCCTCAAAATCATAATTAATATCCCCACCTCCACCATCGATGGTTGACCTGTCCAATTCTCCACTTCAGTCAAAAATCTAGGTTTGGTCATTGACCAGATTCTATCCTGGAAATACCACATTTCCACCCTAAAACTGCTTAATCGAACCGACATTTCTTCCCATTACATACACCTGAACTCCTAGTTTCCTCTCTTTTATTCCCCCATTTTGACAATGGTTGCGTGGTGGTCTCGCTGGGGATCTCAAGGATTGCTTAAAGCGGTGGATGAAATGTTTATTAAGATAATACTTGGGATCCCCAGAGACCATCGCATTTTGCAGATGCTTGGGATGACTACATGCTTTCCCCCATACTTCCTTTGATCCCTCCTCTACAATACTATTGTGACTAAAAGTCCATTCCTTTACCTTAATAACTTCCTCCTATTCAAATCTGGCAATACTAGTTCTGACCTGTACTTTCCACATAACAAATCTGCATCCATTGACCGTTCTTTTCTTATCCTTTCCACAAACCTTTGAAACATTATTCCCATCGACGTTGTTCATCAATTCTCACAATCTTTAAACAAAGACTTTACCAGTTTCTTATGACTCTCCAATTTAACTACTCATAATTCATTGTAATTATATGTTTCATTCATCCCGGCAACCTTTCATGTTCTTTCCCCATTTGTGATATTTCTATTTATTCATTTTTTTTTTCAATTTGTTGTTGTGGTAACACTGTTTGTAACAGCTGTAATTACTAAATATGAAAACTACTGTAAAGAAAAGAAGAATGTGTTGTTTGAGCAGCATAAATTCTTTAAAACATTGAGAATTGATTTGATGGTCAGACTATTGACAATTATGTGACAGTGCTTCGCACTATTGGAGCAAACTGTGAATTTGGTGATTAGTTAGAATCTTTAATTAGGGATCAAATTGTTTTACACTTAACAGATCAAGAGCTACAGGAAAGAATATTAAGAGAACGTGAACTAGATTTACTTAAGTGGTTGATTTTGTAAAAGCATCTGAAACTACAAAGGAACAAGTGAGAGTAATACAAGAGAAATCCGTAGAAGTACATGGGATTAAAAAAAGGTAATAATAAATCTAATTATAATACAGCTAATGATGAAGGCAGGAAACTTAATAATAATTTTAGGCCTAGATACGGGAATCACAGTGGTGTGAACATCAATATTGATGCAGTATACTATCAGTGCCAGAAGTGTGGAAATAAACTTAGACCCAATAATTGTCCAGCATATGGAAAGTATTGCGGTTTATGCGATAAGCCAAATCATTTAGCAGTTCCATGCTTTAAAAACAAGAAAAATATAAGTTTAGTACAGCAAAATAAGTATGAAAGTGAACAGGACTACACTTTCACCAATGCGGATTCCCTTATTGACTCTTGTGAATTAGTTGAGAGCTCAAAGAAAAGTTTTAAAATTGATAGTTTACAGTGGTCACAAAATTTAAATATTAATAACAAGGAATTGGAGTTCAAGCTTGATACAGGAGCTGAGGTTAATGTAATGCCAATAAGCTGTCTCATCAAATTGGGAGTAAGTACTAACAATATGTGTAATAATAGACAAATAATGCTGGAGGTATTTGGAGGCAATCAGTTAAAATCTTTAGGAGCTATTAAATTGAAATGTAGTGCCAATAATGTGAGGAATAAAATTAAACCCTTACTGGGGTTGGAGGGCTGTGTTAAATTAAACTTAATTAAAAGAATAAATGATCTTACAGTTGATAATCAAACGAAAGTGGAAATTTTGAAGAGCAATGAAGACATATTTCATGGAACTGGTAAAAAATTATGAGTGTCACATTAAAGTGGATAAAACTGTAGCACCAGTTAACAGACCAGACCACCTAGAAGAGTACCTTTAGCTATTAGGGACAGGTTGCAAGAAAAGTTTAATCTTTTGGAGAAAGAAAAAATAATTGAAAAAGTGGATTGTCCAGTGACATGGCTCAGCAATCTTGTGGTAATTGAAAAATTAGATGGAGGTCTTCGAGTATGTTTGGACCCAACTTGCAAGAAGTAACTTCTCAGTTAGCAGGTAAATGTTGGTTTTCTTTACTTGAACTTAAGGAGGGCTTTTGTAATATTAAACTGGACAAAGAATCATCTAACTTGTGTGCGTTTTCAACACCTTTTGGGTGCTATAAATTCCTCCTGCTATAGACTCCCATTTGGTGTATCCAACACCCCGGAGGAGTTCCAAAGAGTAAACACTTCCATATTTTCAGATATTCCTGGACTTATAATATATTTTGATGACATTTTAATTGCAACTGAGACAGAAAAAGAACATGATGAAGTGCTAAATAAAGTATTAGAAAGGGCCAGGTCAAGTAATTTAAAATTTAATCCTAGTAAATTTCAATATAAAACCAATAAAGTTACATTTTAGGGGTTTGAGTTTGAAAAAAATGGGATGAAAATTGACCCACAGAGAATAGAAGCTATTAGAAGTTTAGAGAACCCTAGTATTAAGAAGGAATTACAGAGAATTTTGGGCATGCTTAGTTACATAAGAAATTTTAATCCAAATGTTGCTGACTTAACTTTGAAATTTATCTGGACAGAAGCTCATTCAATGCTTCTAAAAAACATAAAAGAATTTTGACACATCTAAGGAAATTACTATTGAATGTAATGCATCTAAGGATGCAATAGGATGCTGTTTAATGCAGGAGGGACAACCTATATCCTATGCGTCAAGGTCATTGTCACCAACAGAAAAGAATTTTGCACAAATTAAAAAGGAATTATTAAGTCTTCTTTTTGCAACATCTAAATTCCATTTATACATCTATGGGCGTAAAACTTGTGTCAGAACAGACCACAAACCTCTTGTGTCTCTAATTAAAAAGAATGTTGGAGAAATACCATCACCCAGATTGCAGCGGATGATTCTTAAATTAATTAAATATGACTTAGATTTGGGATATGTGCCTGGGAAGGAATTATATATTGCCGATTTGTTGTCAAGAGGTTGTGAAAATGAGGAGAACGTCAATTCTGAAGAAGATTGGATTAGTGAGATAGTTCATGAAGTAGCATCTAATAATTAACAATTGCAGGTCACACCTAGAAGAAAAAAGATTCTCGAAGAAGAAACCGTCAAGGATAAGACATTATAATGCCTAGTGCAGTACTACATGAAGGGATGGCCTGCTAATAGTAAAGATGTGCCTGAAGAAATAAAAGTATATTACAAATTTAAAGATGAAATTTTTGTTAGTGGAAACTTAGTATTTGTGGGCTGAAAGCTGTTGGTGCCTATTTCCTTGAGAAAAGAAATGTTGGAGAAGCTTCATAGTCCGCATATAGGAGTCAGCAAAACACAAGCATGGGCAAGACAAATATTTTACTGGCTGCAAATGAACTCAGATATTGAAGAATATGTAAAACTTATAGGAATAAAAATATAAAGGAAACTTTATTGCCTTACCTCGTACCATCAAGACCTTATCAACGGGTCGGTATGGATTTCTTCCAATTAGGAAACTATTCCTACTTAATCATTGTGCATTATTTATCAGCCTGGTTTGATGTAGTAAAGATGCCATATAAAACATCATCTGAAACAATCAAGGCTATTAAACCAATATTTGCAACACATGGAATACCTGATGAAATTGTGGCTGATAATATGCCTTTCTCATCCTTTGAGTTCAAGTAATTTTGTCAAGGATGGGAAATAAAATTAACTAACACCAGCCCACACTATCCACAATCAAATGGAATGGTGGAGAAAGCAGTTGGTATTTGCAAAAGCCTCATGATAAAATGTTACAAATCTGGACAAGATTTCAATTTAGGATTAATGGAGTATAGAAACTGTCCAATCACAGGATCATTGGTAAGCCCAGCACAAATACTGATGAGCAGACAGCTAAGAACAGTCATCCCAACTAATGAAGAAAACCTTCTGCCAAATGTCGTTGGGGTGAAGGAGGATAAGGAGCTTAAACAGCAAAAGTCTAAGCTATACTATGATAAAACGTCACAGCAGAGAAGAGGTTTCAATGATGGTGAAAGTGTGGTCCATAGAAGAGGAAGGGGATGGGAGCCAGCCTAGAATATTAAATCTAACAATGCCTAGATCCTACATAATAAGAACTGAGGATGGTCAAACATTAGTTAGGAATTCAGTCCATCTACGGAAATCCTTTTGCTATTAATGGAGAACAAAATAATTATCCCACTTTGGAAAATAACATTACTGAAAGTAATGAATTTAATACTAAGACTCAACTGGGTTCCAGCTCAATCACCTCAACATCCAGAAGAGAGTCCTGAGGTCACCTCTGAAACCCATAACCCAGCTCTACCTCAAGTTATGGAAGGCGAATTATTAAACCTAGAAGATTAGTGGAAGAATGTACTTTAATAGTTAAATTGGTATTATTGTATTTTGAAAATTTATTTTATTTTGTTGTACTTTTTTTTTTTTTTTTTTTTTTTTCAAAACCTCAAATAAACAATAATACAAGTGATAATATATACAAGAAACAATCGACTTACAAATTTCTCCTCTTCCTGCATTTAAATGCATTTGGAGGAGTGCATAATACAATAAATTTTTTATGTTGTGAAAAGTACTCAGTCTTGTATTCACACTAGGTGATGAGGCTCACCTTCGATTTGCCACCGACACCAAACACTAAACTCTAGAAACAAAACAAACTAAATCTCTACCTAGAACCTAGGACTAGAGTGTTCCAGCCGCGACAGCGTCCTGCCATCGATGGGGGAACGGAGCGGGGGTTATAGTGTTAAACACCGGCTTTGTTAGATATTGTAATGAGTTGAAAAATTTGATATGTCTACGCTGGATGAATTCATCCACCGTAGGCAGCTCAAATATCTCATGCAGCTCACTGTTACGTCGCTGCTCGAATGAAGTACCTCTGACCACTTTCATCAGTATACCGTTTTGGAATTGTTGGAGTTTCTTAGCTGTCGTATACGTCAGATAACGAAATAGCGGTGCACCATACAGCAGAGTAGGCCTGAGTATGCTCTTGTAAATCAGTAGCTTGAGACGTAGTGATAGATTGGGGGAAGTCAATAAGTGCGTAAGCCGATAAGACTTCATGCGTGTATGCTTCAACTTCTTCGCAAAATGGTTACTAAAATGGAGGTGTCTGTCCATTTTAATTCCCAGATATACTAGGTTGTTGGCTGGTGAATTTTCCTCCGTTCCTACTATGTAACTAGTAGGGAGCGGGCTTTTTCCCTTTTGAAAAGAGAAAATTACACAGTCAGTCTTACCCGCGTTTACAGAGATATTGAGTCTCCCCAATCTCTCACTGATCTGGTTACAGGCTGCTTCAGCCTGTCTTAGAGCTACCTTGGCACTCATGCTGCTACTGTACACCGCTATGTCATCTGCGAAAGCAGTAACTGTGGTATTTTTGTACCGGGCTCCAACAATCTCAGACGTGTATACGTTGTACAGGGGATAAGACGGCGCCTTGGGGTACTCCACAGGTCAGTGGCACAGCTTCGGAGAAGCTATCTCCCACCCGCACCCGCAGCGATCTGTTTTTCAGGAAGCTAGCCAGAATTGAATACAGTTGACCGGGCATTCCCGGTCGCAGAGCATTTGACACAGTGTCCCGTGAGACACCGAGTCGAATGCTTGGGTGCAATCAATTGAAATCATAGCAGTGGCTATGTTTCTATTCATGTTATGGCTAACTTCTGACTGCACCTTCAGAAGGGGGTGCTCTGCGCTCATACTGGATTTTGTTGTACATAATTATTAATCTGGAATTTAAATAAAAGGAGGGAGATGTGGTAACACTGTTTATAACAGTGGTGGAACCTTTAGATATAATAAACATATGCATGTGTTGTTATGCTCTTAACTTGATTGTATTTAATAAAGGTATAAACAATGACTGGAGACTTAATTAATAATTCCATATAATACAACAGTTGCTGTTGGTTCTTAGTAGTAATCTCGCATGTACAAAGCCAGAGCACACAGTATTATTCATAACCTTGTGAAATCTGTTTACTGATTTTTTTTGTCAGTTAAACATTCCTACTATGTTCCTTGTTGTTTTTCTTAGGGTCATAGAATAAGTGTTTTTTTTTCATTTCATTTCAATATTATTATTAAAACCCTATAAATTAATAAAAAAATTGCACAGTAAAGATAATTAGTACCAACAGATTCTAGCTTTAAAAGCTATTATCTTGTAAGAAAAGTGTTTAGTAGACATCTAAAAGAAACTTACATGAACCGGAACCCCATACTTTTCTTTCAGCCTGAAAATACCTTCTGGGTAAATTTTTCTTGAATGAACCACGGAATGTATAGCAACTTCAAGGAATTCCATCAGAACACCTGAAAGTTCTTAACATCCCAAAATTATTACATTTGGTTTGTAATAATAATAAAAAGTATATTCTAATAATAAATACATACCAACGGCGTGACCATCCATAGTTTGGGTTTGTTATGACTGAATGTAACCTACAGGCAACTTTCATTCAATACAAAAGCCGGTTAGGGTTACCCATAGAGGTCCTAAAATCCACCATAGAACTCCTAAATAGTTTTAACAGACTTGTCTCTGGAAGTCTTCGTTGCATTTAAATTTGATAGGTTTCTTTGTATTTATAATCATTTATGGGTATACACTTATCTATTACTTAGTTTCTATAAAAAACTTAATGGAAATAAGGTCTTTTCACTGTTTAAATTATTTTACTATCCAAGGGGCTGAAGCAGGGATAACCCGGGTTATGTCATGTCTACAATAACATCGTTATTGTCATATGAAAATTTAATTTTTATTGTAATTATAATGTAGGACTGTGTTAAGGAGTTTAAATATTGCGCGATTAATTCGTAGATACAATAACTGCTCTTAAATGCGATGATCAATGCTCCTCTATTGGAAGACAGCTGAGCTGTTCTTGAAACATTTTTATCAAACAAGTATTCACCGAAATTATAACTATTGTGATATCTGGCCGAAAGACGTAAAAATAACCGTTATAATTAAATATACATGAAGTAAAAACAATCGGTTCGAAATGCCTCCTATAAGAAAAGTGCAATTGGATAAAGCTGCTTGGCTCTGGGCAGAAACAGTGGAACCTGATAAAATAAGTGAAGATAATGTAGACACTTCCTATAGAGGGAATGTACCCAAGTGTAAATTAGGTACATGCAGGTAATCACTTTTTTTTAAAGTTACTAATGTAATATAGATTTAATCGAGAGAATTTTTAATTTTTATTAGTTTACAGTAACGGTTATGTAAATTTGCCTACAGACGAAACTGTCGAGGGAATCCGTATTGTCTTTCTGGCCTAGGGGAATCAAGGTGGCTCAGTGAAAATGTTGAAGAAAGTGAAGATGAAGATTCAGATTTGCAAATGAGACTACCTGACACGTTTGTCGGTTTGAAAAATTTGGGAGCTACCTGTTATGTAAATAGCTTAGTTCAATTATGGTTTCACAATGTAGCGTTCAGGTAAGTCATAGTTCTGAATATTGTGTGTTCTTTGAATATCTGGTCTAGTTAATTTATGTTTGCTTTAAGGAAAGCGATCTATTCGTGGAATCCTATGGAAGACCCGATGGAATTGGCAGACATGCAGGACGAAAACTTATCTGTCAAGTCACCTCGAACTGTTGTTGGTCATCTTCAATTATTATTTGCATTGCTGCAGTTCAGTAAACAGCGATCAATTGACCCATTGGCTTTCATTAAAGCTCTTGACTTGGAACCATCAATGCAGCAAGATGCTCAAGTACAGTATTTTTGGATTGTGATGAATCACCAGTTCTATAATTTTTCTAAGATTTAGTTTTAATTAATTTTTTTTTTGAAGGAATTTTCAAAACTTCTCTTCTCTTTATTAGAAGAGTCACTAAACCAACAATCAGACCCAAAAGTTCAGAACTTAATCATTGACAATTTTCGAGGAGAATATTCGTATATTACTAGGCAAGTATCAATCACTCAATTTGCAGCATTCTTATTTGTGATAAACATTCATATCCCTACCAGAGTTAATGTTATAAGACTGATTAAGGATTTTATTATTGTTTTTTTCCCAAACAAATTATTTAAAATTAATGGTTTTTGTCTTTTTAGGTGTTCACAATGTCTTAAGGAGTCCATCAGTCCCTCTATGTTTTATGAATTAGAATTAAATATTAAGGGCCACAAAACCCTTCATGAAAGTATTAGTGAGTTTTTAAAGGAAGAAAAACTTGATGGTGTAAATAAGTATAGTTGTAGTTATTGTAATGATAAGCAAGAAGCAACACGTTTTATTAGTCTTAAAAAATTACCTTTAGTGTTAAATCTACAACTAATGCGTTTTATTTACGATCGGTATGTATATTTATGTTAATTTTTAGTATTAAACATAATTGTAATCTACAGTAACTGTAATATTGAAAGTATATTTGATCATTTAATTTATTTATGTTTTAGACAAAAGGGGCATAAGAAAAAAATCAACTCCTCACTTCAGTTTCCAGATGTATTAGATATGAGCGAATACATGAACACTCCTGGAAATGAAAATCAGGCAATTTTATACAATTTAACAGCTGTTCTAATTCACAAAGGCCCGAGTGCTTATTCTGGCCACTATGTTGGTTTGTATAATTGTTCATCTTTTGTATGATTATCATCAGATTTTTGCAATTGTGGAATGTAAGAATTTGAATAAAGGGTTGTTTGAATAAAAGATTGTTTGCTTGCTGTAATGAATGGTTGTTTTTTCTTCTACTGAAATTTTTGATTGATACCACATTAGTCATAATGACAGGATTTACTGATGAAAAATTAAGAAGGGAGTTTGGCAGTTAGAGAGAGGAAATAGATCTGCAGGTGATGTGGTATTTATGGTCTTTCCAAGATAGAGTTTGGTCAAGGACTTAACCATTGTTTTTGATCGATGGGAAGAAATTCATAGGACGGAAATCTAATAAATAAAGTAGGCTGTTGTATAGTTTTGAGGAGGGAATGTGAGCTAATGACAATTGTATTTATATTACACTTTAGGTTCTGCAATAAATCCTTAATTTTTCAGTATAACACTTAATATTATCTTATTATTTACATTATTTCTATCAGAAATGCATCTTTAAAAAATATAATCAGAACATTAAATTTATTTTATGATCGCTTTGTTTTTTCTAGCACTGCTAATATTTTTTTTTATTTCAGCACATATTTGTGACCAATTAACTGGAGCTTGGTATAAATTTAATGATGAGCAGGTGGAAAAAATGGAAGGAAATAAACTAAAGCTTGGCAGTGAAGAAGAAGAGGAAGGTAATGAACATTGTATTTAATAAGCAACAAATTGTTGTGAAACAACCCACCATTGTACTGGGCTCTGCTATAAGCTTTTGCTATAACATGCTTTAGTAAAACATCATCATTAATGAAGAAAATTATCTGTGTAGCCATGCCAATTCTTGCTTTATGCTGTAGAGGATTTTTGTAGGATACCAAACATAATGCGTTAAATTTGGAGCTTTTGGATATAGTGGGTTTGGGGATAAAGTGAAATCTTGACACCATACTTAGTAAATTACGAATCTGACTATAAAAAGTATTTGAAAAAGTAGAAGGAAGGATGAATTGATAAGCAAGGTGTGAAAGGGTGCCAGTATTAAAGCAAAATCTTCGTTGATTCAAAAAAGGATGACTGAATTATTTATAATTAATTGAATACTCTAACGTCAATAAAATAACTATTTGTTACTCACCTTCTTAAAATTTTCTGTAAAAGTTGTACCAATGTATGCTATTTTAAAATTTCACGAAATTTAGACATGTATGTGTATTTTTATTTTATTAATGTTATTGATTGAAACCCACTGATAATCCTACCATCGATAATTGGAACTCCATTTTAACAATATTTTTATTTGAAAATGAAAATGTGCCCCTTATATGTATTAGTGGAAACAATCAAATATATACTCTTAATTTTTCAGATGGTGTGAAAAAACCTAAACAGCCACGTTTAGCAAAAGGATACCTTGCCTCTAGCAATGCATATATGTTAGTTTACACTGCACAATCAGTAAAGGAAGTTTTACAACCTTTAAAAGAAAGCGATTTGCAGCCACAGCTTTTGCAGCAGATACAACAATCAAACGATCAATTTGAAAGTTTAATTTTAGAAACAAAAGAAGAAAAAGTAGGTTTCCTGTACATCTTTTATAATAGTCAACTGTTTTATACTAAATATTTGTTGTTGTGTTGCTTATTTTATAGTTAGTAAAATCCCTTTCACTTTCAGAAAAACCGAAAGGAGATTGGGCAAGCTCAGAAAGCTTCTATGACTTACCTTCTGAAAATGCTGCCTGTGGAAGGTCCGGAAACTCGAAATTGGGAAGCTATATCAGTGAAATGGCTCAGTCAGTGGTTGGCAAATACAAAGAAAGATTTCAAACCAGTCGATAATAGTGTTCTATTATGTCCTCATAACAAATTACATCCCGATTCTGTTTCAAATGCAAAATATATCACACTAACTGCTGTTTGTATTTAGAATATGATTCGATGGTACTATTTTGATGATTTGTTTTATTTCTTGTTATAATGATGTTTTTTTTATTTTAGGCTGATTTAATTTATGGAAAATATGGAGGGGGTCCTCGGTTGCCAGCCACTGATGCACTTTGTTGGGAATGTGTAACGGCAAAATGTCGAAGAATTAAATTTCGGATTAAACTTTCGGAAGATGCAAAAGAACTAAGCAATCTACTTAAACAGAAAGAAGATTTGTAAGATTATGTTAATGTTGCTTATTATTTTCATCTATGAAATATTATTGATTTGGTTGAATAAATCTTTGATTTTTCTTTATAGGGAAGGAAATGGATATTGGGTAGGGAAAAAATCTTTGAAAGATTGGCGCAAGAAAGCCTTAACAGTTTTTGAAGAAAGAGAAGGTGGTGCAATGAGAGAAGTTGAAGATTGCCCAAGCCCTTCCTCTGAGACAGAAACTATTCCTCGTCGGAAAAACAGGTCTTGTTCTGAATCTGAATCTGTTTGTATTAATTCTAATTCTGATAAATCGGGAAATACTACACAACCCCACAAAAAAAAGTTTAAAGTCGCTGATGAGTGTACCGTGATCGATAAAAAGGTTTCGGTCAAAATGGAAGTGCATTCCATGTTTGAATCTCTTGAAAAACTATTGTCTGAGACAAGAGACAATTTCAAAAAGTTGGATGACTTAACTCCAGACTTAGTTTCAGAATTCAAAGAAAGATTTTATTCTAATTGGAAAGATTTGGATTTAATGTTTAATAGGATTTGTAATTATAATTCAATTTGTTCTTCCTCTATTAGCGAATCAACATCTGTGGTAACTTCTTCTACTAGTGGTACCCAAATGGAAATCTCTACTACTGAACCTGGTAGAAGTAATGGCCTTTGCCACAGTGTTGAAGAAGATTCATCAATAAAAAAACGCAAATTTGAACATTTGATTGATAAAGATAGTGCTAATAGTGGGGATGAAAATAAAGCTATTAAATCAGACGATGAAGAAGATGATGCTGAAATATTCAACGAAGATATTATTTGCCAGCACAGTAAGTTTTCTTATTTTCATTAAATGCCTTCTTAATTAATTGAAACCATTATTTAAAGCCTACAATTGTTTCAGTTAATTATCAAGGTTCAACCCACACCGGCAAGTACTCCAAAGAAAAAATTCTTTCTTATATTTGAAAATATTTTATTATATTTTGTTTCACAGATAATTTAATACCAGAAGAAAGTTTGAAAAGGCTGGTTTCTGAGTCAACATGGACTAAATTGAAAGGGTACTTTCCTGATTCTCGAGAATTTTCAAAAGATGTAGAACCATGCTCACAGTGCAAGGTAAAAAGTGTGTATATTGTAAACTTGTTGAATGGATAGTCGGTTACCTCCTCTCTGTTTTTCCCCATTAGAACAAATTTGTTTATGAACTGGAATTTGTTTTTATCAATTATGAGCTAAATTATATTATCTGGAGTATTTATAAACAAAATAAGTATGTAGAAAGAACAATATAGAGAAAGTAAGAATGATCTAGAATGTCCCAGTCCAGACAATTTGTTAAGACTTATTTAATAAATAATTATGAAAAAAACAGTCTGTAATTTTGACCAATAATACTTGATTTTATTTGTTGAGCCCTCTCGGTCAATGATAATCACTATTTTATCAGATAAAAATATTATAAATTGTTAAATATTAAAATTAAAACAACTTATTAAAACCAGCTCGAATGACTTGAGATACACTATTCCTACTGTTGGCTCTTAAAACATTATTTTTGGAATAACTTTGAAATCCTTATTGTATTACCATCATTAATAGGCATTAGCTATGAGGGGGGGGGGGGAGGCACAAACAAAACCCTAAACTTCAGAACTTAAAATCGTGACTTGAAGAAATGTTAAGACCTGACTGCCATTCCTTTTATGTTTGATTTCATTTTTTATTGTGTATTTTAACCGAAGCATGATTAGTCAATTTCAAGGTTTTCTGGATTTGTATGTGTGTATGTTTTCACAAATTTCAGATAAATTAAATGATTTTTATAACTCATGTAGAACATACAAACAGATCATAAGACCCTTTATCTGTTTGAATGTAGTCTCTCCCTTCAAGCTCCTCAATACATATCACCTTACAAGTTAATTCAAAGATGAGTAGTCTCGCCTTCTTTTTTTTTTTTTTTTTTTTTTTTTTTCTCCAATTTTGTATAAATTCTGAACTATGGCTTGAGAAATCTGAAAGTTAGAGGAATTGGGCCCCAATTTGTTCACACGTCACATTCACACATGTTGGTTTATTTATGGATTTATAGGTTTATTATTATACCTTTAACTTATTTAAATATCCAACAGATTAAATCATTTTTATGACTCCTATCATAGAGCACTGAGACAGAGTTACTCCGTACATGTTTGAAAGTAAAGCCTGTCCCTTTGATTTTGGAAATTAATTTTAGTTTTCTTTGAATATCCTGGTACATTAATGGAGTAAGTAAACCTTAATATTATTAGTGTAACCGAAGAGAGCTTTGTAAATAACAAAATAAATCCTGGATAAATACTACTGCTACAAAATACAAAGGTTCTGAAGTGATTATTCCTTTAGAATCATCTTCTTGGTTTGACTTTATGAGTATGTCATTGCTTTAAGCCACTAATACTAAAACTAAGAGCTTTGTAATTTAAAAAAGAATAGCTGCATTGATTTAGTATTGCATTAACTTCTGAGAAGTCCTGTAAATTTTTAATGAGAATTTTCATTTTAGAGCCTTGCTTCCCAAGACCAAGCAACTCTTGATATGAGGAGGGACCAAGCTTTAACCCAAAAAGAAGTGCTTTCATCTCTTTTAAACAATCGCAATAGACCTAAATTGTGTTCAGCGACATTTAAAATTGTGAGTGTGCAAGAATTTTTGAAGCCCTGGCGAAGATTTGTCAAGTAAGTGATGCTATGTTCTAGTATTATTAGTTTTTTTAGCTAAAGCTTTGACTCAAGTAAAGGCTTTATGAATTTCTCACCTATGAAAAGTTCTGGATAGGTTGAAAGATTGATTAGTGTGTACCTGTTTTAAGTGAATATGTTTTTTGAATTTAAAATCTCTTTCTTTTCTATTAGTATTAAGAATAGAAATAGGAAGCACCACTTCTAATTAACAAAAGAGTATTAAATTTAAATTCCTTGACTTCTTCGTTTATTGAAAGAAGGTTTTTCATGCAGTTACGGACTAACCTTTTAACTATTTGAGAGACCAATCACTTTGATTACTTAAATAGAAAGGGCCTAGAATATAATGTGATTTTACATGATTATTACTCATCTATTTGAAGCTGGTGTCAAGGGAATGTCAAGGATTTCAAGAGAATTGGTAAAGCTTGTTATTAATCTTTAACGTGTCACTGAAATATCCAGAAAGACCAGGAAGGATCAACCATGTAGAACATGAATAGTTCTATATCTCAAAATCCTGAATTTATTTAATTGCCTTATTGGTGTTAGAAAAGTGAAGATTCAAAATGATTCTACGGTGAGTTGTCCAAACATACATACAGATTTAAATGGGACAGTACCATTTTTCTATATTTCCCAACTCTCCTGTTGCTTTGATAAAAGCATCAGTTTTACTAGTTTTTAATGTTAAATATTGGCCATAAATAAATTATTATGCTGTTGCAAAATAATTACATTATTTGATACTTAATATTGAGGACATACAGATAAGAAAGGAGAAATGCCCATGATCCTGGCGATATGAACCCCTTTACTTCCGTTTTTTTTTTTTTTAATGGAATCTTGCTGAAGGGCTCAATACGAGCTTTTATTTCACTAGCTTTTATTTATTTTATTATCATCTTCATGTTGAGGTCGGAAACTTTTCAGACCACCTGTGTACTTCAAATTAGGAGGTATATATTTATGTTTCTCTACATCATTCATCCATCTCCCGGAGATTGAATGATTTAACGATTAATTTTATTCAATTTTCATAAATATTATTTATTGCACCATTTTGGCAACTTAATTAGGAAAAGTATTCTCAAAATTATTTTTTTACTACCACATTACTGAATGTGTCCCTTTTTTTGTAGTATTATTCTCAAGTTTTCAATATTTGTGCATAGTAAACCTCTTTTTAATCTTTTTGTTTTGTGATTATCGAATATATTACCTTAGTTCTGTTTCATCTAAAAAAAAAATATGAACAACCCTATCCTATTCCTATATGAAACGCCAACATAGGCCAATTAGTTCCAACTTGTTATTTTACCATTTAACAAGCAGTGGTCATTAAGTTTATCAGGTAACATGTCAAAGTCAGAATTAACGTATTACTAAATGAAATAAACAATTTTTTCATTTTATCTACCTTGATATTTTTTAAGTGAAATAACTTCAATCTATTTTACCAATTTTGTCTTTGTTAAAATATTGTTATACTTTTTCATTTATGAAGAGTAAAAGGACATTCTAAAAAAAAAAATAAAGAATAATAGTTTATTTTATAACGTTTCAATTAAAATGATCTCATGTTCCATATTGTTCCAGTTCATAATTGTGTGCATTTAAAATGTTTCTTACTAATAAATTAGTTGAAGAGTTTTATATAATTAAAGGTAGTAACCTAATACAATGATTTACAATAACGATGGGTAGATTCCACATTGATGGGTGATGGTTTGTCTTCATTCCTGACCTCTTCTTTACATGCATATACCTGGCTCTCTCTCAAGTGCCTCAGTATGTCCTCGGCGGAGGTCTGGAAAAGGTTGTTCTTTTCTCCCCAAACTGCTGCTTGCTCGGGGAACACTTTCCCAGGGGAACAGCTAGAAATCCCAGAACTTACAGGTAACAGGGCAGGTTCAAACACTGTCTCTATACAAATGGTTTCAACTGATAACTCAATTCCTCAAAATCAACCTAATTCTAATAAATAAATTTATTGTGATATTAATAATATCATTACAATCTCTATAGCTAAGTGTTTTTTTCTTTGTGAAGTTTTGCCTTTTACTTTCTGTTTGAAATAGTAACAAATATCTCACATAAATGGAGAGTGAAAGATAATGATGAAGCCTGGAAGTGGGTGATAAATGTTGCGAGGAAAGACCCCTCCTACCAAAAGTGAGCTTAAAGAAACCATGTTAAAGGGGTCACTTTGAGTTATTGCCAAAGGCCACATATATGTGTGTAAGCCTCCTACACTTGGCCCTAGTGATTTAGATCCATAAATCATAGGGGTGGATCTGCCTTCGGCCACCCTCTGCCCCTCTTTATTCCTTAGCTTGCTCGCTGTGTCAACCTCTCCAGGCCCTAGTAGGCACTATCTTAACATACTCGCTTGCTTAGTGATAATTCGCCTTGCGAAGAAAAGAATCTTCTAGATTGCGAAAAAAAGCCTAAGCTGTTATTTTCAACTAATGACAATGCAAATGAAGCCGCCAACCGAGCCAAGGTTTAACTGTGAAAGTCTGGGTTCGATTCCAGGTTTCCCCAAAGATTTGTTTTTTTTGGGGGGGGGGGGATAGTCGACAACGAAGAACATTAAAGCCCGGCGCAGGCATGCAACTTTTGCCGCTGCAGTAACGTACATGCTGGCTTGCAGTACATTAGATCCTAAGGAGCGGTGCACGCACACATAGCTTCGGCGACGTTGTGGTGCTGTACGTCCGTCTTAGGTCCTTTTTTTCTAGCATTCGCCGCAATGATGCCGCACTTGCGGCGCGATCTTTCAGTCCATTGGTGTCTACTGAGTAGGCAATGGGACGTGGTATGGAGGGCATCATCCAAGTATCTCGAGACTTAATTTGGATTTAAATTTTACTGTAAGATCGTCAAATGATTTAATACTCATACGGAAGTAATTGAACTTATCTTCGTTTCTCGTATATCTTCAAAAGACCTATGAAACCTTTCTCTTGAAATCCTCGAATATATGTATGGATGTAACCCAAAAACATCTATTTAGTTTGCAAATGTAATGTAAAAATCTGTCGTTTTTGCATACCTTTGGGCAAATAAAACGGGGAGAAGCGAATCCGGTTAAGGAAACCAAAATGAAGTTCGTGAAGTTTAGGAAGTTAGGAAGTTCCTAGATCCAACCAAGTAAGTACGAACTTAAAAAAAACAGTTTGAAATACTATTCGATCCATATAGAGGCAAGCGTTCCATTATTTTTCGTCTTCAGAATCATCCGCAAGATATGCAATGCTCTCAGCTCTGTCGAAAATGATTTCAAAGCTGCAGTTTTGAGAACCAACGATAGTTATTGCTGATTCAATACCTAATAGTCAGTAATAAAATCGGGAAAAAATAATACGATTCTACTCATCCGCGGATCAAGTGCTGTAAGAGGCGGAGGTTTAAGGTAATAATGAAAAGTGCCGTGAATGAGGTAGAAAATTGGGATGTCTTGGATGGAAGGGAGTAGTTTGGCGGTAACTAATTGTGAGTGTGCGTGGGGGGGGGGGTGGCATTGACGGATGGGGCAACATGGGGCTGCAGCGCTGGGTAGGATTTCGCACAAATACCACTCCTCAGACTAAATCTATATAATGGGATTGATGGCCCCGCTCCATGTAATCCCTTCTCCATCTCGCAACTAGGTCACTTCTGCCCCAATCCCTCTCTTCCCGTCTTCTCTCTCTCTCCTTCCGGAAAAGACCAGGTGCAAAGATAATCCATACATTTACTCGAGGTTTAGTTCTGAAACGGCTTCATTCGTGATCTTTATATTTCCTGATTACATGCAATCAATACAGTACTATTTTAAGCAGTGCCTAGAAATTAATTTGTAGTTTTTCGATGGAAAAATTACTTCACTTCTCTCGTTATTAGCTCACTTATAAATAATTGTTAGGTGTTTTTATAGGAGGTCCGAGGCAACATCTTAGGAGTCGCTCTATGTTGCCGGGGATGATATGGAAGTATAGAGCATTATGATGCGGATTAGCAAGTCCAGGGGGCCGAGAATAGAAATTCTGGTACCGGGAGGTGGCTAGATCTTGAATGAATCTTACCGTTTGAAGTTCCTTAGCTGTTAAGAAAATATTAGAACTTCTGAGCTGGGGCTTAAAATTTATGTATTTGTTTTTTAATAATTCCCTTTACTGCATTTTAACCAAAAACCAATCAGCATATTCCGAGATGTTGGGGAATATAAGTTTAAAATTTCAGAATGATTGAATTATTTCTATGATCACAATCTTAGTACACAGACCGACGGTAGTCGACCAATCCGCTTATGAACAGAATTTGAGTCCCTCCATACTAACCTGCACTCGTATGTTTCTTAATATGAAGAAGGAATTGTGTAATATTTTATGGGGGTAAAAATATATACCATCGATTGTTGGTAGTGTTTTAGTGTAGATGGTCGCCTGCTTTGGTGTTAAATATGGAAAAGAAGTATGAACTGATGTGTGTTTTCGTCTGTCAATTCACTTATCTCGTATGTGTGTTTAGCTCCACTAATCTTACAGAGATTATCCTTTTACTGGTGTTACATAAAATATGCTCTGGATAAACATTAACGTTACGTTAATGAAATGAAATAATGGGATGCCAGTCTGGGACGAGTATAATAGCCTGACCGCATACTAACTATAAGGTATTTAGAGAATAAAATAACATGTGCCATATCAAGTTATCAAAATGTGTGAGCTAAGAAAGAGTTAGTAGTGGAAGGATTCTAGGAAGTATCAAATTGCCTTTTTACGGCATATTTGATGTATATCGCCAATTTTTGTTGTGATATAGATTTCAATGGCAGTGGATATATAATGAAAACAATAAAAAAGAAATATACATTAAAATATGATATATTTTCATATAATGGCGGGAGTTGGACCTAAGTGATTTCACATTGGTAAGAAGAAGGGTGGGCACCCGATTAGGTCTTGGGGAGGTTCCGATCCAATTTTGAAAATAATCAACCCAAAAAATGGTTTGTTATTTATAGTATTGTCATTTATAATTGTTCAAATATAGTTTTTAATTAATAATACATACTTGAACCTGTAAGTATTATATCAATTAACAAAGTTATTTTATTAAAGGGAAATATCGCCGAAACGCATGTGGATAAGATTACCCACCGGTCGTGACTTGGGCTGGAGAAATATGCCATTCTGCGGTCATTGAACTATAAAGTTTCCAAATGTAAAATAAAACGTTTTTTTGATTATTGAAATTTTGTATTCTTAGTAGTGAACTTAAGAAAGGAAAAATAACTTTGGAATGTAATGACAGTTTTTAATGTTTAATTGTTTTATACTATTACATTCCGTACTTATTATAGCATACCTATCTACAATGAGTGCATATCGCAGAGTATGCTCGAGCGTAGTTTACAGGTTTTCATGGTACGGAAGGGGATGTCGATTCTCATCTTAGGAGCAGATTTTATGTCGTAGCAGACCACTGAAAAGTATGGTGGGTTATCTGTAGATAACTTGTCTCTCTGGAGTACTGGGTTAATGCCAGTTAACAAATATCCTAACCATTAAGGTCTTTCGTTGAGGAGAGACATTGGATGGGCTATCAATGCCTTTATCATCTTTGCTTACTGATGCCAATTAACCTTTTTTTTCCTTACTTATTCTTAATAAAGAATACAAACTACCGATTATGCCTCTACTCCACGGAATTTAAGTACTTACAATAGGTATAGGAATACTTTCCATGCAGGAAAACCGTATGCAGCAAGTTGAAACCTTATAGGGCCTCATTGTGTTAGTTGTAATACAAATAATGTAATTATTTTATTAAGTTAGTTCCGATTTAATAAAGGGCACATTAAGATAGACAGAACTCAGTAAAGGACTCGTTATGTTAGATGCAGCTTGACAAAGGTCCTGTTATGTAAGATGGAGTTTAATAAAGGCCTTGTTGTGCTAGATGCAACTTCATAAATGCCTTGTTATGTAAGATGGAGTTTAATAAAGGCCTTGTTGTGCTAGATGCAACTTCATAAATGCCTTGTTATGTAAGATGGAGTTTAATAAATGCCTTGTTATGCTAGGTGCAACTTAATAAATGTCTTTTTATGTTAGATGGAGCTTAATAAAGCCCACAGTAAGTTAGATGCAACTTGATAAAGGCCGTGCGAAATTATTTCGAGGGGATTCGAGAATTTATATTATAGAACTTGTTAACGATAAACCATTTTCTTCATTTAGTCGCATTGATGTTTCATTGTTTTGTTTAAGCTAATAGCTTGTATTTTGGTGGAATCGTCAGCACAGTGAGAACTGTATGAATTTAGAATCCACAGTTTAAAGTTTAGTTTCACGGGCAGTAGTGCAATCAGTAATAGGTAAAATCTTAAAATATCGGTATAAAGATATTTATAGAAATAAAGTTTTGGGAGCCAAAGTGGAGTT
Organism: Acanthosoma haemorrhoidale; assembly: GCA_930367205.1. NCBI lineage: Eukaryota > Metazoa > Arthropoda > Insecta > Hemiptera > Acanthosomatidae > Acanthosoma > Acanthosoma haemorrhoidale. The sequence continues at coordinate 70,252,881 of OV884015.1, read as the reverse complement.
CCGTGAGCATGCTTAAATACCGTTTCTTACGGCGATAGAGATCGTCCGATCAGCTAGTTTAATATGATTCTTTGACTACAAATTTCGCATTGACAATTCCCATTCTCCCAACGTTTCCCAGAGAATTCAAAAGATCCACCACTCATGTTTTTCATGAATATCTATGAAATAATGATGGATGTAATGTTTCAAGTTCCCCTAATAGGTGTAAACAAGTAAATTTCAAAAAGCCATCCATACTCTCCACTCCACGCGAGGATTGCGCATTAAATTTTAAGACGAGTCACTATGGAGCCATAAGACGCAAGTTGTTGGCTAGGCACAATGGTCCGAGCAGTGTTTGGCCCCGAAGCCATTGTCCAGATGAAACTAGGTGTGAATTATTAATTACTCGAGTTTAGAATGGGCCGATGCGGCTAAAACTTGTGCTCCTGATTAATTAGTTTCGGGGGTGGGTGACTAAGGCATTGTTGGTGATGGGCCCTGTCTAATATCGTTCGAGATGGGAGCTCGGAAAAATGTCTTCACCATCAATCCCGGCGCCCTGACATCGTTTTTACACCTATCTATTCAGGGTGTCTTTTGTTTCTTTATGTCTGTTCCGAGGGAAAGATTTCTGCAAAACCTTCCTCACCCATTCAGCGCCCCTTTACTTGAGTCGTAGCAAAGTTATCGTCTAACTCGAAGGAAGAGGCTCTACTTTCAGTGATCGTCGTACATATGCCTGTATTTATGCATGAACGACAACAGACCTAACAATGAATCAATCCTTTTAAAATTTCTAAGGTGTGTTCCTCGACATCTCGGAATATTCTTATTGTAGGAGAATGATCATTATGATGATTGATAGAACAATAAAACTTGAAAAGGCGCAAAAAAATTCAATGTTTTAAAATTAAGTTTTGGGTGCCATTAATGGAAATATTACCATGATTATACTATCAAATTCTCTTCTCCTACCTCTGTTCAAGAACTCCATTCCTATCAACATCCTTTCTACATTCGTAGATAGCCATTTGCTATTTATTCTTTGAGTGATTATTCTAATGGACTAGTGAACAAAAATCATTGAATAAAGTTGCCGGGAGTTCTCAGAAATTAAAACACCACGCTATGCCAAGGCTTTAGCTGAATACAAGGAAACCTTTTTCTATAGTTGAACATTATGTTCCATTCCAATGTTGCAGGCGACGAATAATGTCATATCCTTTGAGGTATAGGAGTTACAAATCCTCTTGTCAAAATATTCTTAAACTTACTCTTCTGCTTTATCGCGCCGTTTGCATATGAAGATCACGCCTTCCTCAAAGGCGAAGAGGATGTCTTGGCCCGCTGTCGAGACAAGCTCCTGTGGGAGGACACGAGTGGGTTGAGATTTATCGTTGATCCATTGTGTTTTGACACGGCTAGGAGGCGATAAGAAGCGCGGAGCGGTGGCGCTGGAGGCAGGCAGCCACCCCTATCTGGCGAACAGATAAGGGGTATAATTGCGGGTCAGGGGGAGAGTGATGGATGCAGGAAGGACCCCCTCCAGCCTCCAGCTCTTGGTCCGGCTCTAATGATGACTCGACCCCCCCCCCCCCAAGTCTTATACTTTCTTCTTCCACTCTAGCTGGCCCTCCTATCGTCATTAACGGGCTTGGGTCGTCCTTTCTATTTTATATTGCTCCAAGCCGTTTTTTGCCATTTAATTATTAGCTATTAGACCCATGGATTTGATTAGATTCAAGCCACAGAAATTATATGAAAAATTAATTTTGTATTATTAAAAAAAAACAACTCCTGTTTGCTTTTAATATTTTTTTTGGTTTCAGTAAAAACCAGAAATCCTTATTTTTCACCCATGTCAATGTTGTTCAAGTTCAATACCCTACGGACATAAAATTTTACATGCAAGTTGTTTTATTTATCAATTTTAACTCAGTGCATGAAGCTTTAGAAGGGTGACATTGTATTGTGCCATTTCACGATGAAATAAAATCAACCCCATGGAAAATTTTGTATTCTTTTGTCAAAATTTTCCATGATCATTTGGCATAAATGTGGTTGAATTTCGTTGATGCAGAGTTGAATTTCCTCTGTTAATGCACGGATGGATGTGGGCTTGTTGACATACACCTTTGACTTCAAATAACCCCATAAATCACAAGATCTAGGGGGCCAATTCTGATCAACGAAACGAGAAAGTGCACGACCTGGAAATGTCTCATGCAGTATTTAAATTGTTTCATGGGCTGTATGGCATGTGACACCATCTTTACCATCTTACGACGCCAAATTGATGTTCCTGGATTTTCAACAACACTCTCACACACTGCTTCGATATTGACATTTGAACGGCTTGTTTTTGGACGACCAGTGTGTTTAGTGTCTCCAACTGATCCAGTCTCCCTAAATTTTTCAATTAATCTCTTCACAGTTGATGAAGTCAAAACACTATTCCGAGATTTGTATTAAATTTTCGAACTGCGGCCGCCAAACTTTCATTATTTTTGAGATAATGCTCAACAAGAAAGACACGTTGTTCTATCGTGTAACGCTCCATTTTTACTAACCCTAAACTGTCAGCTGTCAAATTGTTTTGTTTTTTAGGGTTGCCAGCACTTTACTGCACAAATAGTGGCAAATTCAAATCTTGCGTTAATTCTGGGACACCCTTTATAATGGATACATATTTGTGTCCATTTGTAAGCCTGACTAATCTTATAGTGTAACTTGTGCGTGTCCTTCACTTACTACTTAATATGATCTTGTTAATCATTATTTACCGTAAAATAAACATATGAAGATATATTCAGTGTTAGGCCTCAACGTGAAGTGTATTCTGCAGGTTTGTTATCTGTAATGCCGTCACGTCCATTGTAGTAGTTCTTGTTTGCTGCTATTAAAATGTTGGGAAAATTTTCACTTATACTTTGTATTGTTATAAGAGAATGGCAGTTTCTCTTTAAACTTCAGTTTGTAGTTTTGAGGAGTTCTGCTGGTTTATTGGAAGAGGTAAGATTTGGTCCCTTTATGGCTTTAAGTTTGGATCAGTACCTCTATATCACGAAGCGGTTGCTCTAACCATTTCTTCATTTAATGGTTTATGTCTAAGTTAATGTGTAAGTTAGTTATCATACTTGAATTAAAAGGTTTGTGTTAATATATAATCAAAGTCGAATTTTTCATGAAACCGCCTCTCTATGAGAATAATTTGAGCGTGAAAACCGAAAGCGGGATTTGATGGCACTTAACGACCAATCAATTAAGGAGCACTAATTAACGGTCAGATATAAGTGACAGGCGGTGCAATATAGATGCTAATGACTGGCCATGGCTGGATGTAATTAAAACGATATCAGTTCCTTGTTGTGGCGCGTTTGTCCACTCTAGGCACTTTTTGCATATGGCCCTCATTCATATTCTTCCCTTTTCATATTGACAATATGCCGCCGATTATCACTTGTGCTTAGCCGCACGCTTTGCATATGGCGTTGAAGTTGATCTCCCTGCGAGATGGGACAAACATTGTATATTCGTATACGTGAAAATAATACAATACATCTCAATTATTATGTTGTATCCAATGACACACTGGATCACACTGTTTTATGTTTTGATATCAATGCAATTATCGCGAGGGATAAGAAGAAACACTCAGTGTGAAAAAATCTGTCTCGTGTCTAATCGCTCTTTTCAGTACTTTAAGATTTCTCAAACTATTTATTTAATAACTATTTCACAGTCCATTAAATGACACATTAAAGAGATCTACAGAAAAAAATCATATCAGTTTTAGGTGGCAAACGTAGAAATCGCCTATTGTTAACCTGAATTTCAAGTGGACGAGATGGGTCCATAGTGAAAATGGAGTCTTTTTTTTGAAGAAATGGGAGAAAATAATATCTTTCATTTAGACCAAGCGAGGTGTTGTACTGGGTACAGGTACTGGTAGTATAGTAAATACTAGTATATTAGTAAGACTGTTCCTAAAAAGTCAAAGTACTCAAAACAAACTTTGTGTCGTTTGGTCTACCGTAGCACAACTTGTATATTAAATACATATCATTGTATAATTATATCAAATAGATCAACTGGATAATATTTTTTTTTAGGGGTGGAGGTGAGAAATCTTTATTTACTTATTTGCAAGGTATTTCTTCAACATCTTTACTGGATCATAGGTGCCTTGAAACAGGCTTCTTTTTATTGCTATTCGGTCTTCCTTCTTTCGTTTTCCATTCCTTGCTGTTTTCCCTCTTTCCTTTTCCATAAATTCCTTGCTGTTCTTTCTTCATTCATTTCAATCTATATCTTGGCGTTCTGCCCTCTTTCCTTTTCCATCTATTCCTTGTTGGAATATCTCACCCATCCACCTCTCTCTCCATTAACACAATTTATTAAAACCGTACTGTGATTAGCGGTACAACAACTTATATTTATTAGGAAAGAAGGAGGTTCTCTATTGATAGGTTTTATTTACATATTTCCCTTTTGAAAAATCACCCTTTATTAGGTGCATAGATTGTCGGAATGTTTTATTTTTCCAGTTGGCCCATGTTTCTTTAAGCCTTTTTTTTTTTGTCCCACTTCTAATAAAAGGTTATATCTACAAGGTCTGCCGCCTGGGGTGTCCTGGATGGAAGAGGGAACTCCTAATTGGTCCGTGTTTAAAGTCGGAGCTGCAAAAGTTGACGTCCCCTTCAGTGGTGGCGTTAATTTTTTTTCCTAGTTGGAAGATATGTGTCGCGGGGCTTAGGGGTGGCTTTTTCCCGCTAGCCCCGGTCTAATGCCCTTCATTTGCGTCCTTCCCCCGGGATTTCCTCGCAAGTTTTTCTCTTGTCGGCTTTAATTAAACTGTCTTACAGGCCGTTACCCTCCTGGCCCGACCACTATGCAAACGAGGCCTTAGGGATAATCCAGGGATTCCGGGTGAGGTCCTTGTCAAGTCGCCATTTGACTTGAGTAAACGCTATCGCTATAAATAATCTCAACTGCTCTCTTGTTTTCTTGACTGACGTTTCACATTTTTTTGGAGGGGATCCCTCCATGTAATTAGTTTGAGACATGGTTTTATTGTTATGTTAGGGGACAGTAAACATATATATTATTTATCGCACATTTCTATCTGAATGAATCCACCAATATGTGGACAGTACGACCCACAAACCACCCCACAATCCAAAAAATGTATCAAGTGTCATTCCTTACATTTAAAAAGAAAAAATATTATAGTGATGCTAAGTTCTATTAAAAAAAATAACGCTATTTTCGAAATAACGTAAAACAAAGTGAACAAACAATTTTGAGAGATTATACTGGGAGTAGATTAGCAGCCATGAATACTGTTATGATAACTGAGTGGAAGAATTTGTTGGGTATTGCCTGATTAGATATGGTGTTTAGTTATCAAATTTGGTAACATTGTTGCGATGTAAAAATAAATTTTGGTGACAATATTAGATATCCCCGCAAATTTATCAACTCGGTTATTCCAAACTTCTGATAACTCAAAACAAGTTCTTAAGATTGGTAACCGATTCCCCTTGGTGCACGAAAATTAGTATAAAACATGAGGATTTCGGCAAGCCACTTATAAGTGTTTATTTTATTTTGTCCTTGTCAGGGAATTATAAATCGCCTTATCGGGAGCATTTCAGCTGATTTTAAAAATGAAATAGTTTAATAAATATACTTTAATTTATTTATATTAGATTTTAAGTTTGAGATAAGTATATATTAGTTTGAAATAGTATTTATGTTAATATAGGTTTCATTTAGATGGTGAAATTCTATAATTCGATGTCAGATTTTATTTAGCCAAGTGTAAAAAAAATTGGTTGCAGAGACTAAAGATTATTTGCAACTTCAATCTTTGTCTAGTCACACTGTTACTGATGGATATAATGAACTGAAGTATTTTATTATTGAATCATTTTCGGCTTGAGTTGAGTAAAGGATGTACTGACTATTGGTAAAATACAATTGTTGAAATGTGTGACCTGTTTGGAACCCATTTTGCCTTTTGTAGTTATTATTATTTTAAAGTAATGCAATATTTTCGCTTGGTTTTGTTTTAGGGAAAATGGCCGGTCACCGCCTCTATACAGTCTTAGGAACAATACTTTAGTGTGTGTGCATAGCCTTCTAATGTATGACCCAGCATCACCAGGAGATTCTACTCTGTGAGTATATCTAATTTGTTCTCTTTTTATTATGTTTTATAATTTCCCACTAAATCAACCAGAACTTCAATTACTCATAGAACAACCGCTCATGCACTCTCAGGAATAAGAATAAATAATATATTATTCTAAACAATAGTCGTCTCCATAATCCAGTGGTTGGTTATGGCTTTGTAAGAATTGTTTTTTCGGTCGGATTTAACACTGCCACGTGAGGATAAATGAGTAGCTAATTGACTAAAAAAGAAGTGAACCCGATTACGAAAACCAAATTTAAGGTTGAGGGGGCCTATCAGCTGCTCACACTTGCACCTCAGTGCCACCTACTAAGGCCGGCGCTACTTCCTAACGAGGTGTTACGGCAAGAATTATTATTATTAGCAATGACATAGCACAAAGATGAAACACACATTATCCTGAACCAAATGCTTTAAGGACTCATATTATCAATCGCATTAGGGTAAATAATATACATATTATGCTGAACCAAATGATTGTGTAATCGCATATTATTAGTACAACGTTAGGATAAATATTATGCAATGCTGATCAAATGCTTTGTGGGCACATAGTACATAATAGAATAACATTGTGATAACTATGATCCTGAAGTAAATAATGAGTTTGTACACGATTTGGCAAGTTTCCATTGTTACCGAAGATTCAACAGTAAAGAAAGAATCTTGGACTAAATGGCTGAGATTTCGAATCAAACTGAAAATATAAAATTGTAAAATTACGATTTGCTTCTCCTGCATTAAAAATTGCCATTTGAGAGCACATTCATACCTTATTATGACCTGATCTGTCTGATGCGAACATGAACTGTACTTGAGTTGAAAGGGCCGCGCTTTGCAAAATCGGAAGAATCTCTGTAGAGTTTGAAGGGACAAAATATAATGGCATTCTCACTATACAGTGATGGTTATAGAATTATTCAAATAAAAATTGTACAAATCTTCTACTAGTACTAAATAAAATTGTTGGGTCGCTGCGTTTAACCAACGTACAAACGTATTAAGATTATTAAATGACTCAGTACTTAACTATAACATAGATTTCATGCTATTGATTTCATTTATCGACTTTGCTCTTTATTTTAAAATAAATTAATTAAAAAATTATACTGGAGGTACGTCTGCAGAACAATTAGATTTCCTCATAGTTTCCAGTGGTTAAGCTTATGATTTGGAGTTCCTAATTCTTAATGATAGTGGTTGTATTCGCTGCATTCTCAAGCCACATGTCCTACCAATGGAGTGGTTTTCAGACATGTTATTCAGAGCGCACATAACTCTTCTTACCGATCTATGGTGTAATTTAAATCTAACATTTCCAACTGTCCTTAAATTAATAGTCGTAATAGTTGCTCTAATAGTCAATAGTCAAAAATATGCTCTTTTCATCATTCGGTCAAATTTTTCTTCATATATCATTCATTTATCCTCAGCAACATGGTCCTTGGAGATCCTGCACCTGTCCAACAAACCTCTACCACTCATTTCTGTCCATCGCAGTATTTCTAACACCTGACCCCTCAAATTCCATCCTTCTATTGTATGCGTGGTTGGGCTTGTCTCTGGAAGATGTTCATACAACCTCGGGAGTCGTGTCGGCTTCGTCCTCTCCGAGCCGGTGTAGTTTTTCTTTCTCGACATCAGGTATCCCATAGAGTGACATCAGCTCTGCATTCTTCCTGAACCTCCCTGAATGTCCCTGCTACAATATTTTTCTTTTTCAGATATGCACGTCCACGTTTTTTTGCTTTCTACCCTTAGCCCATAATAAAAGAAACCTCATTGTTTAGTTATGACTGGTAGCAGAGATACTAGCGATTGGGAAATTCTATCTCTTCCCGGCCCCAGTAGCAGCCACATCGACAGTGCTGTGCGAATAGTAATATGTTTGCGAACTACTTGCGAATCCACTTATAACATTTTTATGAGGGATTGTAAGTTACACTTGCTCTAGCAGTATTCTAGAAAGCTATACAGTACAGGGAGGCGAGGAGTTCTGCTAAAAGTATATGCCATAAAAAAAAGATATAATATGAGCGAGAGAAATTGAGAAAACTCAGTGAATAATACGGAGTTATAATATAACACTGAAATAATGTATAAACTGTATAAAAATGTTGTGATAGACTTGCTACGTCATGGCGGCGGAACAGTCATTAGGTGCCGTCGTGCATGCTATGGGAACGAACAAGTGTTCTCTGTTACCTCCTTTTTTTCCCTACCGTCATGCTCTCCGCGCCCACTAGCTACATTTTCCAACACTTGTTTTAACACGTGTTCCGACCAAATATAATCAATTTTTATTTTACATTTTTGAAATATTTATATGGAATGCAATATATTTCGTTAAAGGAATTTAATTGATACAGACATGTCAATACTCAATAGGAAATTATATCGAACACGGTTTTTTGATAACTTTTTCTTTTTTCGAAACCCTTTATTTAATATATACAGATTGATTCCACTATAAGGAATGCACATTGTGCTAATTATATTTAATCTAGCTATATTTTGTATGGTTTGTGAAGTTAAAAGAAATATGGTAGGCTGTTGCATAGAATACAAGGCGTGTGAACATAGAACGTTATAGGGCTTACCTTAACAGTGAGTTGTGCTAATCTAACCTAAACCTAACTCGACTAAACTAACTTGACCTAGTTTTCCCGGACATCCTGTTGCCATCGATACGGTAATAGGGGCGGGACCTTAGTTTTAAACACTGGGTTTGTCTTCAACGACTTCAGCTTAGGGATGCTTCAACAAGTCAAAAAACTTGAATTGTCTCCGTGTGTGTTTGACCTCTAAGAAGAGAGCTATGTCTATCCACTTTTCTGATGCTTGATGGTATTGTCAGGTTTAAGCTTTCTTTTGAAACGACTGGTCATTAGTACTTTTGGAGTAAAAAAAAAATCGAGGGAGAAGTGCCGTTTAAAGCTCAATAGAGAACATTTTCTAGCTTCCTTCATTTATAAAAATCAAATTTGAGTCAAGTGTGATTTGTCGCGCACTTACAGGTTTCGTCACTGCTGCGAAAATTAATTGACTTTAATGACATAATATAAATAAAAAAAAATAATATATTATAATAACTTTTTGTAGCTACAGTCCACATAAGTCCCAATACATATTATTAATCTGAACTTCGTGATCATTAATTTGATACTAGGGTTGCCGATTACAATAAACCCTTTTTTGGTGCTACTATTTCGAAAAATATTTTATCCCTATCCAATGAGCCCTAGGAGCCAATAAAAAAAATATTTAAAATTGAAAACTCCCTATTTTTAAACATTGTTCAAAAAGCACTCTTAAAGAAAAACTATTGAAAAAATAAAATAAACTTATGATGCTATTATAAATGTTTGATCAAAGGCTTAAATTGTTACATATTTCTCATTTTTAGTTACATGTTAATCCCAGCTCTAATAATAAGATTTAATGTTGTATGTGATAACGTGGACAGAGTTTCTGTTAAGGCTGATCATTTTTTTTCGCAACTTAGACTTGGAGGCCACATTCAAGTTAGTCAATCAATAGTTCAAAAGTTAATTAATGTTGTGCAATTTATTCAGGAGCTTAATGAGAAGGCGAGAGTTTGGGTTGCGGTGGCATCCGCGTGACATAGCTCTGCTGTAGGGAGTTGCCTCATTCCACAGAAGCTACCTTCTCAAATAGCTCTTTATGTTGCCACATTCTTTGTTTAATGTGATCTCGAATGAACTTCTTCTGTCCCCTCAGCTTTGTGTAACCATTCTCTAAATAACACGTAACACGTTCATCTTTCTTTTATTTTCATTGATTTTATGTCTGAATTTTACCAGAAACCGATGTATACTTTTGTTTTGTTTTTTAGTCGAGGACTTAATGCTTATATCATAATGGTTATTGTCCTTTGTTTTGAAATCACCTATGCCCCCCCCAGGTACCCCGTGGTTCTCCCCATATTTTCGGCTCAATTAAAAAGAATATACAAAAATTAACATTATATTATAAAATTAAATTGAAGCTTTAATTCGGGCCATAGGACATAGACGATTAAAATGGTTTATGGTATACAAATCTCTTCACTAATTATTTCATAAGCCCAAAGTTGTTGACAAAGGTCATCTTCAGTGCTAAAATTAATAAATACCTGATAAGAATCAGTACAAACTACATATATTATTATTTTTTTAAAACAATAGTCGAATTATAAACAATACAATGCATAATAGTAAATTAATAAAACCAATGTGTTTACATAAAAAAAACAACTTATAGACGTTAAATTATGTAAACATGAATATGATGACAAATAAGTAACGTATAAATATAAAGTTAGTTATAAAATTCATGGTTTAACAGAAGAGGGTTGACTCTTGTATAGCTTTAAGACATCAATATGGGCGTGTTTATAACCTACCCCTCTCGGTTAAAATTATTAAATTATATCATACAATTTTATGCATACTTTTTTTCCATAAATTTATAAATCCACAACCAGCGCTACTATATAATAAAGAATATTCCGATCTCTTCTCTGCTAAATTTTTAAGCATTAAATGTAATGTTTAAAAAAAAAACTGAAATGAAGATTATAAACAAATAATATGTTAGTTTAATAAATAAAAAAAAACATGGTAGACTGGGTGTGAAAATGATTCAATAAAAGACTTATTATGCTTTAGTAAAAAAACAATTGTAGTCGTACTGAAATCTTTATTTTTTGGAGAAGAGTTTACCCCGGCAGCGAAGAAATGTTTCTTACTTTGTAAATAAAACAAATTCAGTATCCATGCAGAAATATATGGATTTAATTCGCAGCTTCTCTTGACCGCACGACCATACACCATAATAGGAGAATATGATTTTATTTATCTTAAAATTATACTCAGTATTTCTAGTCTGTTTTTTTCTTGTATGATGTTCCAGCCAATTCTTCTCTCCAAGCCTAAGCCTGAACACGTACTAATATATTATACTATAACAATATCTTATAATTTAAAGTATAAGATAAGTATTCATTTATATTTAGGAAAATTGTGTTTGTAATTAGATTCTTGCATAATATTAAAATGATTTATTGTTTGCGGTAATGGGTGTTGAGGGGTGGGGGGAATGCCCATGTTGGAGTCATTATGTAAATGACAAAGTTAAGCAAAGTGTTGTGGTGCGCATCAAGGGCTCCACTGTTTTTACAGCACTCCGGGCTTCCAGTGTCGATTCAGTTCCAACCCCCCAAGTCTCCTCCAACCCTCCCAGGGGCCCGGCAGGCAATGATCTTACTTTAGCATATTGTGCAATTAATATGCTATCATCCCCATAAGGGCTTTTAATTTAAAATGCATCTTCTATCTGGCATTAACCAGCTACTTATAAAACAATTAATCGGACATAAGATTTTTTTTTAATCTATAAATAATGCTTATAAGAAATATCGCGTAAAAAAATTCACCCCTCATCAGTGTCTCCACGATATAATTTCTTATTAAAAAGGTATGTAACTCTACGCAGTCTTCGTTACTAGAATAAAACTAAAAAGTCGTCAAAAATATTGGTACGGAGACGAAAACTTGACCAGAGAAAGTCAAAACAATAAATAATAATCACAATCAATAAAAACTTAACAATAACAATTCCCAACAAAAGCCCCCAATTGCAGAATTATTAAAGCACCCTCTATCTTATGTAATATATAATAAAATCATCTAATTAATGGTCTGAAATTTTAAAATCATGTTAGCAGGACTTACTTCATTATATGACGGGATTAATCAGTCGGAAATATGGTGGGGGGGGGTCAGAATTTTGTGCTCACTATTTCTTTTGTTTTCTTTTAATATTTTCAGGTATGAGCGAATCTAATTTTATCTCCAGGCTTTCTAAGAAATTTATTGAATTTTTGTCGTAAGTACAGTGTCACTGCGGGGCATCCGGAAGTCCTTCCTGATGTAGATGTTGACAGTACTGATTTGCCTATATCTGTGTATATGATATTAAAGTTATACGTAATATAACTATAATAAACAAATTATTTTGTAGTAAATTATTATTTTCTTTATAACTAACCAAATATATTGTTATGATTTTAATATTTCCCTGTTAGGCCGTTTTCGCAACAGCTGTTTTGTTTTCCAATCTTTTGGGGCTAGACGATATCAAAACAATTTCGAAACTAGATTGTTAGCTTATTCGACAACTTACTAACCCTATCGACCAAAAAAAAAGAATTTACTTTCTTAACTAAAATCCATCTTACTATCGTACATCGATGTCTTCAATCTGAAGTAGGAAGGAACCTCGAAGCCAATGTCCTCAGCTAGCGTCTCCTAACAGTCCGCAGTCGACGGCTCCAGGGACAACCCGGATAAACGTGAAGTGCCATTGAGTGTAGCTGCCAAGGAAGTGTGCCCGTACTCTGGAACCAAGTCTCTCGATCTCTTAGGTTTTTTTCTTCATGACCTTGTGTTAGTGGACTTATTTTCAGGCTAGGTCGTGACTAAGTTAGGACGTGTCTCAAAACACTATATATAAACACTAAAAAATATTTTATATTTCAGGTTCGCAGCTGTATCAGACGAGGAATGGAATGCTCTTATTAGTTTCTTTTATGTTGACTTGGAGATTACAGTCACCTATGGCAATCACGAGCTGGACGTAATAAATACATCTCCAAGTAAGTGATTTTTTTATTAATAGCCCATTGCACACCATGCAACACTAATTAGGAATTCGTTTTCGAATTATACAAGTATTTTTATTGTCATTTGGCTTCTCGCCTAATTAATGGTCTGAAATTACAAAATAACTTTATATAAACAATATGGTTATAAAGGAGTTAGGAGACGACACGACAGGCTTATTTAGTAGGAGGCAGGAAACTAAATTTCTGTTTTTTCACTTCATTTACAAAGCCGAAGAATATCGGTCTATTTTTTCTTAAATATTCAGTGGGTAGGGTTCAACAAATGAAATGAAATATAGAGACGCTATAAAAATATAATTTTACTCGGTATATTCCACAACACATTAAAATATGGGAATCCTCTCAGTCCTGTCTTTCCTGGTACCTTGTTCGCCAACCGCGAACTTCCATATTTAGTTCTCTCTTTGTTTTCCACTTCGCGTTGATGCTTAATATAGGAAGAAGTACGTACTTTCGATCCCCATTCTTTCCAGAGCTGAAATCGTTCATGTATTTTTCTCTTAGTCTACAAGATTACGTCTCTCTGACCTTTTTACTCCTGCCAACAAAACTGTAGCATACGATTGTCCCTTCCTCGTTCGCTCCACTACTCTCCGGAACCCTCTACTTCCTAATATCCACCATTCACCATCTATCAAAACCCTTCCATTCTAACGCTGCCTCACAATCCAGACTGACCTTTGCTAATTTGGGAGTGGTTTATTAAATATACTATATTTTCACTCTGTTATTCTTTGCATTTATATTTTTATTTCATTGTTAATTATATATATATATATACATCCCGACGTAGGGGTTGGCAACTATCTTAGTTATTACTATTGTATATTTAGCTTGTATGCTATTTTATATTTATTAATTTAAAGGTTTTCATTTAATGTTGTATTTTAATTTAACGACTTCCTAAAATTCTTTTTTTTAATTATTTTTGTTTCATATGTCGCTTTATTTATTCTTTATTAGATAGAGCGACATCTATTCTCTTATAGAATTTTACACATTGTTTACTTAGTCATTTTTCTTTATAATGTAATATTCCATTTTATTAGTCAAAAACGAATTTGTTATCGGTACTTCATTGTTATTCGTAGGGGGTTTTGTCCCGGAATAATTGTTTTTTTCTGTTGTTTTCTAGCTATCGAATTTCGGTAGCCCGTTGGCATAATCAAATCCATTTTTTCATTATAGTTGTATAAATATTATCTATTTATTTACTATTGGACATATACGAAAAAATTCTGGTTCATATTATAGTTAGTAACAAAGTTTTTATTTCACTAGCTTTTATATATTTTATTATCATCTTCATGTTGAGGTCGGAAACTTTTCAGACCACCTGTGTATTGACACGAACTGAAGTTTCCTAGGAGTGTCAAAAGTTCTGAGTATCTGTAAATACCTAGATGTTGTCTGTTAATGATTTATTACTTTTATTACTCAATGGCTAAAAGGTGGTCGCCGATCCCATATTTGAATTATTTTTCCGATATTTGCCCTAAAATAACTATATTCTCAATTGCCCGCGAAAGCGTCAAGTTTGTTGTTCAACCACCAAATGAACACATGGCTATGCCAGAGAGGCCCTGGTGACATTTCTTTACATATTCAATGTAAACAATAGCTTTAATGTACATCCTCAGTAGCAATCATGTGAGGCATTAGGGGTGGCAGCAGGGGGTGGTTGCGAAGGAAGGGCGGGTGCCTGAGAGCTCCTCCTCAAGTAAATGGCTTCCCTATGCAAATCCCAGCCTGTCTGAGACTAATGATCTTTCATCAACACTCCTAGATCCTTCTCTCTTACCTCAGTTCCACTGATTCAATTATCACCTCTTCCTCCTCTCTCCCTCCTTATAATATAGCCTTCTTCGAACCTTCGCTCTGACTCTCCTCTGGATCCGTCAAATCTTATTTCTTATTAGTTTTTTCCTTCTTACGTGCAAATTAAATTATAATGAGACTTTGAAACATAATAAATATATGTTTGACATTAAGAAAGAAGAAGCTTTGGATCTCTTCTTCAATTGAATCTCAATTGAAAAATTACCTATTATAAAGTTATAACCTCTTTTTTAAAGTAATAGTGCTTTCGATAGCTCTAAGTTGTCATCTTTGGTTATTTTTACAATAAAATAAAAAGTCAAACGATAAAACTTTTATCTGCGCATATGGAGACAAACTTATTAGACGTAACAATAGATACTTATTTTGAAATTGTCCTAATAGAATACAAAAAAAAATTCTTAAAATTCAAAAATATAGCATGTAATTCAAATTAAAAAAAAAACATATTAAAAATTATCAAGTAACCATTAAAACCATCATAAATTGTCATAAATTTATAAAAAACTAATAAAATAAACTGTATATCAATCCTATGGCTACCCACCCAATTGGTTATGTGGGATATATAACTCATCTAAAACATTAGTACATTTTTATGGATTTAACCAGGGCTGCTACATCCACGCTCCTCACTTTACGACTGGCTTTGTCCAGGAGGTATAGTGGGGGGGGGTTCTTAACATACCTGTGTTTTTTTTGCTATTTGTAAATATTATCCGACATTAGGGAATCTAATTTTATTTCAATATTTTCCAGACTATTAATTAATCTCTTATCATTTGTTTGGTGTAGCAATGCAACTTGATGTGGTGCCTCATGGTGCCATTTTTCCTGTAGGTGTTGGTAAAATTTGCTTAATTTTAATTCAGATGTTCTTTGCGTCTAATTAGTAATTTTCTATTTGTTTAACCAATATTCGATCAATTGAATTCCCCACACTCTATTATAGAAAAGACACGCTCTATTATCTAGGACACGATCTATCTTTTAATTGAATTTGGTGGAAAATGAAGTTTTTTAGATATACTCCGAACTTTTGACACTCCTCCAAAACTTTAGTTCGTGTTAATAATGACGCTAACACAGGAAAATGATAAGTTATAATATGAACCAGTGTGGGAAATTATGTTGCGTAAAGTTACTATACTTTTGTTAGCTACATCAATGCCAGTTTTTTTTTTTTAAATATTCCCTAATTTGTCGTATATGTATCTTAAATATGGGATGGTGCGCCATTATTTTAATCTAACTTTATTAATCTTTTATACTCCATGTCGGGTTCAGATGTGTGAGTCTCCAAGGTGGGGAGGAAACGCCCGCCGCGGGCTAGGATCGCTACAACCTCTATCCGCCTTCCGGCAAGCACCTAGAAAGAGATAATATGAGGTTGATCTGTGGTCATTCACCTCTGCTGGTGGCCTAGTCGGCGGGCAGCTTAATTCGTTTTGATCTGACTCCATAAGATCTTAGAAGGTGTGCCCCGGCAGTGCACTATGTTCAGTAGAACAGGGTAGGTTTATAGGTAGTTTATGTGGTCTTGGAATGACCACGAATTCACACTCGGTATCTATGGGTAGGCGATCACCGTTTGGATCCCAAAGGTGAGTGTGAACCGGAGAGAAGCAGACTGGATTGCCGTAGGAGATGCTACTAGGTAAAGTTTGTAGGGCCACGGCGACCGTCGTCCGCGAGGGAGAGGTCTCTCCCAAGGAGGTGCTAGTTTTAGTGAGACGAAGGCAGAGATTCCCACTAGGAATATGTGGGTTCTGACAACGCCGGACTAAAACATAGCGAGGCTAGGAGAGAAACATGCAGAGGCAGTTGAAGAAGAAGGCCATGGTTTGAGTAGAGTGCCAGTGCAGCCCAGCCATGGTGGGGGTAGTTCCCCACCTGCGGCTGTTTCCCCCACTAGCTTCCCCCTCTCTCTCTCTTACTTGACGCGTTAAGGTCTTTATTAAAATATGGGAACATAGATAGATATTTTCTTGGCCGAGAAGAGGGGAACTTCTAATAAAGAGGTTGACACAACACTCCATATTCCGTTTCAGTCTCGTTATCAACTCTGTATTGTACATGTTGTATATATCTAATTTTTTTATCATAATAATCCTTGCATAGTGGGATTAGTTAACCAAAGGGTTAGTTAGGAGTTCACCAATCTATTGATGAGGAAGTGGAACATGGTCATCTTGTGACTGTGATGGTGGTTTATTGCAATTAAATTTCATTATTTTATATTTTTTAAAAAGGATTTTTCAACCAGCGCCTCCCTGATAGGAGGTGTTTGGATGCCTCTAGGGCACGCATCGATGGACTGTCTGCTTTAGTTTTAATGCATAATACAATGGCTTTGATGACCTAGTGGTTTTAAGCCGAAATAAAGCCAGTCAACCTGACTAATTTATTTTACTTTAACTCTGATGAGACGTCACTGAATTACATTCTTGTGTACATTAGATCAGAATAGGTTCTGAAATAAATTATTTATTATCCGATGGCTAAAAATTGTTGTTAAATGTTGTTAATCCTTATTGTCAGAAAAATTTATTATGAATGTTAAAATCAAAGACTCAATCAAGTATTTTTACATTTAAATTAAAAAAAATGTAATTATATATTCAAATAGATGACATTTATGTCTTAAGAAGCTCGGTAACTTTAAATAGGCTATATTACGATCTTTGAAAGATTTTTGCTCATGCGATTTTTTTATGGTCCGACGAGAACAACTATGGAGATTAGAAATTGTCTGGGCTTACAGTTTGCAGGGATAGAAGATCAGGAGGTCCTGGTTTTGAGTCCCTGTCACTAGCATTATTTCTTTGGCTTATAAACTATCTATTAGACGCTAAATACAATGTCGGCTGGAGTACGATCACATTGCGGATGTAAACAGGGAATAATAAGGTTGTGAGAGCAATAAAAAAAAGTGCAAGTTAGGGTCAAGAGGGTTTGGTATAAGCTGCCATGAGGGGGCTGTAAGTGGTGGGGTCGGGGGAAAAGTTGTATGAAGGCTGTTTGAACTGCACCCCGTCGTCCAATAGCAATCTCAAACTACCTTAGGCGATTGCTTTATTTAAAACAGCTTTTCTTCCAGCACCTCTCCACCTGATCTTAGTAGAGTGAGTTCCCCGAGATGTCTGAGTGTAAAACTGGCGTGTCTGCTGTAAAGGAAAGATAATTTCAAATATACACGAGTAGAATAACGCGCACATGGTTAAAGACGAAAAATAAGTAGTTTTATATTCTGTGTTCGTATGTTAGACAATAGCGGCCATAAAATCTGAAAATTTAAATTTATATTCAGCTTATTCCGATAATTTTATAGTCACTGAGAATATGATTATGGTAGTGTGAAATCCCACTGTTGTAAATATTAACGGTCCATACCTAAAAGAGGAAAAAAAACAAAACTGCCACTGCTTGATTTGAAAAGACCCTCCGATTTGATTTCAGACGCCCTTACCACTGGGCTCTCCGTGCAGGACATTAGATGTTTACGACCAGATAGCCTTTAGCTCATGAGCACGGGGGGGGGGGGGTCCAATCTATAGTACATTGGCAAAATTAAGATTCCTAAAGTCACTTCCCGAACAAACCTGTAAACGACAGCAAATCCAAAATACAAACCTAGAATATTGTCTGTAAAACGTCGGTATGTTTGCAGACAATTGGGAACATGTTTATGGTATTCAGCTATATGTAGGAGAGCAGACCAAAAATGCACTTGGAGTTGAAGTGACAGATAATAGTATTATATTATAATACTATGCAATTAATGTAAATTGTACCAATACATAACTCACGAACCTAAATTTAAAATACCTACATAATATTAAATAGACAATGGCTAGTAGTGATGATAGAATGATTAGCGATCACACAATTCCCTAGAATTACAAATTAATACGAAAAAAAAAAAAATTAAAATAAACTATTACTGGTGAAAATCGTCGATGGCATCAAGCTACACTAACCTGAAGGCCGAAGTTGAAAGGTCGCATTAAGTTAACCGTCGTGGTGGTTACCAGATTAGCAGGTTCATCTCTCATCTGGGTTACCCGACTAGACAAGTACAAGTAACATAAATTTTATCATATATGAATCGTGTAAATGCATTACTCACCTCTGCCTAATTTGCGGTCAATCCAAACCGTGTTGAAACAGAAACCGGACAGTAATTCTTCGCAGACCCACATGTGAAGCAGTGAACGCCGTCTCAGAGAGTACATATGTTCTATATGCATGAATATGTGGTCATTCAATTTCGGATAAAAGTATCAGTCTTTCAGACGATAGAACCAAGGTCTGAAGGCAAACGATCCAAATGACGCCCAAGAAGCCATCGGATGGATGTGGAAGGAATATTCAGAACAGTGGGTGTACCCAGTATACCAGAGTGCTGAAGCGATTGACGGACAACAGAAACATAAGAAGTTTCTGCTGGCTCCGATCCCTATACTGCAACATAATAAGTGTTGCTCTGAGTTTATTATAGTTATAATTTTTATTACAGTAAAAAAATTACTGCCGGATTGTGGAATGGGAAAATTTTTAAAAATAATTTTCATGTCTTTAATGGTTATTTCATAGTTTTTAATTTTGTTTTTTGAATGTTTCAATTGTAGTAGAATAGAAGGACAATTTCAAAATAAGTGAAGTTCAGCACTGTTAGTGGAATTGAATCGGATTTTACTTAATGACTGTGACAATTGTTTCGTAAAATAATATTAATTAGTTTATCTCTATATGCGCAGGTAAAAGTTTTTATCATTTGACTTTTTATTTTATTGTGCAGATAACTGAAGCTGACAGGGAGCTTATTGCAATATATAAGAGGCTATTAGTTGTGGAAAGACAATAAAGCTGATTTATAATAGATGAAATTGTTTCAAGTAATCTACTCGTAGCGTCCGCTCCACGTTCTTACTGGATTCTTGGCTGTCGAGTGATGTCTGAAGCACGAACTACTGTCTGAGAGCAGCGCTTCGTCTTTTCAGCCGGAACTACACGATTCCGAAATGTGTAAATACCGACAATTTGAAAAGCAAAAACAAAAAATATATATGCAAGTTAATCACCTTATATCTCGGTATCAACTCCTAAAGGATGGGGTTTTCCGTTAACTACTACAAAAATAAACGGAAAACGGATAACAAAGTTTATTTATCATGTATTGCCTGTTACCATGCGATGTACATACATTACGTTGATAACAGTGTCCTGGTGTTGCTGGATGACAGAATATAATATATTCTATCCAGGGTGTGCCCAGTTGGGTAATATTACCCCAAGCTGAGGGTTATACAGGCAAGGCACACTAAGAAACCAGTACGTTATAAATTACTATTGTACATATATTCAGTCCACATAAATGTTAGTCTGATACAGTTTTCAAGCAATGAAACATAGTTATTTGAGAGAAAAGATGGTCTTACTTTTATTCTGTCCTACATAGCAAGCTGATTCATTTGAGTAAACAAAAACTTCGAAGTCTCTCAACAACCACGCGAAATAAACAAACAACCAAAAGCCCACCGATCATTTGCATGTAGTGTAAAGCCCATCTGAACGGTAATCAAACGGAGCTTCTAAAAAGTGTAATAATAAAAACCGGTTTATCATCGTAAAATGTCACTTGTACAAAAACAATATCATATAGAAATATAAAAAAAATATAACGTACTTATAAGCTAAAGTTTATATAGTGTCAAGCTACTCCAAGAAAATTAAAAAATACTATTACGACCGTTTGAATGTTCTTTAAGGGGTGGCCAAGGGTGTGATAACGAATCGGAAAAAAATAATTTTTTTAAATTTTAGCAAATAAAATTTAACTTCATAGATTTAAAGACTACAAGTTATGTACTAGTTAGTTTTTGTTACTATAAAAAATGGACGTTTTCACACAAGTCAAGCCAGGACCACCCTGATCGAAATCATATTTGACGAGGTACGTTTTGCGGTTCACAAGCTTTGATAAATCTTAAGTTTGGATCGAGATAAAACTTTTAACATGCCTTTTAAAACCGTTCCGATTGGATTTTCGGGTTAGTCCGGAGGGGCGCGTCCAGTCGTTTACGAATTTAATAAGGCACCGCATGTGTACCGGGGATTAGTTTAGGGTTGCACAACGGAACAAACCAGCGCAGTTGATTGCGATCTAAATTATTCTCGGGGATTGTACTCATTAAGACAAGTTGTCAAAAGGTTTTAATCCCGTTTCCCAAAAGTAATTCCAATTCCGAAGGGCAAAAGTAAACTCGTTCTTATAAATGGGTTAGGGCTTAATATTTAAATGTTCAATAAAGGTCCTGCAGGGAGGTCAGAAGGAATAAGAGGGTTTAATCAGTAGGTGTGCGGTGGACTGGAGGGCGGGAGGGGGAGGGATGTGCCTTTTTGCCCCCTTACAATGGCCAACGCTCCGCTGGAAACAATGAATTTCAATCCAAAATTAATCTAGGAAGAGGGTGGCAAGAAACTGTGCAAGAGGAGGCCAGCTCCTAATTCATTAAGGAGAAGGACGTGTCCTGGCCCCCAACTAAGAGGTCTGATAACACAAATCAGGGGTCACTCCCGCCTCAAACTACTTGTATTAATTAAAGCCCAATATAGATAGCACTAACTCTAATTGATATGGATACTGTACAGAACATAAATCCACAGCTAAGGGCAAACATGCTAATTGCTCCCTCCGCGTTGCCCTCCTTAGATCCGTGGCTAATAGTTAGCAGTGGCCTGGTCCAACTGAGATTAAATTGCATTCGGTCGCAATGTGACTGTCATATCAAGATCACTGATAACAATGCCATGCATGGTACAGAAGAAGGCTGCAATGTGATATCATTACAATCATACAGCGGAAAAGTTGATTATGTTTTACTGATTTCATATTGATCACAACAAAAATATGGGTACATTGTACCCCTAACGTCAGGGAAATCTTATCGCATTGAGTCCGTTTTCAAGTATAAATTTCTACGCATACCCTGAAAGCATTAGTGTCTAGATACATAGTATGTATGTTAACCGACAGTCTGAGCTAAGGAATGTAATAGCAAAGTGAGTTCAGCAGTTCTTGGGCTTATCTCGTACTAAAAAGTAAGGATCCGTTACCCTGCGTCGCGCGTATCCATTAGAATTTTGAGAAGGAATGGGCTCAATCTGACAATGAAAAATTGACAGTAATGCTTCATACAGGTAAGCAGAGTATAAGAGTATATAAATTATTAAGTCAAATATTTTACAAAATTCACTATAACATTAATATATTAACTTAAGCAGTCCTTTGTCGTTGCAAATTTGGTGGTTTTGGGTTGCTCCGGTAAAATAATTGCAGATCTCACGTTATACATGATTCCGTGGCAAAGCGAAAAATTTCCAGATGGTTTTATAGAGCTCTATTTATTTCTGTATAACTCCTACTATGGTAAAATGCCATCGGGACCGTCATCAATCAGCTTAGTGATCTCCGAAAATATGGATTTGACCGGAATGTCGGTTATTCTATTTTTCTTTCTCACCCCCTCCCCACCCCGTGCTGCTGGGATCTTAAACGGCACCGGGAGTATTCTCGGTGACAACGAACCTTTCATAATTGATGCTAATATTGGTCGTTTTCGATTATTTTTACATGCCACACCTTTTTTTTTTTTTTTATATAAATTCATAATCTCGCGCGAATTTATTGATATTGTGTCTTTACTTTCTACTTTCTTGTTTTTTCTTGTGTTATCCCTATAACTGTCATTCGTTCCAAACATTTCAGTGTCATGTCGTAACTCGCTGTTAATGCTCACGTTGATGAACCGATGTGAGCCTAATATTATCAACTACGCAAGAGTTAATACTGCGTACAGTTATTTACTGGCGGCTAAGGCCGTGGAGAGGACTGACTGGATGGAAGTTGAGGACATAACAGGGCAGGACGAAACCGCAGAACGGTAACCGGCAGCCACCAGCCAGGTTAATGAGGCATCCTCCCTGATAGATGATTATTAGTGCAATAGATCATTGCCAACAGCTCCTGTTATGAGGAGGCCCTTGACTTATAGCTCTCCACTCCTTTCCCTAACAATGCCCATTAAGCGCAGTGGAATGTATGTTTTATGCTTCATTCCGCTCAATTGCTATATATACAGGATGTAACCATTTAAAATGCCAAATTTATATAAAAAATAAACCTCGAGAGATAGAAAACAAATAAACAGAACTTTTAGGAGTGGTTTCAACAAAAAAAAAAAAATCAAAGAATATAAAAAAGTAAAGAAATTATAGTAAAAATAAAAAAATATAAATTAAGCTTTTTTTTTTTTTAAATTTTGTTTGTAAAAGCTAAAGAAGCTTTTTGAATTACGTGACACTCTTTTCTGAAAAAAACTGTTCTTTCGTTTACATTTCCCTTATATTTTTCTTGTGGTTCATTATAAAGTATCTAAAAAAAAAAGTTTTTTAATAACTTTAAAAATTCGATTTTTAAATAGTTTATTTTTGTTTTCTAACAGTTAGAAAAATAGAGGTGCTCCCTTTTTTTGGCAACCCCTTCAATTTCATTTTTAGTCTTAAGAAGTCTTAGACATCACATACTACAACTCCAGATCGTTCAACCACTAATTTTCATAATTACTATTACTCCATGAATAATTATTTACAGATTCATAAATCAAAATTTACTTATTAACCTAATATATATAATTTTAATATCTAAGAAACGAGCACTTAGATATGATTATTGGCCACTTTATCGGGGATATCATGTAAAAATATGGCGGACAGGAAAAGTGTAATGCGGAAAACGTGGGATAATAGTTGGAACTGCAGTTTTACACTGCATATTTGACATCACATTAGTTATGTGTTAATTAACTTAGATTTTTAAAACTTGAACTAGTGTCTGAAAAGTTTTATGATTTCACTTTAATCTGTCGATATCACTAGTGGGGGTTGTTTGCTTAGAATTTGATATGAATGGATTGCTCGTTGGGACTTACATTATATATGCACTAATAAATTTGATGAAAATTTTTCTATCCCATACCTATTCATCCAAAAAGCTAAAAATCTTGTAACATGTACATCAGTAAAGACCGATTTACACTAGATACCAAGCTACGGTTTAATTAGATCAGCTCACGATCCAGGACTTATTTGCTTAAAATAACATAGCTTTTTTTGTCTTTCCTAACTGTTCATTTATTTTTATTTTTTCAGAACGAACGTTAGACAGCTCTAGGCTGCCATCTTCAGTTTTCTAACTGAATATGTGGGGTATTTAAAACATTTAAACTCGTATGAGTGAGAATGAAGAGCGTGGAAGTAGCTGTCATTGTTAAAGGTGAAAGATATATTATTATTTTAAATGTTTAAAATATCCCACATAATCAATTAGAATACTGAAGATTAAAAATTAGAGCTGCGAAAGCGCTTTTTGAAAAAATTAAAAATAAATTAACAGTTGTGGAGAAAGACAAAAAAGCTGTGTTATTTTACTGTACCCTCCCACAATCCGGTAATTTTCTCATTTTATATTTGCATCCCTTGTTGGAATTGTGTAGCGATATGTTGTGAAATAAATCGCAATATTTTTTATGAATAAAATCCTAGAATTCACTGGAATCCCGAACAAGATCTCCATGTTATTTTGAACTGTCTGCCGAACGTTCACCACAGCGTTCGAAGCGATTCGGCCAAATCAAGCCGTTTTGTGCTCCGGTTTTTGGCCGTTCTTGGTTGGTCCTAGCTCGAATGTTTGGTGGGTCTGCCTTGCTATGCCCTGAATTTTCCACCGTTCAATGATGCTATCATGGATTACGTGTGAAATGATTTTTTCTTTGATCTGACCTGACGACTGCTTGTGTGAGTTTGCCTTACTGGTGTTACTTGTTTATATGACTGATTCAAGCTATGGTGCAAGTCCCTAGGTGAACTTACTTGAAATTCCTTTGATTGAAAGTTTCCCTTGATATGCCGGTTGGATGGAATGTAAATAAAGGATCATCCTTTTGTCGTTGCATTTTATTCACCCCTAATCTGGACAGCCAAAAATGTTTCCTATGAAACGTTCCCCGCCGATACAGGGGGGTAGAGAATTAAAGATGGCTATTGAATATTTCAAAGTGCGTCCTATCCCTTTCTTTACGATTGGACGAAGGATGGATTCTGAAATGATAAGTTAATGAGGGAGTACCGGTTCTGTATAGGACAGCTCCCCCTTTGATGTCGATGGACCGACATTTCGGTGGGCGGACGTGTTTAGACTGACAAAGTACTGGAGGAATGTTTTGGCTATTTGGCCTGACCTTTGGCGGCGCGGACAGGTTTTTGGCGTTGCAAGCTGGGGAGTGGTTCCTCGGAAGTGAACCCCCCCCCCCCCCACACTGCTCCGATCACTAGACTCGATACGGATCAAACGGCTGCCGACAACACCTGTTCTTTTCAAATTCAGTATATTTCATTTTTTTCCCCCTTTGTTTTAAATTTTTGATGTAAATGGTTATTTTAAAATGAGTTCTCCGTATTTCTTACTGTGGATGAATTTCTGATGGTTTTACAAAGTAGTAAATCTGTCTTCCGTTTATTATAAACTTTTTTACATACTTTTCCGTTACTACTTGGTCCCCGATTAACCGATCGTTTATGTCATTGAACGAATAGTGGTCAAAGTAATGCCTTATTTTTCTTATCTGATTCCGATGGAAATGTTTTTTTATTACATAATAATAATTAATGTGTACTTAAAAGGTTATAACGGCTCCACTCTTATTTTGGCCAGGAAATTTCTTATTTGGTATAAAAATATATTTACAATTTGCCCTAATGAACAGTTGCTTTACAATATCACATTCACTATCTTAATCACACATTATTTTCAGTGTACATACTTCATTGACTCTTCAGTACCTTTGAGTGAAAGGTTCATTTGAGGGTTTCATAGATTTTTTAAAAATTATAAACCTTTATGTTTTCACCCGTGTATCTCTTGTTCAAAAGCTAGGCATCTAATTTTACATGGAAGTCCCATTTAATATATGGAAGAAATTTTTAAATAATTTTGAATATAGCATAAAATTAGTCGTTTGGGTCCCAAGTTCTCGGGGGGTTTTTCATAAACATACACAATTATATCCAAAGTCAGCCTCATGGGTGCCCGTGGTTTTGTTCTCGATAACGGACTCAATGGGCTCCATAAGGTTGCTGTATTTAATACTACATATTAAATAATTAATCACCGATACAACAATTCTATTCCTAAGCGCTGTAAAATAATAATAAAATTAAAATAATTAAAAAAATGCTGTTGTAAAACCAACAAAAAAAAAATATCATACGGTAATTTTTAGTTTTATTCTTTAAACTATTGTGTCAAATATAAACTCATTAAAATTGTCATCTTTATCGGGCATGATATTCCGCAAGTTAGTTTCATTTGATGATACGATGATACTAAAAATGATAAAGGCTTATTGATAAATTAATCAGCGATAAAAATTAATTATTTTTCTATCATCATTAATGGTATAATATGTGATGTGGATTTTGTGGTACATTATTAATTTAAATCCTTTTCGCAATTCGATCCAATCCCTTCATTATGTGAAATATCACACGTGAAATGAATTTGTCTACTTATCTCGCTTCATAGTTATACCTCGTTGTATCTGATCCATGTGTCCTTTGGTCTCGTCCTACCTTTTCTTTATACTTTAAATATTAAATTCGTGGTCAGGCAATGAAACCAGAGAGCGAGAGAGAATATGGGCCTCCATGTACTATTTTAAATGCCTTCCGTTCATTTAAACCGATGGCAAAAAATTTTCGTTGAAGTTTAGTTCCACTGGGCTTAGACTTTAATTCATTAGAATTTTACTGAAGCAGTAAACCTTAAACAGTCCATTATGACCTGTTAATTTATTGTGATCCATAAGAAAACAGTGGAGTATTATCGAAACCTACGTTTTTATTACAATTGATATCATTTTTATTCTAGACATTATTATTATAGTTATCATCAGAAAATACTGAGCTACCAGACCATTACTGTTAAAAGGGTATATGTATGAAAGAAATCGAGAAATCATGTTGGATTTGTAATGTAACTTCTTCCCAGTCTCAAGTTATACTGAATAATGTTAGCTCCAGTTTTTAGTATGTTTACTACTTAAATATTTATAATTATGTGGCTCCCTTCTCCTAGAAGGAAAGCTATGACAGGACAAAGAAGCCTGAACTTTATTGTGTTATTACATCATGTCCTCCCGTTTCCGAATATATTAAATGAAACTGTGAAAAATTTAATTTTTTTTTATTTTGGTCATAGTAACCTGCCTCAGTTCAACATACCTACCTACCTGACCAATGTTCGGTGATGAGAAAGCAAGAAGGCATTAGAAAACGTTTGTGAACAATGAAGAAACTAACACATGAGAAAAATATGATTGAAACTTTTTTGTGTAAGTTGAGAACCGTAATAGTAATTGTTGCTTAAGATTTACGAAAAAAAAAAATAGTTAGATTTAAGGCCCTCGGTGATGTCAAGGAAAGGGATTGAAAACGAAACCTTACATTTGGAAAAGAATAAATGGTTCATTTGTAGGAAAGAATTTACTTGTTAAGTATTATTCAGGACATGTCAGGCAGACCGTTATTAAATGTTAGGTATATGTATAGGACCCGTCTAGGTTCAATTTAATTTCCATACTTTCTTCTATAGTAGATTTCGCTTTCGGAGGTTTTGAAACTTGTTTGTGTCGAGAATGCAGGAGATTATCGAAGACACGGGTAGATGATTAACCAAATATATACTTTGTAGTGAGATGATGTGTTATTTTTTGGCAACACAGCGATAACGAAATGTCGCCTGTATTTAAGTGGAAGCTCAGCTTTCAAACTTATCGAAGGACTACTAACACTAACTCCATTGGCTTGACTCAATTCTGAAGTCTTGGGTTCTGAGACAATCTACGTTTGCAAGGAGACAAACCATAGGGATTTCTGTTCTCTAATTTGCTCCTAATGAATGTCCATTAAGCATAGAATCTCGTTTGTCACCGGTTTGGATTCCATTTGTGTTTTGCTCTCCTACAGTTTTGGAGGAAGTTATTTTAAACCGATGATTCTTGAACCATTAGAAAACAAGTTGATTCCCAATGAAAGCAACGTAATTTGTACTTATCCAGATACCCCCTTTTTCCAATGCGCAATCGTCCTCAAAGTATACAGTTCTGGTCCATAGGAACTTGAGAAATTTGATAGCTGCGCACGGTAAGCGGTCTAGGAGAGAGCCTTCGCTCTGATTAAAGAGGAGACCCTGCTGTCTAAGAAGTGTGATTAATCCTGGTGCTGGTTTGTCTTGGCCCACACACCACCCCTAGCTGCTGGCCAATGATGAAATGGCTTGTGAAAAAAGGGGGGAGGACAACCCCAACGTTAATTGGTTTTTACCTCCTTCTCCCTCTCCCTTTCGTGCTCTACATCCCTCTCTTCACCCCCACTCTTTTCCTCTCTCTCGCTCACTCTCTTTCTCCCTGTCGTTTGTCCCTCCTCTTTAGACTCTCTATTTTTTTCCTTACCCCGGCTTATGTTAACTGTCTAATTGTGTGAAAATGAAAAAAAAAAAACGAAATGTTAAAAAGAGAAAATAAGACACAAGTAGAGTGGATTCAGATCAAATCTTGTAATTAAAACTGTATTAGATCTAGAATTAGAATTGTTAGCCTTGCCAATATTTTTTGTTTCATTGTTATAATTATTTTCACCCCCTAACCCTGACGTGACCTGCTTTACCGGCTTCAGTTGCCCGTGGCTTTTCATTGGGTTTATTGTGTATGGCACAAACCACTGAATATATTTTATTCATATATAAAACATATATATACAGTTTTCTTTTCAATCCACTTGTTTCCATTTAAGAATAGAGATCGGGTATTTATTGTTGTTCTCACGGAATTAAATAAGATTTTTGAGTTAATTTTTTGTTGATATTTTAGCAATTTAAACTTTTATTTATTTTGAACCGATACGGGTTCCCATTGGTCACTATTACCTTAGCGTTATAATTTCCGAGTGACTAATTAATAAATTTACTAACTACTAGAACTTATTCAATGAGTTAGTAATCAGATCTAATATCTGTGTGTCCAGATATCACAGGAATTCCGAGATTTCAGTTTTAATGACTGGTTATTATTTAGTTTCGGCTATTTTATACATTAAGACATTTATATCTTATACAAGACACGATTTAGGTCAAACTGAGTTTAACCAAGCAGCCATATTGAATGTGGAGAGCATGGTGATGCGCGCCCCCCTCGCTGGGTCACGTACTTAGATTACCCGGTCATATCAGGGCCTAGGGGAGACAGCTACTGCTGGAGAGAAAAAGAAAAATAAGAAAATAAAAAGGGGAAAAAAACTGACTCCTTTACCGAATGGCAATTTCACAGGGGCACTAGAGCGTGGCCGGCAGCCACCCCTCATCTGAATAGACTTTTAATCTTTCGACGATAAATTACATCGGGCTCATCTTCTTGTCCTACCAACTGCTGGCAATTCAAGGGAGGTCAGACGGGAATAAAAATGACAGCGTGTATGAAATCTCAGTGTTAAGTGATGAGACGCCAAAAAAATATTGGAGTGATCTAATGGCTTAGTGAGAAAAACAATGACCACACTCCTAAATAGACGAAAATGAGTCGAGCACGCCAAAGGGTTTGAGATTGGGCTCATTTTATCGTGCAAGAATGAGTGGAATTAGTTGTTGATTCAATTTGTTATTGCTTGAATTCACCAGTCTCTACTTTTGATTGGTGATGGCAATGGGTCTAATAGTGAGGGAGGGAGTGGCTAAAATCAGTGTTTCGTTCTACCCGTATCTTAAAGAGTAAGTAAGAGAGCCCCGTGAGTAACTCACAATGCAGAATTGAAAATTTTACATTACTTCAAAAGTTATTTATTACATCAAAACTGCTTTTTCGGCGTTTGATCACTTTGTGCCGTTTTGTTATCCTGTTGCTGATAATGTATATAATATGTATATTATTTATATAAAGTTCTATCTATGTTTACATGTTTTAAAACCCAAATGGTCTAACAAACAAAGTTTATTAAAAATACTCCTTTTGTACAATTTAATGTGTATTTTGATAACGATAGGTTTATTTAATTATTGTTCATTCACGCTCTATGTAAAAAACCTATTAATTGTAAAAAAAATTTTAGGTATTAATGTAAAAAAGCAACTGATCCTTGAATTATTTTTTACATTATTTAGTTAATATTTGTGTTTTCACACTATTATAATCTGAATAGTGATAGAAAACTTAATATTAATCGGCATCAGTAATATTTTTTAAATTTATTTATCATCAAATTTGACAGGATTTTATTCATCCGTCAATTGCTTGGAGTAGTTATTATTTTTTTTGCTAAATTTTAAATTTCCTAGTGTCAGGTTTGTTAGTTTGTGTAGTAGTATTAGGAGTGAATAAGGCCCTGGAAACACAAATACAAAGGAACCAATGTGAAAAATAATTATTTATCCTTTGATTTGAGGATCAAATCTTTCGCATTTTTTTTTACAATTAATAACAATAACTAATTATACCTAACGTTTTCAAAAAATATATTAAATTGAACTAAACTACATATTTTTTTTCCGTTAGACCATTTATGTTTTAAACATGTAAATACTTAATGTAAACATAGATAGAACTTAACTTAAATACTTCCTCAGTAGCATGGTGACAAAGCAGCTCAAAGTTATAAATAAGTGTTATCTTCAGCAGCCAAATTTTGTTCTACTTAGCATGTTTACCAGTTATCGAAACAGGCATGACTTATCCACTTGAAAGCAATTGAATTCTGGTGAAGATATAACTCTTCTTTTCCTGAAGATCAACGGATATACTCTTCCAAAAGATGGGCGAGGGTTATGGAAAATAGTAATGCGGAGGGTTTAGGAAGAAGGGCTGCAATAAGGAAGGTGTGATCTTCAAGTGCATGCTAAGCTTTTGTTAGAAAATAATATATTGTCAAACGGCCAGAAGGAATAAATTAAAGCTTGGATCCTAACTAAATCGGATTTGAGCTTAAGGACTGAGCTGAGGGTATTTATTTATAAGTTGTTATCGGGGGGGGGGGGTGGGTCACTAACGAAGTGATCGAGGTAAGGGGTCGGTCTACCACAGCACCAAGGAGGGCTTTGCCGTAAGGTCCTCGCCACAACACAGGCTGACCCACGTCTTATTTAAACTGAGCAACCGACTTAGGGAATTAAATCTCTCTTGACCGAAAGTCTTCTTGCGTCTAAGAACTTGAGGCGGGAGGGAGGGCTAAGTCCGGAGGCAGTTGGAGAAAACGAAATCGAGAAACGGTAAAATATTAGTTACCCTTCTGGTGATTAAGTTGTACATCCCGTCTACTTATATAAAACCAGCACAACGCTTAAGAATAAATTGTAAATTATAAGAAGCCCTCCTCCTACTTGATTAAATATTTTTTTAGTTTCTATTTCATTCGAATACCTAATACGTTACTTTGTTTTGAATAGACCTACAGAAGCACTAAAAATGGCCCCGAAGAATTTTATTGATTCAAAAACCCAGTATTTTTAACCAGAAATTAGAGCTATTTATTGGGAACTACAAACCTGTGAGTGAAATTGCTCTGTTGTTTGACTCATTTGTTGTAAATACAGAAAAGCTATTTAGTATGAAGTAATTCAGTTCAAAAATAAAGTGTATCTAAAATAGATTGTATTGAGTATTGAGAAGAAATACAAATTCTTCCTAAGGAGTACCCACAAGAAAAATAAATCAAATGAGTGCCAACCATATCCATCACTTTTATCTTCTCGTTCTTCCTTAAAAATATTAAAAAAAAAATCTTTATTGTGTTAAATTACAATCTGTCTTATCGGGCAATAAGTAATTGGGTTAAATGTTCTAATTCATACCATATTTACAATTCTTCATTCACTCGTTCATTCATATAGTATTACAAACAGACAAAATCCACTTGGTTGTCACCTCCCTCGCATGCGAAAGAGGAAGCGGAGTCTTGGGAGTCCCCCGTGCTCATACATCAGCCGTGCCACCGGGTAATGCTAAGTCTATTATGTCTATATGCATTATTACGCGAAATGGCTACATCAACTAGCGTTCAATAGTAGAAGCATAAATGTTTTGTGGTTGTCAAAAATTCATGGCATATGATGAGGAAGGCCCTGGCGCTATGAATTTTGAAACATGGATATCAAAGCACGTATCCACCACTGACCTTCGTATTTAGAATTTAATCAATGGCACAAAGGCAAACGGAGATGAAAACAAGCGAAATTATAATTTTAATTAAATAGGAGTAAAGGGAAAGGTCAATTAGGAAATAGTTGATTAGCCAGAGGAGAGGTCGGTTTAATCCTGAGCGTCCAATTTGGCGGTACGGCCAGAGATAAGGAGTCGGGAGCTGGAGCGGGGAGCGGGGTAGTGGAGCCACCATTAGACCCCTCCCTCTCATGGTTTATTGGTAAAGTGATTAAGGGTTGGTTTCTTTAGGGGTGGCAAAACCTTCGGGCCCTCTAATTACCGGGCGCGACACGGCAACACACTTATCCGCGCCTCGGCCGGCCAGCGCTTTAACTCGCTGGCGTTTTTAGCAGCGCCGATCTTGCCAACTCCAGCGTTGCAGCGATCTGCAGTAAGTAGCAGTTTTTAATGGAAAAGTGTTTTTTTTTTTGTTTTTTTTGGAATCTTAACTTGAAGAAGGCTTATCATGAATTTAATAATTGAAAAATATTATTGTCCCCTGAGATTTTAGTTACTTGTCTTTCAAACAACCAAATGTAAACTTTTATTGGCATTGATTGAGTTTTCCTTGTGAATTTAATAGCGATTATCCCTCGTGAGTCAGGCACAAAACGATCCAAGAATGAAATTGAAGGCGACATGGACAATTCGCGAGTTGTTCGCTAGTTGTCGCGAGTCAGTCATGGAGAGAGCGACTCCGTTAACACTTGTTTCTCATCAAGCTAGAGAGAGCATTAGTAATTACAACTGTGTTTGCAGTTACAAAAAAATAGAGAAGGGACGTAAACGCAGCTTTTGGACCAGGGAACGTTTTCGTCGACGATTCAGTATGTAAACACTCTGGATTCGGGACACGACTCTAGATATAACTGACGTAACTATAAACACTGCAGTTAGACGTCTTGTAATGGCGCCCTCATGTGCTCATCAGTTGCTAACGACAAATCATCCATTCATTGAGACGTTCTTTCAAGAATAAGTAGGTAGGAAGAAGATCTGGAAACACCAAGAGTCTGAAAGGATGGAAACATCTTAAAATTACCATTTTCGCCTTATTAAAGAGACGAAGTGTCAATTCCTTTACTGGGCAGTAACAACGTTACAGCCAGACTGCTTTTGGAGTCCAGTGAAAATGTAACGTAGGTTGCCAGGTATCAAGGGCAATACTACCATACCTTACTTGCTTTCGAAAAACAGGTACAGTAGTTGTTCACCGGTCGCCAAATCCAAAAAAAAAAGGAGCCAGAGGACGTGGTATACGAAACACAAGTTAGTAATTTATTTACAAATGCCCTTTAAAATCGTAGATGATTGTGTCTTGAAGTTAACAGTATTCATTGAAACTGGTCCAAAGAGATTCGGATGTGATAAGTGACAATAAATAGTGTGAAATACTGGTGGTTGATGTCTGTCGTCAGCTGCCCTCCATGCATGGAAAGGGTAGGACAGGGAGATATGCTACCATTTCAGAGACTGAATAGTAGAAAATTATAGGAAATATTTGCCACAAGGTTACAACTTGTCCTATGTTGATTTGCATATATTATCTGCCATACATAATATCAGTATGTGCAGCGGGTGATACAGATTTCGCACTCGAAGTAGCAACGAGACTCAAGACTAACTACTGGACAAACAAGTGAAAGTGAGGATGTTTGCAATGATCTCTGAATGTTTGGAAAATCCAATCATTAGAATTATTTACAATTAGTTAGTGCGATTCTCGAAATGTTTGCTGAATAGCTCAATCGATAGCTACTTGTTTACGTTCCGGTAAAGTAAGATGAAAAATACTGTCATGATTTAGCAAGTTTCAGCTCTATAAGATATTAATCCGTCTTTATCATAATTGACATTATGTTAATAACATACAATTAAAACCATATAAAGTACGGTTCAGAAATCAACCCTCCAGGCAACTTCTGGTTCATGAAAGAAAAATGATGTCCTTGTTTTACAGAGGTGTCTTATGAGGAGAGGATTTATGTACTGTCCAGGAATTTCGTTGGTTTGTGTTTGTCAAATATGGCTTGGTAGAGTCTACACCTTGCATGGATGGACGAGCACGACATACGATGGAACATAATGATAGAGCTGCTGCGTGGGGTTGCTGGATAATCGAAACTTGAAGAGAAAGATGGAGTTTGCCACCAAGATCCCTGCTAGAAGTCCGCATAAAACCTAGCAGATGACAGGTGAAAACTGATCAAAAGGATACCTAGACCCAGTAATGGGTTTTTGAGTCGTGGGACAAGAAATTAGGATACAGAAATCCGGTTTTTAACATTATAATTTCAACTGTAATATTACCATTTTTTTTTTTTTAAGACATGGTGTTAGTTACCATGAAGGGTTATTGATATATTGTTTAGTTATGTACCAAACGCTTTGTATAGCCACAAAATGTTTATTATGAAATATTTATCAACCCATATAGATTCTTCTTTAGTGAAAGTTTTCGGCCTCTAATTAAAAAAAAAAAAAAAGGTGTGCGGAAAAAGTAATTTGATAATTATTTTATAATTATTTATTTTATGGATAAATTTTATCCACTATCAGTAGCTTACACATACAAACCTTTAGTGATTTTATTTTCCTATTGTAATGACTGTAATTAAATTCACCCAGAAGCTCGTAACGAAATCATGGTGCGGTGCACCTTTCTGTCATATTTTAAACGAGCTGCTATGTATCCCGTGCTATGTTTTATATTATCCGGAAAGGTTCCACTGTCAATAAATTCTTGAATAATAGGTAACCAGTTATTTATTTTTCTCAAAATCCAGCGGAGCACGTCTAAGTAAAAACTGGATATGATAATGCATTTTTTGTAGGTTGGTATTCTATAAAGTATATTCGCTTGCAAGACTTGACCCCGCCCAGATCAATAGGCGTCCTAAAGGATGATAAATTTGCTCACTGCCGGCCTAGCCAACCCCTAGATTTATTTATTTAAGAAGGACGAACCGAGTCCTAAATTCTAATATTATTTTTCATAGTCAAATTTACAATTTTTAACTTGAATTTCATATAACTTCAGCTCAAAGCCTATGGAGTATTACTTCAGAAAAATGACTGCTCCCTCCCTCTAGGGATTGATTCAAACTCGATAAATATCATACCTCGTCTATAGATAGATATACTTTTATTGATCTTAGGAGTATATCCCCGCACAAATAGACTTGTCTTCCATTTTAGTATATGTGTAATTATAAAATATACTAAATATTCATCTGGGATCTTCCTATGAAATTATTTCGGGTCTTTAAACGACCCAATACAGCATTGTAAACGATAGTGGTCCCTACTAGTTTACAAAATTAAGACTTATGTTTCACTCCTCTGTAAGTAAAATGAAGCAAACTGAACACCAACCTAAAGAATGCTTGGTGTGATAAGGTCTTTATAAAAAATATAGGTGGGAACTCCATAATAATAATCCTATAACTCCATAAACCGTACCCTTGACGCTTATCTCTACATCCCATTTATTCACGATCTAGCCACCTCCCGCTACCAAACTCCTCCATTCCCGCCTTCCTGGCCATCCTAATCCGTATGTTAAACTCTCACCTCATTCCAGGCAACACGCATTGACACCTAAAGCGTACCATTTTGTTAGAGTGGTTATTAATAAAGTGTCAAGTTAAGTAGTTTTGGCTAGTAAGTATTTTTCGTCGAAAAATGTAACAAGACGTACCTATACCTATAACTAGCATAGTCCATAAATCATCATTGATTGTTATTTTGCAGTTTACTGATAGCATATTATCACACGGTTTTTCGGTATATATATATGCCAACGAGGGCCGCACGACTAAAACGACCATAAAAGGGATCTAAATTCGAAGCTGAAAGGTTGTTAGTTGGACAAATGTGCCCCGCATGGCTGGGCCCCATAACGAGGTACCAGGGGTCCTATGCCCACTTTATTTTTCCTACGATCTGTCAACTGCTCCTCTCGCTGAAATGTTTGCATAACTATGTTCATCAATCTCAACCGCTGTGAGACAGAAAAAAAAAAATGTTGGAGCAGTATTGGCCTCGCAGACTCTAATAAAGGTACCGTTTGTGATTGTTAATAAACATACTGGTTCAAAAAAGGGGCAATACAAATCTAACGTTAAAATAAAATATAGTACCAAATATCATGTTTGAAAATACATTCAGAGTAAATTTTCAGATTCTATTCGATTTAAGTTTTCCATCTTGAAAGACTTACTACAATACTACATAAAAGACTTTCAAGACAGTACACAATGTAAAGTTGCCATCTCAGTGGAACTACCTGATGCAGACATAAATAGTATATCGAAACGTTGTCCATTAATAACTTTTATGACAATCTAATTTCTTCTTTTATCAGCCGATATCCCAACAAATTCGTCTACTCATATATATATTTATTTCTAAAAATGAACTAGAGAAAACTGGCAACAAAACGTATACTTACTCTTTTGACAATTCAATTGTACTGAAAACATTTACTGGGAGTCTATTGCATGAATTTATATGTGGGTGAATATATTTGTTGGGCATCCTCCTTACAATCACGTGAGGTTGGAAAGTGTCTATACTCGGTGTATTATTATTCATAATATGGGTAATGACAATATTACAGGTAGGCTGTAATAATAATATGGGTTTTTAAGCCACGTATATTAGAAGCTAACAATACAATGAGTACTAAGATCAAGATCGTAATGGCCTTTAAGGACCATTAATCCGGTTTTGTTCATTTCCTGTGATATTTATTTAGCGATAGCCGTCGTTACTTTGTTTATAAATTTAGGTACCTAGGAACTCGAAGTAACTTATTTGCATTTTTTTCTTTTGACAGAGCTTTGCACGGAATGTGTCTCTGCGCGACTGACATCGGAACAGCAAGCCCTGCTGCGATACGACAAAGCCAGAATATTTATCAGGCCGATCTCGAACAAGAAAGACGAATCAGCCGAGAGTTCAAATGAGGTAACCGATTTACTATTGTTATTGTAATCTTAAGCATGTATGTTTTGTGCGATTCTCGCCATGAAAAGCTTGAATTTGTATCGAAGAGTTTCGCTATCCCCATTCTACCAATATTACGTAATCTTTAAACAACTAGCTTTCAAACGAAGTTGTATCGTGAAAATATCTATTTTTTGAGTTTGTTGAGTTGTTGATTATGTGAGTTTGTATCTATAAAAATATCCATTCATAGTAATAGTTTGTCAAATGAAGTCTGTTGCATGAATTCTTTTCTGAGACCGTCTCAAGTTGTTTTTGTCGTAAATGGTGAAAGAAAGATTGGTGTCAACGGTAATATATAACCTTTGCAACCTTTATTTCTGGTTTCCAGATTCGCTGCTTATTTATTTATTCAACACTAACTTTCCTTCATGAGGCCGATTAGAACCTGTTCAAGAGATTGTCCTTCCTTATCTCATTCAGACATGCTAATATGCCTTTGAACTCCTACTTTCCTATCCAGGGCTATCCAAAACCACTAATTTTCAGTTTTCCACCAATTAGGTGTTCACCATTTCTTTAATAAGTGCTTGATTACCGATCTACAGAATGAAACAAAATCTGATTATAAATTAAAGTCGCTCCCTAATGTGTGTTTAATCTGGTACAGTACCCTTCTATTGGAGGATCGTACTGTTGTATCTAAGTCAAGTGGTTTTTATCTACATTCTCCGATCATACCTTGTGTCCTATAAAGCACTATCAATTACCGCCTCCTGACATGTAGGACTGGGGTGCCCCCGGGCTTTGAACGGCTCATGGCCTAGGCTCTGCTCACGCTATTGAACTCTCTCGGGCTCGCATTAGGATGGGCTTAAATGTACTAATAACGGCATTGATAAACTGAGGGGTTTTTGCCGAATCAAACTCCTACACAATTCCTCCAATACAATTCCTTTTGACACATTTGATTCGGTATATCATCGAAGCGTCGTGTATGTGTAACTAGATCCAATATTGAATCGATTTTTTACGATCACCTCATTGGTGAATCCCAAAAACAAAGGAGGGAATACGAATAAAGATAACTGCTAAGTGAATGCCGAAGAAGAGGAGATTGAATAATAGTCCGGTGCGGGGAGAGCTGGCATTTACGATGGGCATTACCTGACACGGGGCCTCATTAGCCCTGCTCCCAACATCTTCATTCTTGCTGTCTGCCTCTTCGCCACTACAATTATTTCTGCCTTGAATGTTTTCTTGGAGCAGTACTTGTGCCAACGTTTTATGCCCGTTCGCTGCTGGCCGAAAGTAACTGCCTGGCATACTGCTCGCACACTTACAAAGATTTGTGGATACGATAAAAGGATTTCACGCGGCCGTGTCTTGCAATGCGACGATTTCCTCGCCCTCACTTTGCAACTGGATCGTTGTGCCTTTTCAATTTCGATCCGATTAGGCAACCGCATTCAATAGCCTTTACGTAATGGAACAATTTCAAATGTACATATCATAATGGCAGGTCCTGGAGAGGTGGGAGACACCCATAAATATTTTAGAGATATTTTCACTTTTATCGAATCGTTGACAAAAAATTGGCAAGTTTTACCATCCCCTGATGCTACCAGTTACTGACACAAAAAACGATTGGTAACTGACTGCATTTTCTTAATTTTTTTTTTTGAGGGGGAGGGATCGTCAGTGTTATGTAATGTCAATCAGATTTATAGCAGAGGTTGATTATTTTGCAGTTATTTTGAGGCATTACACATTTTAAGATTTGAAATATATATTCTAATTTTTATATGTACCTGCAAATCTCCACTCTTGAAATATTTCAATTATACTTACAGAATAACAAAATAACATTTACATTTCAACTTAACTATAAATAATATTTACATGCCTTTGGGAATACCCTCAATACCTATAGAGTTGATCTCAATAATACTTGACGAATTTGCACAGCTGTATAAACTCAAAAAACAAAGCAAACTTACACAAAAAAAATACAAGCATAAATTCACAAAAAGATAAATAAGGCTTAAGCATGTACCACTCTAACAATGCATGTCATAGGATACTTATACTATTTTCAATGAATAGCAAACGGTCTTCCAACTTGGGTCCTCCCGTTGTTGCCTTACGAGATTAATTCATTTGGAGGTACTGAAGATGACAAGTTCTGTCATTAAAATAATGTAATGTGAAACAGTATTATAGTATTATTTTTTTTTTACTAATCAAATCAACAATCTGTCTTATTGCGAAATAAGTAATTGTGTTAAATGTTCTCATTCATACCATAATTATTCATTCCATACAATTCTTCATTCACTCGCTCATTCGTACAGTATTTACAAACGACCCAGAGACCTCCCAAATCCACATGATTGTGACCCACCCCCCTCCCCTCGCATGGGAAAGAGGAAGCGAAGTCCTGAAAAATGTAAGTAAATGTTAGCGCCAAGACTAAGAAAAAGCCAAAACACAAAACAATAATAAATTAAATACTAGGAAGGACAGTAATATAAATTATGAAGAAGAAAAATTGATGACTTGAAAATATCTCATTTATGAGGATGTATTCCGAATTTGGACGTTTTGGTACCAATATTGTTTGTTTTGTCGTATTTAGTTAAAAAAAATAATTTATTTTATCAAAGTAGCTGCACACAAAAAGCTTTTTTTCCCCTAAGCATACTGCTGGACGCCTTTTCTTGCCAAGTTTCTTGTTAGCAGGTTGTGGATACCTGTATGTGGAGTTTCTGGCCTGTGATTCCACAGGTTTTAAAATTATGAAGCTAAGAAAAACGATAGTGATTGTCCTACCGATATTCGGTCACGGTCTCTTTTAAACTGAGCCATTCCTAGCGAGCTCCTTGCTTAGTCAATCAAATTTCTTCAAGATGAGTCCGACAAGCCGATACAAAAAGGCCTCGCATCGGCTCTTGTTTACGCACTAATGCGATGAGACGAATCCGCTTCGCTGTGATGCTATTGGTGTAAAACAGTGTTAGTAGGCAGTACTGAATGCGTCGGCCTGAGACCGGCGGAGGAGACGGCAGCAAGGTTTTACGACAGTGCTGACGACTATATCCCAGCGTTGCGGAGGACCTACCATTAGGCACAACTTAACAAGTTCGCTCCCAGACATCCTTGTTTATCCTCCTGCAGGAAGGTTCAACCGACGCCGTTAATTATCGGCCATTTCTTCATTTACTTCCAGTTTCTCTCTCAGCGGGGCTGATTTAAGGGCAAGGAGGTAATTCTATTGTGTCCCAAGAGTGGACGTTTAGTGTGGTAGCGTTCGTTGGTCATCTTGTTCATATACGTTACAGTGTACAGTTATCTCATAAATATATTAACTTTAATTTCATGTTTAATGAGTAGCGAAGTAGTCCTGTTGAGTGGTTTACAAACAATGAGATCATTATAATCTTGTCTCTCCAGGGTTTAGATAAGTTTGCATAATCATGTGAACAATAAAATTCTGTGAGTTTTTAAATTCTGAAATTGTTATGATAAATGCGAGTGGGTAGCATCCTAATTATTGTGTAACGTAATGTTTCGGTTTAGAATCGTTTAAATTAAAAGTGGAGGCTAATTAGGCTACTCGCAACATAGTAACGTTAATATTTTGCTTCTCCGCGTTTTTTGTAAGCTTTACTTGATCTCTTCTGTAGTAAGGGTATCACCTACTGATCTTTGACAAACCTTCAAATAAATTACAGACAAGTACATAGGCTGTTTTAACTTAACCTTTCTTCCTTGAGTTGAAAACCACTTCTAATAGTGAATTATTATTTCACTTTTAAGATCAACCTTTATGAATTAGAACACAGAACCTTCCTATCAATGGAGCGCTTAGTCGTATTCTCCTCTAGTAGGTCTATTCTGAATCTTATCAACCCAACATGAACCTCACCTTTTGTACCATAACATTTTTTAGTAATTACATTTACTAACTGGACCACATTATAGGTTTTATTATTCTATTATTAGGTTTTATTATTATTTGGATTCCTTGGACTTACTAAATCGTTATATTTTGTAGGTTTTGATGGTGCCAACTTTTCGCTTCTCTTCGATAATTTTCTTTATTTACATCCTATGTCTGTCATTCAATTGCTGTCATTTAAACCTATATGATACCACCTCTTCTGGCAGCGATCTATTAATTGTTTTACTTAATCGTTAACTTATTCTTCTTACTAATGCTCCTAATGCCCTACCGACTGCCCTGGGAACTGTTATAATCAATAAATACAAAGGCTAGCCTATCTTCATCATTCGCCAGATAAGCATATCATTGTGGCGCAGATGACCGTGCAAAGGTTTGGCACAATTGGCGCACGATCACTTGAAGCGGTTCAAGAAGACTAAGACGGATAACCGAGAGGCGGTGACAGTGGGTGAAGCCAATTTGGCGGGGGCTAAGCCCACCTCTAACAGGCCCACTCTCATCTGTGTTGATTAAAGCCCTTGTCCTGTCCACTCAGAATCCGTCGTCTTACTTACGCGTAATTCATTTCCTCCTTGTCCTTCCTCTCCCCTCACCCCTCCCTTCGCAAGACTTTCTGTCAACGCTTATCTCATTCTCTACCGTGTCCATTGGTGCAGTCCGATCTTCACCGTTTACCTTCAAAGAAATTCAACTTCCAAGTGAAAATTATTAAAAAGCAAGTTCTTATCACTTAACAGAATGATGGGGAAATATACGGTAGCTGCTTGGGTATGTAGGAGGAATACGGACTGGGTATAGATAAAGAGAGCGTTTGATAAAGAACGCAAAGGTTGATTCGAGGCTCAGTTGCCTCGTCTCCAGTACAGTAGACTCTCCCTTATTCGGGTTAATATGGGCCGGGGTGATCCATATATGGGGTAAAATGCGGATATGAGAGATTGACAAGGATATGTACGAAATAAACCAAAAAGGATAGTAATTATACATTTATTTTTTATATTAGTTTTTTTTTTTTCAACCTTTCCCGAGCCACGATGTCTTGCCAGTGCTTTAAGAGCTTGACGTCTGCAGGTGTGGAATGGTGATGATGATTGATAATGAGGTGTGCTGTTCCACAAATTTTACTGCAACCTTAAAAATAATAATAAATGATAGAATAGGATTAAATACACTTACGTCTAATGCTGGAATCCTTGGGTAGAAATGTGTGTTTCGTAATAGTTTTGGAATCGTCACTGTCTGGCTCCTCTTCCTTTCCTTCAACAAGGTCTATAGCTTTGTCACCTGCTACCTCTTGTCCAATATCACATGTCACCCATTCTGCAGTGTCAGTAATGTTTTCGAAGCCATTTATCCCATTGACCCATACCAGTTAGTTCGTCATCATTGTTGTTGTCTGTTGTCTCTGGGATTTCCTTAAATACTCTTTTGCAACATTTTTGAAACGTCGATAATTTTGACGTTGAACGATGAATTTGAAGCGGTTAGTTTTCACATTTATTATTTTCATTTTTATGTATTTGGCTGTCCGGATATGGAAAAGCTTTAGGAGGATAGGAGACTTTCTGTACATAGTATTTGTGGTTTTGAATGTTTTTGCTCATACACGAGCACAGATCTGCACCAAGATCGCCGGCCAATGCTGCAACATAATACTCTGGTACATAGTTCCTGTGCGTCAATTCTGATATAAATTGAATATTTTGAAATATATATTAAGTATGTACGAAGTGAATGAACAATATTCACTTTATTTTATTTGTTTAACCATCCATGCCTGGACCGACTGCGAAACAGCATATATTTTATAAATATAAATACCAATTTATAGGGAGAGTCATAAATTCACGTCATGATAAACACAGTAGGAATCTTACCCACTATTTAGAATTAAACAATACTTCATGATATCCAATGCTATGTACTATCGACTAAA
The DNA here is from genome assembly GCA_930367205.1 of Acanthosoma haemorrhoidale. Classification (NCBI taxonomy): domain Eukaryota; kingdom Metazoa; phylum Arthropoda; class Insecta; order Hemiptera; family Acanthosomatidae; genus Acanthosoma; species Acanthosoma haemorrhoidale. Next base: position 70,210,014 of record OV884015.1, on the reverse strand, counting down.
TCAAATCGATACACATTAGCCCTCTGTTAATAAGCTACATATTAAAATCAAAAATTATGTTTAAAAACTTGCAATTTTTGCAAGGGAGTTCAACTCAATTTTTTTGGAAGCTGGAATAGAATTAACTTTATGATTGAAAACATTATTATTATTCCTCGCCTCCCGTTTCAAAATAAAATTTCAAGCTGTACTATTTACAAAGGGTAACTTTTTTTTTCTTTCATAGCCCCTTTAAATTTCTAGATAATTATAGCTCCTCAGGCGAATCTATTTACAAATTATTTTGAATTTCCTGTAGCATCGCTACATTATATACAGGTTTTGTTATTTTATAAAAATTATATAATGAATAAACAAGTATAATGCTATACATTATACATGACTGGACTAAACTGACAAATGAAGGTGATGGGGATCACCTTTTTGATCAACCTTAAAACTAATTCTTAACCTAATTTTCCCCCGACAGTCTGTTGCCATCGATGCGGGAGGGGTGGTGGGGACAAAGGGTAAACTATGGTTTTACTATTTTATAAGGTTTTGAATATAATCTACACTCTGCGGGACGGAATCCTTTCCTGACGTAAGATTTGTCACTATCAAGTGGAAGACAAGTAATAGGGGACTGAACGCACCAATTGTTAGTATTGTTGTTCTAAGAATTAGAATCAGCGATAGACAAGTGAATAAGAAGCTTGAGTAACCTTGATGAAATGGTAGCAACGACATTTTAAATGATGTTCCCCAGGTCGAAAGCTGTGAGAAGATCCAGAAAGATAAAACTCCGACTAGTACATCGGGCTGTTCGCCCCAGGCACCACCAATAGCTCCAATCCAATTCTTCAATTTATTATTCTTCAACCTCTCATTTCGAATTAAAAATTTAAATTATTTAAATATTGTTATTATCTACCCCTTGCCTGAGATTAGATATGCCGGTCTGAGACTCCGATCTTAGATAGCCAAGGCATCGCTAATCTTTATCCATCTTAAGAGACCTATCGGAGATCAAACACGTTTATTAACCACATTTTGTAGTCTTGTAGAATAAATGCTTATTTTTGCTTCGGAGATGCTCTTGTCTATTTAAAAGTTGCTAACGAAAAGGGATCTTTTGAATTTTTAAATTACTTGAAAGTTTTGTCATACATTTCTTTTTATCCGAATATGTTGGATAAAACAAAAAATGATATGACTTCTCTCCATTTCCTATTGATCATCAACAAGATTTGTTACGTTAATGTGTAGGATCAGTTGAATACATTTCCATAAAAGTTACAAACTACTTATTATTTCCATACAAATAATAGTTAACTTCACATAGAATAATACAGGGCTCAGGTGGCAAAATATTTTAAGTAACTTTTCCTAGCAAAGAGATTTTTTCACATTCCAGAGTCTATAAGTGGTGTAGTGTTTTGAAAAATCTTAAAGCTGTTAACACGAGTGAACGTATTACCAATGATAGTTGGCTAATGCTTATAGCATTTTTTCATAGTACTTACATGTTTTCTGGAATGTGAAAAAATCTGTTTGTTAGGGAAAGTAATACATAAATTTTGCCATCTGTTCAAAGAATAACAGTTCTGATGATGACCTGGGCTTATTAGTTAAGAAATTATGTACAATATGCCCAAGGACAGTTTTCGCGATGAGATGAGTCATATTTTAAACCCACTTCGTTGGCTAAATACTGAAATTAATTGGTAATTTAGTATTTGGAGAACAATGTTTGAGAAATTCAATTGATTTGTTTTCTATACCAGTATCAAGTCCATATCAACAACAAATACATCAATTCAAGTTGTACCACTAATCTACACGATTTGTGATAACTAATTTGGATCTAAAACATACAAATATGCTTACTCTTTGGGTTGCACCTGCTAGCCAGTAATTGTTTTCTTCAAAAAAAATGTGTTGAGTGAACTTACTAAGGCATGAATCATCTATAATAAACATTCATCCAACGGAAGTCTAGACTTGGCTTTCACCTGGCCGATTCGCCTGACGGGAAACATAAATTATTTTAAGGCAAACAGTGGTGGCGTTTTAATTACAACGGCCTGGTCTCAAAAATAACACATTGCCATTGGAATCTGACCGTGAAAAAAAGGTGAACAATCCGACAAAAAATGGGCTAGGAGAAATTAATTACCCCCCTACTAAGGCTCTACTATCACCACCTATAATCCCGGGAATTGCATCTGTTTAAACTAGTTTCGGTGTTAGTTTTGGGCACTGGTGATTTGTTACTCTTAAATACGCTACCTCTGGAGGAATGCATAGCCAACGAACGCTTCATTAAAATTTCTTTCTTTCATTGCCTCCTGCACTTTTCTTAGGTCACCTCAGATGGCTCCCAGCTCCCAAATATATTAAACGCATGTTTAGTACATTTAAAATAGATGTATATATATCTGTACCTCGGAGGGATACAACACTATGTCCATTTTCATAACTTTACAGGAGAGGAGTTTTAAACTTTTTTTCAACATTGGCACAGCTATTTATTGAGATGTTGAAACAATATTTTACCAGAACATTCTATTTATTGTTATTTACATCTCAATAAATAGCTGTGCCAATAACACTTTTTGTTGAAAAAAAGTTTAAAACTTCTCTCCTGTAAAGTTATAAAAATGGACATAGTGTTGTATCCCTCCGAGGTACAGATATGTATTAAAAAAAATTTGGTCCGTTGCTGAAACTTTTCATTTGCCATGAGAATGAAGAATCAAAAGAGCCCATAAAACTTTATATAGTAGAACGAGGGAGAGGGGTGAAATTGAAAAATTAGTTTAGGTTCAATCTCGTCAAGTGACGATGGAAACCACCCCCCAAAAAAGTTATCCGAAAATGATTAAACAAAGTTAATGAAGAACCAAAATGTATTAGAAGTACCGTTAAGTGATAAAATAATACATATTTGTACTACTATTGTAAGTAATAATAAATAATTAATGAAATCGTCAATTGGAGTTAATTTCTCACCGGCATTCAGTGATACATAATGAGAGGAACGATGTGTTTAGTTTTTCATCATGTTCCCACATTTCCCCCCAGAAACCAGAAATGCATACCTTATTTTATTACTTATGCATTATTACTTAACGTGCATATTACTTATTCACCGCTACTTACTTATTTTATGGTACTGTCTTCTAATACACTTTGGCTGTCACTAACTTTGTTTAATCATCTTTGGTTCGTTTCAATGGTAAAACGTTATAATAAATGATACCTGTATTTCGTCTATAAAAACGAAATTATAACTTTTTTTAGGGTGGTTAAATAGAATTGCTTTTGTTTCTATGAGATACTCAAAAAGTCGAAAAATACTCCAAAAAACATGCGCCACATGTCTAGATTGTACCAAAACCAATTTTTCAACCCCCCCCCCCCTAAAAAAAACACCTTCCCACATGATCAAATTTTATGGACTCTTTTGATTCTTCATTCTCATGACAAATGAAACGTTTCTTCAAAGTTTCATCAATGGAATAATTTTTTTTTGGTATTGTTTTACCTGTACTAGTGCGAGTGTTTGGGCTTATGTGGAAGTCACAGTTAATTAAAATTTAATGATTGATTGTTAAAAGGATCATATTACATGTGTACTTAATAATTAATTAGTAAGGTAGTTCAATGTTTTAAACGAAAGGATACATTAAGAGTAGAAAGTAAGGCGTTCAGAAAAAACTACGTAATCCGGAACTGTACTTACGTTTTTCTATCATGATGTTTAGAAAAAATCAATATGTTCTTGACCATTACTGCTTTGATTCTCAAATGTTTAAATTAGTATTCGACAACACAAAGTGATTTTTTATCATATCATTAAATTATGCCAGTTTCGTTAATATAACTTGGCAGAACCCCTCTCCTTCCCTAACCTCAGGCATTTATACTTTACCTATTATATTTGCTACTTTTGTCAACCTTTTTAGCTGAAGTCGAATCCTATTTCCAAGATCTTAACTGCTTGTTCAAGTAAAAACCTAGATATTTGTCCGCTTTATCTTCCATGTTCAACCAGATCGTAGGGATAGTGGACCAAAAGATTTACACCAACTATGGTTGGATTGGCATATATCAGAGAAGTTTAAAAGGACAATATGTTCTCCGCTGGCAACACTGTACGACTTAAGTCGACCGTAGGGTATTGTGCGTACGCCCAGGGATTTCTAAGACCCCCCCCCCATGAAACTATCTAATACGAGATGTCGCCCATAGTTCTCCTCGAGGTATAAAGTCCTGGAACCTTAGAAATACCTGCTTAGGAACAAACAAACCGTCTTTAGCTCTACTTCATGTAAAACTAAGAGACACTAAATAAAAATCTACAACCAGTCAACTGGGGCTCATTTTACAGCACATCATCCTCTGTCCATCTTCTGAAGTCAGCTCTCCCGTATAAAGACTTTACTGTAAACCATGCCATTATTGTCCGTTGATAAGCCTCTACTGTTGTCAGATTGTTGTTTGTAGAATTTGCTATTATATGGTTTCTGCGTGGATTGAAAAGTGTCGAATTTCTTTCACTCATCTCAATACATCAACATATAAATCGGCCGAGGGTGGATGATCCTGGATGATGAACTAGCGTCAAACGTCCTCCGAGCCCCTGGGATGTGGACTGGGCGATGGTGTGAATGGGAAGACACCGCTCGCGATGGCCTCAGGCCGAGATGTGAAGGTGTTAATTTTCAGTTATAAATTGACGTGCAGTAGATGCCTATCTGAGCAGCTCGCCAGTGGTTGTTTATCAGCTAGATACCGGACGGTAGCTCCGCTCCTACCTTATTACTCGCCCATTATTTACAGTCCCCGTCTCAGGTAAGTATATCCATTTGCTCTCTCTCTCTCTTCGAGTCCGCTCTTCCCATTTCTGGACCACGGCGTTTTCTATTTGTTTATTCTTTGTAATATTCTTCAACCTATAATTTTCCTCAGTCGGAAAGCCCCTAGCCGTTTCCCTTAAAACCCAAGAATTAGTACTTGGCCCAAGGGCAATGGACTGAACTGAACTTAAAATGTTCAAATCCATTATGATAACCCTGAAACCACTTATCTCGCCCGCACACCACTTCGAAGATGGCGCAAACTGAAGAGTTGTTTGGAAGTTCGTTGATCTTGGTGATACATTTGACCTCAAGAATGAAGCCTTGTTGAAAATTTCCTTATCAAACATGCACGTAGCTAATATTAGAGAAAACAAGTTCCTGATTTTTTTCTGGGAGGTAGATCAATTTGGCTTTTAGCGTTAGTTATCTCAGTTTAGTTTAGTTATCGGAGCTTTCACTTAACCCAACTTCTGATCGGCTATTGTAAATGTCTGGCATACTTATTTGCTGTTCTCAACTCCGTGAAAGATTTTTGCCCTCGAAATGTGTAAGGAGCGCCCGAAAGAAATAGCATTCAGTGTTACCTAACGGATTTCTCGTGGCTGCAACATTTCCAGGTATCTGCTCAGCTTTTCAACTTTGTCCAACTCAAGGGAACTGGTGGCCAACTGTTCTTTTGAATAAAACTTTCCTCGATGCATTTCAGGTGTAAACTGAGATATCTCAGAATGGAACATAGACCTTGTGGAAGGATCCTGTTGGCACTATTGAAAAGTATGATTTAAGGTTTGGTGGCTTTATGGTGGGAATATAAACTTTCAGATCACTTTGTAAATGAACGCTGAGGTCAGAAATCCTAGGATTCCACAAAATTCCTGGTTGGTTTCTAATGTACATCATTTCGTTTGTCATTTATTACAACGAAAACAACCATATCACTTCCTTTGTAAGTATACTTGACTCACACATTTCATTGACTTGTCACTGTTAGTGTACTCCAGGGTGATGTGTGTCTGATACAATTGTGGAAGCAGTGGCGAAAATGGCATTGTGACTAACAGAAGGTTTTACCAAGGTCATTAAATTTCTACAAATTTCCAGAAAAATTCACCGGCACCCCGAATTTTATTGGTTTTCATAATCTATAAGGTTCTACCGATTTCTATTCGACTAAACTAGAGTATTAATGTCTTCGGGCTTGCCACAAATTAGCTTAGCAAACCCTAAGACTATGGACTTAAGCGACAATGTCATTTCATGTCACAAACATAATTTTTCCTAGACTGTAAGTCGTCATTACACGAAGTATAGTGTAAATTTATATATATATATATATGTATATATATATATATGTATATATATATATATGTATATATATATATATATGTATATATATATATATATGTATATATATATATATATATATATATATATATATATATATATATATATGTATATATATATATATGTATATATATATATATATATATATATATATATATATATATATATATATATATATATAGAGAGAGAGAGAGAGAGAGAGAGAGAGAGAGAGAGAGAGAGAGAGAGAGAGAGAGAGAGAGAGAGAGAGAGAGAGAGAGAGAGAGAGAGATTTACAAACCCATATCGGACGCTGCATTCAAGCTATCTTGTAAAGGGTTTTGAATGTATAATTCATAGTATTTACATTCTCATCGATCTGGTCAATTTTACTCTATACACACCACCCTAATCCCTCTGAGTTTCTAGAACGTTAGGCTAGAGGTACGTTTATTAGTAAGCCACAAAGTTAATAATGGTTTAATTTAGCTATGCGCCACCCTGCTCCAGTGATACATTAGGTTGCAGTTGTGGTTTACTCGACTATAAGTCATTCTGTGCTTGTTAAGCTGTCGTTTAAGATCGAGTTTTGTCTCATATCTGTCCCCCTTCGATGAAGTATGCCTATTCAGGAACATGTATGGATAAATTGAAGGTTCAGAAAATTAAAATAAATTTAATAAGTTGTGGTTAATGTTTCCAATAATATGCCGAAACCAAAGGCTTGAAGGGGTCCTACGTAAACGGGGGATCATCAACCGTGGAAAACATTTATTTCAGAATTTGTTCATTGAAATTAAAATGGCGTGAGGTGTGAGGAAACAAATAATCACGATAACTTTTCTCGGATGATGGAAAAGTTAGATCTTGAGATATGACTTAAAAGGATTTCCATTTTTCTTCTTCGAGAGAGAAACTCAAATGTAAACTAAAAATCTAAACTTGTAGTCTCTGAGCATGGAGGAAGAGGCTATACATTCAAACATGTGCGGAGTAATTTTGCAGGAAGGCTGGTTATGGGGTACTCATTCACCTCTCTCTGGTCTACCCACAATTTATTTTATAATGAATCGTGCGCTTTCGGTGGGTATACCTTCATTCTCAACTAGTTTGTATTTAAGATGATAGAATGGGACATAAAAGTTTAAACGTTTATTGATAAGATACCTGAGAATGGTGGTAGCCATCAGAAAGCGCTCTTATCAGCATAACATAAATTGGGGGTGTACCAGATATAAATATTTATTGTACGGAGCAATGTTTTGTCTGCCTGTTATTTTAGGATAGTCGTCGGTGCAATCTATCTGAAATTTTATATCAATATTCAGTAAGATGATTTACGTATACGTTATGGTTAAAATATATTAACTATTTAGGTCGAGTCATAAGTAATTTCCGTTTTTTTTATCAGACATTTATTTTGCTCTCAATAAATAACAAAATTATATTAATTTATTATGTATTCTCCAGTATTATCTATAACCTTCTCCCATCTTCCTCACAGTTTATCAATTCCTTCCTTGTAATATGTGGTTGGTTTGGACTGGAAGAAGTTGAAGTCCTTTTTGCCATGGATGTTTGCTTTCGGATCTGGTAGGGGTGGTTGATCCTTATCAAGCCACTGTCTTTTGCGGACTATATTGTCATATGCAACCCATTTTTCATCGCTTGTTACAATCCTGTTTAAAAAAGGCTCAATTTTTACCGGTGTGAGTAGACTTGTGGCGATTGACAGCGATAAAGATCTTCTTTATTCCGTTCACTGAGATTGTGAGGTACCCACACTCCTAACTTGCTGACTTTCCCTAATTTCTCCAGGTGGCGGTTAACAGTTGATTAACAGTATCTCCAGAACGGAATTTTATAAACCAATTTCTAACTGCCCGATCAGTTATTACTCCTTCACCATATACACTGCATATCTTTTTAGCTGTCGCCCTAGCACTATTGCCTTGTTTACGTCCCCAAAGCATTACATGACGAATATGTACTTTTTGACTTTCCATTTTAGAGGTTAAAAAAAACAGTTTAACGTAATGTGTATTACACAAAATAGTTGATAAAAGACTAACTGAAGCCTCGTCTATATAGTGAAAACTTGTTGTCATGGTAACTCATAGCGGGTAGATACGAACAATAGATTCTACTTAGCTGCATCGGAAGTTACTTATGACTCGACCTGATAGTATGTTTATATATAAGTAGTCACGTATCTCTCAACTGAAGGGCATTTCGCAGAAGAAATTGAAATATATGAGTTGACCATAGAAATTGCGTTAAGGGGGTTTGTTTGATAATTATTATAGCTATACGTTATACTCTATATTTTTATTTGTTGTAAAGGTTTTTTCCAGTGACCGAACAGGTTTAAAAAATATAATATTTTGGAAATTTGTTATTTGTTTTACATAAATTATGCTTTACGATAAAATTACCTCCCTTTGCCATGAGTGTTTGGTGGACAACTGTTCTGTTCGCCTCAATAGCCCTAAACATAAAAATGCACGCGTAGGTCTTTGCTAAGCCCAAATGATTTGGTTAAGTTACTTTTTGACTTGTGTTTAACCATAAATTATCTAATTTCCAGGCTGGAACCCAACCCACGGTAAAGAAAGCTCCGGTAGCAGCTAACCGACTGGCTGGTGGAGACTGTTCTTCGGTAGCTAGTGAGGCGGCAATCCGGAGGAGCACCCGGCACAGGCGGGCCCGTGGCGAAAGGGAGCTCTTTGTGTCCTCCACTGACACAGTTAGAGATCTCAAATTGAAGGTAAATTCACAACTTATTTCCTTATTTATAATTTTTTAATTAATCATAAAGATGCCAATCTACCCTAGAAGGGCAAGAAGCAAGTCCTACTTCTGGTAATATTCAAGATTTTTTTCGCCCGGCTATGAACACATTGAAGTCGGTAACGCAGAAAAAAAATCAAAATCATAAAATAAAGCTTTGAGGACTAACAATCGAAATTTTATATTTAATGAGTTTCTACCCATTTTTAATTGCAAAAAGAATTTTCAGTGACATAAGTGGTTCAACGAATTAAGTATGTTTTAGAGGAAATAATAGTGTTTTCCCTTATTGATAAATAATTTATTTTTAGAAAAAGACGTGTAGGCAGCGGCACGAACCTGGATATTTCTCAATATTGTCCGTAAAGTTCGAAATTTTTCTTGAATATTGTGTGCACGGCAGTGGCCTCGTGACCTGCTATAAATAAGTGACAGTGGGAGTCCTGGCAATGGCTAGTTTCTCTAATCATCTCCTGAGCGTATGTGGCTCTCGCGCTCTTGGTCAGCCTCCGCTGGCTCTAATCCATTGACGCGGCTGACGTAGGAGCGTGGGGGACTTCCCAAGACTACGCTTCCTCCTTCGCACGCGAGGGAGGTGACAACCATGTGGACTTGGGGGGCCTCTGGGTTGTTTGTACATATAGTATGAATGAGGGAGTGAATGAAAATTGTTAATTGGTATGAATGAGATAATTTGTCACAATTACTTATAGTCCAATCAGGCAGTTTGTAATTTTATCACAAAGTTGTTGAAAAAAGGAAAAAGAATATTGTGTGCAAAAATAAAGCTAGACTAGTTGACATTGATCAATACTCCCAGGTCTACTTGAGACATACTAGCTAGTCAGAATATAGCAAGCGTTTTTTTTTCAGTTATAGAACGAGACGATTATTTAATTCTTTAAATACTTTCTTCTTCAACAATCCTTTGGTTGTGTGAAGAAAGATGTCAAGTTACGACACCTAATGAACTCTGTTTAAGCTTCTGAATAGATTAAGAACAGTTTTCGCTCGACGATAAATTTTTTTTTATCGCCTCTTTTTACGGGCTATCTATTAATAGAACACTATTCTGAAGTGTTTTCACTTTGTGTCTTTCTGCTCTGGTTCGAGTACCCCGTTGAAGCTATTATTTCGTATCCTTAGTTTCACAAAGTGGGATGATATTTTGTATGGGATTTGATGATCGAAATATACTAAAAATAAAAGCATTTTCATGCAAAAATAGAGGTGATTAATTTATTAATCCTATTATAATTATTAGTCCTAAATGGCGTAAAATTAAAGATTTTGAAGTCGTATTTAAAAATAATTAATACGTGGACGATTATTTTCGTAATTCTCGCAGCAGGTGTGTGATACATTAAAATGTGCATGAATTTCTTTTCACGGCCTCACGTGTCGGATTTCTTGGCATTCGGTGAACCGCCATATCATTGAGGTTCTTATTTGTCATTAGGTAAATTAGGTATCAGGCGTCCCAAGGGAGTGGCTTCTGGTTTCAGTTTTTGGGATTAAGAGGTCGAAATGAAGGGGCACCTGACGATTTAAGGTTGTCGGAATAAAAAATAGCCGTAGCTGAGTGAAACTGGGGAGTATGGCAATTTGTGGGCGGATTAGAGTCAATGCTGCCCTGATGGCGGCCCTTATCTGCCTTATCGGCGCCCTTGTCCTCATCCCCTCTCGGCAGCCCTCTCAACTCTCGCTAACATTCTCTATCCGTCAAAAGTATCTCCCGATTCTGTCGCTCAGTTTGAAAAAGACTTGTCGGAAACTAACTGAAAAATCTACATAAGAACATAAGAAAAAAAAATGTAGATTTCGCCAGCTAAGGCTGATGACAACATTTTGGTTGGAGGATAAGTGATAAACTTTGGACGTTTAGTTCTTGACATCTAACAGTAAAAAAGATTTCCTTTTCTAAATAAATAAACATACAAAACAGTGAACTATGCGTTAGCATTGAACTATTCAAAATCAAACAAGTTAAGATATAGTTTAATTTTTTTTTTTATCTTTATTTAATTTTATGTTACGACAAAAACTCATCACCTTTAATATTAATTAATTAATATTAATATACTTGAACTCACATTTCATTATTTCCCACTGGTACTCCATTTTGACGTTTGCCTGATTTTTCGAAGCATTGATTGAAACGGCACAGACCTTCCAAGATGTTTTATTAAGGTCATGTAATTTTTACAAATTTCCAGAAGAATTCACCGACACCGAATTTTAGTCACTTCCATAATCGTCAAGAAAGTTCTACCGATCTCTATTCGACTGAACTTGAGCTTAATGTCGCCGGGACTGTCACAAATTAGCTTCTCGACCCCTTAAAACTATTGAAAGAAGCCTTAATGTCGGTTATTTGAAATAATTAACATACCGCGTTCTTCCAGCTAGCCATTCGATTATGGAAATGGGGAATCAAAAAATTAGAAGAGCTCTGATTGTTAAAGTTAATTTTACTCCTCAAGCCTTACAATCTGCCAACCTCACTCTGAACCGACCGAAATTCACAGTTGGTATTTCTTCTGAAGGCTTATAGGTTAGTTTTTAAATCGGCCCTTAGAATTGTTAGATATTCACCCATCGTCAGTGGCGTACCAAGAACTTTTGCCACTTGAGGCGGGCCCCAATTTGCCACCCTTTCTAAGTCAGTTAAAATTTAAAGTGGTTATTAACAATAACTGAACATAAATAAATAACAATTTATATATAGCACCTTTTGTGCGTGTTAGTAAATTTATTTTTCTTATTACTAAAAAAAGTCTTGAATTGACATTCAAAATTTACATCTTGTTTGCGGATAGTTGTTTTGGAAAATGTGGATTTCACTACCAAGAGACGTATTAGCATCTTTATGTGACCATCGCATATTCCGAATTTACGGCCCACGTGTTTTATTTGTTTCATTTACTAAGGCGTAAAACTGTGGACGTCAAGTCAGGCCAAGGCAAGCTCGCATTTTTGTTCAATTCAATTTTTGCCAGTTCATGCATATTATTTATTATGTATAATGCAAAAAAATATTTTCCTCCCTGGGAGCATCTCGCCTCTCCCCGGTACGCTACTGCTTACTACTAAGTAGGGTACCAAATCAAAGATTTCGACATCTTGGTTAATGCATGTTATGGATTCTAATAATTTGATGTAATATGTGTTGGGACTTGATATTTGACTGTTCTTCGCAGGAGGTTAACACAGAATGATGGATGATAATTTGCAACCTAGTTCTATCTGATCTTTTCACCACGTTACCCCCCCCCCTTTTCCCGAAGAAACAATAAACGACCTTGATAGAAAAATATGTTGGATTGTCGGACGGAGCGTAGTGAAGTGAAAAGCGAGGGCGAGATGACAGACAGCCTGGACCACGTGTGAGAAGGAGGCCGTTTTGTGCCTGCTCGCTCACACGGAACAGCTCGGATTTTCCACGGGGAAGAAGAAGAAGCGGCGGACCTGCAACCGAAGATGTGTGAGCTCCTGCCGCGGCCAAAAACATCCAGCCTTCTTACTACATTATGTCGGCTCGTAACCGTTGAGTACACTTTTTTTTTTTTTTCAATTACTTGTAGTTTTCACTTATCGCTCCATCGCCGATCCCAGCCATCATTCTTGAGAGTTTACATTTTTTTTTCTGACGCCACGACGTATTTTCAATTAAAACATGACCATAATAAAAATTTCAAGTCAATTCAAAACGATTTTAATAACAGGCATTTTTATTGGTGCCATTATCATACATAATTAACACACAAAGAAAAAAAATCCAGGCTGGAACCCCCACCGGGGGTAACAATAAAAATTTCTCTTTTAAAAACTATATTCATGTGCTACTACCCCTGTACCATCTCAATTTATGTCCTGAGCGTCTGTGGCTTACTTTCTCTTTCTTGTCTCGAAAATATAGCGAGTGAGACAGTGGGAGCTTCGTTGCCTCCCATATCTCCACTAGCTTCACTCAGGGAATTCTCGGTGGTATGGGAGCTCCTGGGCAGATACAGCATGTTGGTTTGAGTGAGTGGAATTGTGTATGAGGTATGAATGAGCTCTTCAATGGTAATTATTGATACTGGATAAGCAAATTGTAATTGTAACACTCGAGTCAAGACAGATCAGTTGGTAGAGACTAGATATTTAGTCCCTATCATGCCAATAATTTTTTCTTATGTTATTGATTCTTAATATGATTATCTTTAGTAAAAGGCGAAAGATTTATTCGCTTTGAAAGGGGACCAGAGTAAAAAAAAAAAATAATAAATATGATTATAATAACTAATTCTAAATGTACTATAAATAATAAATGTTACTCATACTTTGCGTGTATTTTTCAAGGCCATAAGATGGGCATAGTCACTCTGAACTTATCGACAGTCATATATTTTGTATATTTGTTAATTACTACAATTTTGTATTCGAAATTTGATCATTTTCGAGTCCCAATTTTCTTGTACAAGCTTCTTCTTAATGAATCTTGGCCTGAAGCAGACTCCTAACAAAATATGGGAAAATATGAGCCTTGGATGAGTTCTGGTAAGTAAATTTGACTTCCTGTCTCTTAAACGGTCCTATTTTCTTTCTTTTTTTATTGTGGTGGTGTATATGTTATTTCTACAAGTTGACGGTTGAGCGGATAGGTGATGGACTGGGCTCTCCGATTTGCGGTTGTCGGGTCGAGTTCCACTCCAGTGAATTGCTGACAAGAAGTGCGTACATGGTAGCTTATACATTCTAGCACGGTCCGAACCCCCCCCCTCCCTCCCCAATCTCTCTCTCTCTCTCTCTCTCTCTCTCTCTCTCTCTCTCTCTCTCTCTCTCTTCTCTTCACCTTGCGGAAAAGAGAAGTAGCGAATGGGGGGAGGATCTGAAGAAAATCCTGTGCAGAAAAAGTGAGGTGAAGTTTTAGCTATGCCTTCTTGCTTGGGTCATGTTACAAGTCCGCTACTCCTCAATGGGCGGAAGGTTCATTCACTTTTCTTGTTCAGTGCTTTTCGTTCTAGGTACTAAAAAGAGATATCTGATAATTCTTCCCGCTTTTTTTAAAAGTTTCGTTGGTTAAACAAAAATTAATTTTAAACAATTTCAATGCAATGATCTAAAATTGGAAATGTATGGAACATAAAGAGGCATTGTTTTCCAGGCTAGAGTAAACCTCCAGTGTAATTGTTTATTAATTAGTGACTTCACCTCAAAACTGAACCGGAATAATTTTTTATGATAGAATATAAAAGCATGAATAAATATTATACATCCACTGACGAATGGATCGGTGGAAGAACGATTTAAAAATCTAAAAACTAAATTAAAAAACATAAATAAAATAAGTTGGTTAATGGATTATATTGAGTGCTGTATCAGTTACGACAAGTAATTATTTATGCCAGACTGACTTTGAATGAGTCTTTTTCAGTATGTCTCTCTCATTAATTACACGAAATCTAAATAAGGAGTTATCGGAGGTGGGGGGTTCATTGCATTGACACACATATTATCAAACATGAAACGTTCTAATAAATATGTCTTGTTTAAAAAATGATTCTAGCAGTAAGCAGGTAACTGATTGCACTTCCCAAACATGTATTTATTGTTAATTGTACGAAACGTACTGGTGATGATCGAAATACCTCCTGTTTGAAATTTGAAGGTCCATACCGGATAGATAGACGGCTATGATTTGTCAGCATTTGTAACAGCGGTACATTTGTAAATGGAAGTCAGACATATATCATGGAGCTGTCTTTCTGTTTGTGCCCCGCGTAAGCCCCTCCTACTTAGCTGCCGCTTTAGCTTAGATAATGAAAATGAAAACTTAGCCTCTATGAAAGCTGCACTGTAATTCACATGCTAAATATATCGATATATTATAATGCTATCGTTTATTTTATTTGGGAGTTCAGTACGAATAGTATACGATTAAATAATATATAATATGATTTTATCTGTCTGGATAATCTGTTGATGTAGATAATGTTTTTCTTGTGAACAGATACTCAATTGCGTTTCTCTGTAGACAAAAGAAACAACATTTAAAGTCTTTTCAAATATTGTTCCTTTCTCCACATAATTGTTTAATTTTACTCAACTGAAGTTACTAACTATACTAAAATCAAAATTCACTTTATTCACCGCCCTCTCCTATAAACGTCTGGTCACGACATTCAGTTGTCTCCTCTACTGTACTGCCGCCACGCAGTTCATCCGTGCGGTGGTTTTAAAATTAAGAAATACGATGACTCAAGACGTGTTCTTTACTTATATTGTAACATTCATGATATTTGAGAATAAAGATCATGAACCCTCACATATGGTAAGGGTCATTATCCCTTATACTCCTAGGAGTGGGGATGAGATAAACCAGGCAGTCTTAGCACAGCCGTCGAGAAGAACGCAGTTAGCAAGCTCCCGAATTGGCGGTTACCATACTATTGAAGAACCAATAGTAGAAAGTAACGTTGGTGGGATTACAGGAAGAGAAGAGAAGAAAAGCAGTTGAACGTTATTGAATGCCATGGTGTGTTGAGACAGATGGGCGGATAAGTTGTAGATTGGTGTTATGAATATTGTTGATTATTATGGATCCATTCAAAAAATTGAGCTCAAATTCATGTTTTGTAATTAGTAGTAGCTATCATAATTTAAAAGGATTTGAATATTTTTTTTATACATTTTGTCAATACTCTATGTTAATTATAATTATTTGTCATAACCATTTTATTTGAATATATTTCACAATTCCTAGTTTCTCAATTTATTAATAAGCACAACATTAGCTTTGAGATCGGGCGATTCCATCGGGATAAATTCCTATGTCAAAGACATAAAACAATTTGAATTAAAGATCTCATGACGGACCTGCCAAATTAGTTAAGTTAAATTGATCAAGTAAAGTAAAAAGAGAGATGGTAAAAAATGAGGTAGGTTTCAATATATATATATATATGTGGTTTTTTGTAATGGTCTTACTTTCTTAGTACATATATAAACGAACTTAGGGACAAGGAAGGTGAAGGAGGAATATCAAGAGATTTCATTGTTAAGTCTTTAATATGTCATCAACCATTGCATATAACAGAGATATAAACCTGAATAGCTTCTGCGCGGGGACTTGAGGTCTTAAAACTGAGTGAATCAGACCCTATTTTTTAAATATAAGTTCATTTATTTTTTTTGTGCGTATATCCCGTTATTGCATATTAACCAAAGAGTAGTGAGACTACTTAGATATGTGAGTGCGAGTGTGTGTGTGTGTGTGTGTGTGTGTGTGTGCGCGAAACTTGATTGCTTTCTACCTGTTTAGAAGTAAAACCCTTGTAATAATAATTATTTTATATTACCATAAACTCGTATGGCCTACGAGAAAAAAAATGACCTTTCCATTCGTTTTAAGACAAAAGTTCTGTAACAATGGTTATAAATTGATCTTGTAAAGAAAGAAATCTATGAAAATTACAGTATTTCCTGGCCTGATTGGGGTATAGGATGGTGAGCAGGAATTTCAAGTGACAGGTTCATCGTTTGGGTTTAGAGGCGTGGCTCAAAAAATAATTTCCTGTTATTTTCTATTATTCAAGGTTAAAGTGTTAGTGTTAGGGATGGTTGTCCCTGTAGATATATGGACCCTCACCTCAAAGGTAATGATAATGATCACATACCCAAACACTGAATGACTTCGGCTACGTTTAAGCTTAGTGTTACTTTGCACTGACAACCAGATTTTGTATTTTGTGTAAATAAACGTTGGCTGCGTTCCCATGGACAAGATCAGCGCATGGTGTATGGAAACCTCGCAGGAGGTGGGAAGACCAAGACTGTTCGGTTGAAGATTTTTGGTGTGTTGAGATATGTGCAGCCTCTGAAAGCATCTGGAGGAAGACAGTTCTGCTTGTACTACTACATGGACTGGGAGCTCTATAATGTCCACATGCTCTCTCTTAACAACTGACATGGCATATTCATAGTCTTGTTATCTCTGAATTGAGCTTTGAGATAAGAAAATGTTAGGTTACTTAAAAGATATGGGGTGTTGAAAAAATAAAAAAAAGAACGCAAAACTAGCAATTTAAACACTAGTTTAAATAGTATGTAGTCATCCTATAAAAATATCGGCTAGTGTAACACAGCGACTTGTGAAAGAAAATTGGCGTTTTTCAGACTGGGACTAATGAATTTTATATTGGTGTTTGATTATCGCATGCTTACAAAAAAGAAATAAATATACCAAAAAAAAAAAAAGAGTAACCAAACAGGGAGTTTGTTTGATCCGAAAAAAGACAATGGGGAGTTACTGAATGAGCTGGTAGTAAAAATTATGAGAGGATCGGAAGCGAGCAGTCATTAATGTGTAAACCTCGGGAGCCGAGGGGACTAACAGGTAGTCCATTCCTCCCAGCGCAGCCCCTATTGGCTTTTATTAACGCCGTATTCTTCCCTTTTATTTTCGGCCCTTTGTCCGTCTTCCCTTTGTCCTAATTGCTCATCTAACCCCTAACCCCGTCGACACAATTTTTTTTTAAATCTTTTGTAAATTGGAATTTTCTCATCCCTATTGAACACAGGGAAAGGAGATTTTTTCTCCCTTGTCGCCGATGGATAACCGTAAGTAATAAATCATTTCGTCAACCTTCGTCACCCTTCTTCCCTAAGTCATAAGCTGGAAGGAGGGGATTCGATGGCTGAAAAGTCAGTTTTTGGATCGTTTTTTTTAACCCGATTTTTAACCAAAAACGCTACGTCAAATAAACCATACATTCCAAGGAAGCCATTTGTGTTTGATTTTTATCATCGTCACTAGCCATCCTTGATATACAAACGGCTTCATTCCCTTAAGAATGGTCCAGCAGCCAAATTAGCTACAGGCCAAAAACGTTTTGTAAAAGTTAAGTTAATAAACTTCCATTGATAACCGCGAAAGGGTTTATTACATCTTCTTTCACTAACTATAATGTCGATAATTAGCCCGGTATTGAAGAGCCCACCCTGTAGGTAGAGAAAGGAAATGATTAGCCGTCTGGAGAAATCAAGCCAGGTATGCTAAGTCTTTGAAATAGGTTTCTTCTTAGAATGATTATAAAGAATACCAACTCAATAGTAAGCTATTTCAGTTCTCTTCGGTGAAATTTGAAAGGGATGCTAAAACCCAATTTGAAATTCGTTCTGAATGGTGTGACATTTAAAAATGAGTTAATGACTTAACTACTATTAATAGTTTACGACTACCAACTATAATGGTTTACATTCAATAATTTATCAATCACAGATTGTACTACCTTCGTTCATTTTTCGTGAAAATCAAGTGTTATTTACATTGTATCTTATTACTGCTAACGCAATGATGTGAAACAAATATGGGTGTACCCCGAAACAAAAGGCGGATGCTCTTTCTTATATTTGAATACAAGGATAATATAAGTCTTGAAGAAGACAGATCATAATCATCTTTCATCGGGGCTAATCAATTCATGCAATATATGGATTTCAGATCCATTGTGTATCGAAAAGGCTTCCGTTTTACAACGGCTTTTTTTTTCATTTTTACTTTTCCTATTCTAACTTGTGAACTTAGTGGATTTTTTCCAACCAAAGGAAACTGAGTGAAAGTAGAATTGGATGGATGATATTGCTACATACAGGACGTTTTAACAGTCGAAAGTACTTTTTGTATTCATTGCTACATAGTTTAATAATGTTTATTTAAATAATATTTGCATTTATAATAACCGCCTAGTTCTATTGAAGATAAGATATTGAAAATCTTAAGAAAGGTTATCTTTCCCTGTATTTTTCATATGCCGTGTTTGTGGGAGATTGAATGAATTGATTCATGACAAGAAAGCTCGATATCGTAACACTCCGACTAATTTGTGACTTGTTTTATGATGTTCCATTCAACAATTTCAGCTCGCAGTGTGCTTTACACAACCTTTCAAAGACGCAAGGTGGAAATTTAATGGAATTAAAGAAAAACGCGTCGTCGTATACTTGTGCTTGTTAAGTGTAGAATGATCATTTTTATTTCCGATCAAAGTGTCCACTGCATACTGAGCGATTATTTATAGACCATTATGGAATTCGAAAATGCACTTAAGGCATCGTGGGAAAATGCAGTTCTTTGTGAAACTAACCTACCAATAATTATTCATTGGTATTTTTAGTGCTATTGCATCCTACGTAATTTCTTCGTGGGGTCTGTGCAGTTGTCTATATCTATCAAGAACCGTTTAGCATTTGTATTTTAAAAATCAGTAACCCTTATGTTTATGCCTTGATCGTGCCTCCCTGTCTGTTATGTTATCTTGTTCCCTGTCCGCCTAACATACTTTGAAGGACTATAATTAGAAAAACGTCGTATCCTGAAGATCAATCCTAATTCTATCAAACTGCCGTCTTATTTTCCCTATTCTACCGAACAAAATTTTTATGACTTTGGATTGCTAGACCTACAAGAAAGTCATTAAAAGCGTGCAGACATACCCCTTATTTGTTTATATGGTAATTCCGATTTGTAGCTAATTGCAGCCATTAGTAACTGATAGCGTGTCTCAAGGTTTCGTACCTTCCACCCTTAACGACAGGTATCGTAGAAGAAATAAAGGACAAATTGTCCTTAATTTGTTATTTCCTCGATTGAGATGTCTGCTAGTGAGCGGGAGAGGTCCGAAGGACAGTTGAAGAGTAAAGGATGAAGCGGAACAGCCGCTAGGGAGAAGGTCCCATTAATTATAAGAGTGGTAAGGCCATTGCTGCCCGGGGGTGGGGAGAGGAAAAATTGATGTCAAGTCTTTACAAATCCCCGGGGGACTTGAGGGGGTGCGTCATAAGGGATTAAGGTATAAATAACGAGGGTCCAAGGGGGCGAGGCTATCGCCGGACCCTGCAGATTTCATTAGCAACAGACAATTAGCCCAGAGGTTACTTATCATGTCCGCTGGTCACTTCTTGCAGATTAGGTTCCCGCTGGACTCCAAACATCGTTATCGCAGGCATTACTCCGGGTTGTTTGCTCCTAGGAATGGAGGCGCATTCATCTCTTGTCCCGCTCACAATTAGAGGGAACTGTTCTTAGAAGTAAAGCGCCCCCCTGCGGGGACTTTAACTTTTAAGTCTCCGTCGTGCCATGCATTGATTTGGGAAAGTATAGCTCCAGGGGGTTTTTGGGGCTGAAAAAGTGATTATATCTGAGGTAAAACAATAAGGCCACACTTAACAAATTAATAAATTAATTACGTTTTCCGGAAATAAAGACATTGATAGACTTTGCTAATATACTAATACAATAATAAAAATTGGTACGCATTATGGTTTTCATCTCCTGTATCCTCTGATCAGCAATCGTATCGTTGCTATCACTACTAATTCCAGCAAACTAGCATCGTGGGCTAGAACGCCCTTCGAGGTGCTAGGCTACAACACTCTATACCCTCTCACGTGCACGTGAACGAATATTTTAGACATTTACAACAGGATGAGAACTACCCCTAGTGACATACAAAGAATTTCTCGGAGTCTTTAGTGGGCCTCGTGACCTGTAATAAATACCTGACAGTAGGAGTCCTGGCATTGGACAGTTTCTCCAATCATGTCCTGATCGTCTGTGGTTCTCTTCTTCTCACGAGTCGCTAACTCGTCCGGTCACGTGGCTGTTGGAGGAGCGTGGGACACTTCCCAAGACTCTGCTTCCTCGTTCGCATACGAGGGATGTGACAACTGTGTGGATTTGGGGAATTTCTTGGCTGTTAGTATGTACTGTATGAATAAGAGAGTGAATGAAGGACATTAATATGGTATTAAAGAGGACACTGATTACGGTTACTAAAAGGCATTTTAACTTCGATGGTTATCTATGAACTGAGATCGGTTCAGAGAGATAGTCTACCATAGGTAGGCAAAAGTCAAGAGGAGTAAATACAAATTTGGAAAAATTTTACTAACTAGCCTATCAAAATATATTCGTGAAGTCTAAAACTCAATTTTTTGGTACTATTGTT
This sequence comes from Acanthosoma haemorrhoidale, assembly GCA_930367205.1. Lineage (NCBI taxonomy): Eukaryota > Metazoa > Arthropoda > Insecta > Hemiptera > Acanthosomatidae > Acanthosoma > Acanthosoma haemorrhoidale. The sequence continues at coordinate 70,189,061 of OV884015.1, read as the reverse complement.
GATTATTTATTTTCATTTAACGCAAAAGATGATGAATTCGCTAACTGCCTTTATATTTATGTTAAGAATCAGTGTATCCTGGTAAACCATAGCCAGTTTCATCGTTAATAAAGGTAAAGTCCTCCTTTATTGCATCATATTATTTATCAACTATACATTTTATTGAGATACAAAATCCTGATGCATGGGTGAAACAGTTTCTAAAAGCGTTTACTACATTATAATTGTTGTGATTGCTTTTAAATGGGAAATAATTTTTTTCGGGTACTGAAACCATCGCTTACTACGTTTTTCTGTCATGTTGTGAATGAATAAAAGAAAAAATATTTGTCGAAATGTAATCCTATTACATAACCTATCTTTTATAATTTCGTCCGAAGTTTGGTACTAGAGACGTACGTTTCACTTCGGCACTTTCCAAAATGTAGATTTTTTTTTTTTCTTCCTTCGTGTTTTAAAAAGACCTTTTTATCGAATAAGGACTTCCTTTCATCCTCTTCCTTTAATGGTATGATAAAACGAACGTAGTACCTACTGACCACTTTTTATTTTATTTTATTTAGTTTTTTTTATTCGTTTAGACGCAAAAAGTAGTACAAAAAAACACATATACATATAGCGTTGAAGAAAAGGCCACTTTACTTGCGTTCCTCATATGTCGCGTAAAGTATACCACCATTAACACCAACCGGTTGTAAAGTAAAAACGGTGTGATGGCCCGTGATGTAAATCCGGTAGCTCTGACTTGGTTACAAAAATATCTCCCACACAAAAATACATATTTCTGTAAGATTTTTTGTTTTGTAAAATTTTTATTCTCATACCAAGTTTGAATAACCGTAAATTGTAAATCCTCCTTCATACTTCTGACATATACTATAAATATTATAACGTAGCTATAGCTATTGTACCCTCTCGGTCCCTAATTGTTTTTACTTATATAATAATAACCTAAAAACAATCCATTTCCAAGCGTTGTCAAATAATAATAAAACATCGATGTTGTGAAATCAAAAACTGTATAATATGTGGGTATATTATAATTTGGTAAAACTGTATATTGATAACGTCAGGAATGATTGCAGTCGATATGTAGCTAAAATAAATTGGCCCGACGTACTCAAAAGTTTTTGTATTGGTCAGAAAGGTGCCAGGAATACAAATGTTCTTGCTACACCTTTTGTTTTGGACAGGGAACTCACAAGTTGAGGTTTAATCTGCACCTGTTTGACCGTAGAGACGTTTGGATTGCACTGATATTTAAATCAATTGAAACCTAGACATAACCATTCCTTTTCCATTTGTGAAATTTGGAGGCTTTGAGGATCATTTTTGGGGATGAAAGTGGCTAATTGGTTATTTTGATCGTTTTTTTTAAGAAACATGAGAGCCGCAATGAGCGAACTGCGAACGTTGATAGCGTCAGGGATGAGACAGACTCCAGCAGTGAAGTAGTTGCAATGCTAAATAAGCCAGCCTAGAGTATATAAAAGGGTGTGAGATGGATCACTGGAGGCAAATGGGACAGAAAGATACTGAGCTCACAGCCCTCCACCCGTACCTTTTGTTTTAAAGAGGCTCTGGAGGCGGAGGGTTACGAGGAGCGGTTTGCCCCATCGAGGGGACCAAGGACAAAGGTCTGTCTCCATCCACTCATTAGTTATGTTGATTAGAGTTGAGCGCCTTGGCCGACGATAAGGGTTTTTGCCTGCGATAGCTGCCGCCGCCGATTTAGCATGCGCCGCCCCCGCTTGCCGGACACTGTTACTAATAGCTGACCGTTAATCTCGGTTTTGCCCCCGACAGAGGCCGAGCTGCTATGATTAACTGGCCCACAGGTCAGAAAAACAAAGGACCCCGCCAAGGAGGGAATATGTCAGGTCCTCCCTTAGTCATGACCGCTGGCCCCCTTTTTAAGACAGTTTTTGCCTAGCGCCCCCGGGGGCGGCTAGCTCTGATTTAATTATTCCTCCCCGACTGCCAATGGCACCTCCTCCGTTCCTCCATTTATAACTCTATTCTTCCTCTTACCTCTTTCCCAATTGCCATTTATCCTCCCTACATTTTTGTCAACTCCCGTCTCTGTATCACCATCTCCATTTTTTGTTCTTCATATCAGCCTTCGCATCCCATAAACTCTTAAAAAACAAAACCATTAGTGACCAAATGTATAGTTATCTCCTTGCCCAAAAGGAAAGGCTTTACTTTAAAATATTACAGGGAAATCGACTGCCTGGAGATATTTAAGTTCCGCGACACTTCGGAATAAGCCAAAATACAAATAAAAATATTTAAAAAAATCCCGATCTAGTAATTTTTTCTTTGGCTGTTCATTAATAATAATCATAACACATTTCTCATTTAAAAACAATTTATTAAAATATTTCCAATATTTTCTTTTAATGCCTTAATATTGAAAATAGCTTTCTTCGGGGTCTCAAAGTGCCTCCGCTGTATGCTTCTGGTATATTTCGTCATGTCTTTGCCAGAATGTAACTGAAGAGAATTCATACTGGAAAGATCGTCCACATGTGAGAGAGTGGTAGGTCCGGTATGGTCCGATTAAATATTGGATCTGTAGGTCCTGATCTTACCAGTATAAATTATTGACAATTATAAATAAATGTGGGACCTACTCCCAGAAATATTTTTCTCATTTAAAAAATAGGGCTTATTATAGGTAAAGTGAGAGGACCATAGCCAGAGATATTCATGTCGCTTGGCTCTAAAAATTGAAAATGATTACTTAAAGTCTTTGACCAAAAATATTTAATTTCATTTGTTGAACCTCGGTCTTTTCATTTATGATAGCCTTTTCAGCAATGAAAAAAACCATTATCAAAACCGAATTTTGAAATTATTTTATTATTTAAAAATATATATGAAATTCTTTTTCGCTAAATATTATCCTTGGGAAAAAATAAAAATTTTAAATTAAATGGCTTCAGAGTTTTGGATTTCTGAGAATTCTCGAAATGTATTGAGTATTATTCTAAGCATCTTACCTGTATAAAAGCCGAGCCTCTCCCTTTGTGCAATGCATAACCGTTAAACAAATTAAATAAAGTATATTTTTGGTCAAAAATTGGTCAATTGTTAGATTAATATTTGGGATAGTCAATATCGGCTGTAATTGCGTGCACCATATGCAAATAATAGGAATAATTACATATTTCTAGGTAATTTGAGAGAAATTAGTGAAATTTAAGTAGTAAATTTATGTCCTTTTACCTTTTATTAATATTTGTTATGAGAAAAATCAATGCTGTTTCAATTTTATTGATTTTAAATGTTTTCATTGATTATTATTATATTTTACGGATTCGCTGGTTCATGAAACTAAAATACCATAAACACCAGCGTATTTTGAGGGTTTCCGTAGTGGATTGTGATTCTAAGAACAGCAGGTGGTACCCGGCAAATTCTCGTGAACATTTAATAAAACAAGGTACCCAGGTACAACACAGGCAACTAAACTCAATGAAAATTCACAGAACTTATTATTATGGAGCTCTCCCCTTTGTGTCTTTATATTTTTCTTTAATTTCTCATCAGTTGACTCAAACTCAATTGATGTGTGGCCTGTAGAAATTGAATTCAGTAAAGAAGCCAGACGTTTGGAATTATTATATTAGAAAAGACTCGTTTTCTCCTGCGTGTAATTTATGCAAAAAAAAATATTACATCATAAGTCAAATATGAGCAACCAGGATACATAAGATTGAGTATTCTGCTTCGAAAAATCATATAATTAGACCAAGAGGTTCGATTGTGAGGAACTGTGGACAATCGGTCATCCCTACTCCCGTGATCCCAGCACACTCCTAAAACCCATATACAAATAAAAGTTTTGCTTTGATTGAAATAGCTCTACGAATGTATTTTATACATTGTACCCGATTGCAATTGATTTTTTTATGTCGTTAATTACCTAGTTAAGATAGCCGTTATGTATATGTTACTTTTATATAATATATTGTGTGTTTGTTTTTAGATTTTAAACGTGTTGCGAGTGGCGCCTTTTGACCAGCACCTGTCCACCGAGGATGGAAGAGAGCTGGATGAACCCACGGCTTCTCTCGCATCCCTTAACATCTACCCCGATTCCGTTCTTATTCTCAGGGTAAGTAAATATTTATAAAAATATTTTATTTTAATTACTGATTAACTTTATGTGCCCTTTGTACTTTAAAGTGTTGATCATAGGAAGTTAATGTGTATATTATTATTAATAGAGGGACCTATACCACAACTAATATTTATCATTTAAATTATATCTCTTGCTTATGAAATGCAGTATATGGTGGATGAAAATGTCCAGTTGTATAAGAAAGATTAATTTCTATTATAATTTAACATTTAAGAAGAAAATTATTCTTTACGAGAAAAAAATATGTTTTGCTTTGTTTACAGCAAATTAACAAGTACACAATATAATTAATAGTTGTCACTTACAATTTGAAAGTTCACTATCATTACCAAAAACAGTCATTTGAGTTCGTTATCTCAACCAATCAAAATTAAAAAGTATAATAATTCCTGCATTTAACCTTAGACTTTAGAAAATTACTTAGAATTACTTTATTTAGAGAAATGAGTTAATGTATTTATTCATTTTTTTATTGTAATGTATAACTTACCTGTATCAAGTAACCTAGTCATAAAGTTGGTTCACTCCAAAATTATAACTCTTATTCCTACAAATTCTTCATCGATGTGCGGTAAAAGTAAATATTTTTGCCATAACCAAAATAAGCGTTCGTGAGCCGTTTTCCTTTGTTGCCCCTGGAGGATAGGCGAAAATTTTGGGGGGTTATATTGAAGGGCTCACCCCCAACTGAGATGTGGGGCACGTAGCTAGGGGCCAGCTGACCCCCATCCCTTCCAGACCTAATAAATGTTTCATCCCTCCAAACAAGGAGTTTTTCATCTTGTCCGAAACTCTTCTTTATTGCTTTTTATTTGGCAATTTATCCTACCGCTTCTTTTTTATCACTTTACAGTCGTTCAACTTTTAATATTTACTTGCTGTTTATATGACTGACCTATTTAGAGCAGAATTCAAAAATTTATCACCAACATTTAACTACCTGTAGCCATAAAAAAATAAAACTCGATTTTTTTTTTAATAATACAACTTGAAAAAAACACTAGTACTCGAAACTAAAAAAAATAATCATACTTAAATTCTTCTGAAAGCCTAAGTTATTAGCAGGTATGTGGCTGTTTAACTATTGAAGAGTAGGGAATATAAAGATATTCCAAGATCTAATGAAAAATAGACTTTTTTTCCCATGTGTCATACATACAGTTACAACACAATTTATGATTTGTGCGAAATAGCTTTCAATGGCTTTCTGAGAAAGCTCTCTTATTCTCAACAGCTGATTTCAGCTGATTCAACCGGGTCAGACCTCTTTCTCTACCTCTCGCACAAGAGGTCTTGGTCCTATTAGATAGCATTAGCAACTCATCACAACGTGGGCATCTGAACGTGTTTGTGTATAAGTAAACATAATGTTGTAATGGTGGTATGACACCTGAGAAAAATTGAAGTTTTTACTTAACACATTGAAATGAGAAGTCACAGGAGGAAGCAGACGACAAAGGTAAGGAATATATATTGTTTATTTTAAATTTGATTAAAAAAAAAAATATTGTATTCTCGGTTAGTTAGACATTCTTTCTTGTTTCTTCATTCTCTCAAGCAAATAAAAACTTACAAATTACATAAACTCGAGTTTGAGAAATTAGTAGTTTCATAAAAAGAAGGACCTTCGATAGCGGATCTTTGGTTATAACATAGGACTGATACATGAGTGGTGTGAACATTCCGTTAGTTTCCGAAGACTATGTACTTAGGTTAGGCCGAATATACTTGTTAGATATAATAGAGAGTATTAGGTTAGTATAATTTTCCTTTTGTACTTAAGTTAATTAGATATAGGAATTTGTAAATAGGATACGGCACTCAAATTATTATTGTTAATAGTTAATAGGATAGTAGACTGTAGATAGTAATAATTAGGATATAAAACTTCCAACGTAGAACATAAGATATATTGTTAAAAAATAACATAGATAGTTGTAAGTTATATAAGAATAGATTAGAAAACAAAATTGTTAGTTAGTAGATAGGGAATACTATTGTTATACTTTATAGCATAAGTTAGTTAGATATAAGTAATGTATAACAGATAAACGAATAAAGACGGTTTCACAGTATTACCAAGGTGCGCTGACTGGTGCAATAACCCCAATAGCACTGGAATACACGTACCATAGACATCGATAAAAGCCCCTGTAGTCTGCCTCACAGACTAGCAGGGAGACCCCGAGTTACGAGGGTTTGATAACCGATCCCCGAGCCTGCATCACGGGCCCGAAGGGAAACCCCGTATGAGGCTTAGCCTTAGGTAGGGGCCAAAAAAAAAAAGTTTCCGAAGACTACTAAAGGGCAACATTTGAACGAATTTTCCTGTTGCAAGTATTAGAGCCTAATTGTGTTACGTTAGTAAAAATGTTGCGTTAAAGGATATAGAGGTAGTGACTGGGACCTGTTGGCATTCAGCTTGTAAATTTTCCCACTGAGGTGACAGAACGATGTCGTCTGGATGTTGTGACCAATTTCATTTCATCATCTACCACAGCTTCAGTTAGATTGAATTCACTGACAAGTCGAATTTTCACGAAATGTGTTTTTGGTTTGGGGAAGCTTTAGAACGCTCTGCGATATTTCCAATGATCGTTAGTAATCGAGTGGCTAATTGTGATTGCATCTATCTGCGTCTATCTATTGTTTCCATTTTGAGAAAAAGGTGAGGAGGCCCCATTGTTTGGCATTGTGGAGTCTGGGATTAGTTGGGACAGGCCTGGTGACCGGATGTCGATGATCGTGCTTGGTGTAAAGGGCTCAAAATATTGTGGTAAGGAAAGTTATATCCTACAACGGATAATGGAACACACGGCGTACCTGACCTGTATTAAATTAATTTAAAAAAACCGATAAACTTTATAGTGTTTTATGTTCAGTTACTTAAACGAACTCGGTTAATTGAAGTTCTTCAGCGATATTCTTTTCTTTTTATTTCGGTTAGGATAAGTGAGTGGTTATCCCTGTCTAGTTTTACTTCGAGTTATAAAGGCCCTTCTCTGGAAAAGACCGACGGAGCTCTTAAAAGCTGTCAGCAGGATCAGAGGCCGTCTTCATTACTGCACAGCCGCTCTAACAACTATAATTGAAATAATAGCTCTTCTCCTCCCTATTTACCCCGACCCCTTCCTTTAGCCGACTTCTACCGAATTCGCACTATCCTTTTCTCCTCCTGAAGCCATTTTTCTGTTTGCATAAAAGGAAAAAAAAAGTTTAATGACGGGTTTTGAACCGTCTTAGGACATTACCTGGAGAATAAAGACATTGAGTCTGCTTTTTTTTTTTCTGTCTGCTTCCTGCCGTCTTAAGGGAGGCCTGGCCCCAGTCAACCCTCTATCCTATAATTAATTACTGCAATTAAAATCTTCGGATACGCTCTCTTCTTTGTAATTTAATAAAGCAAAACCTTCAGACTGTTTGGGAAAGGCGTATTTTTTTATAACTGTTTTTAAGGTTGAAGGACAGTCAACCGGAACAGTGTTCTTTTATGACTATAAAATATAGTTAACAACAGTGTATTTTATTGCGTAATGGGGACCGGATTTATGTGTTAATTTAAGATTCTCCACGTATAGGATCACTCCAATTCCTTCTTCACTGCCAGCTGTACTTTTAAAGCTTCCATTAGCCGTCATTCCTACTTCCACATATTCTTTGCTTTCATTGGTTAATATTATCAAACAATATAATGATCAATATGAAAAGCACATTGCGAAAATATGAATGAATACGTGGTAAAAAGGAGAATGAAGATAGCATGTAGCAAAAGTTTTGGTTCCTTGAGGAAGGAGCTGAGAGGAAACCAAGTTTTAGAACACTAGGAAACTATACTGTAGAACAGATTTTGGTTAATCATAATTGATTTGTAAATTAAATATTAGTCTCAATGTATTTTACGAATTAAGTGTATTCGAAATGTAGTTTATAAATTACAAGTTACTGGTTCTTCGAGACCCAACAGTTAGTGATACCTGATATTAGCTAAATGGTTTGAGCATGTCCTTAATTGGTGTATTGATATATGGCCAAATTATATTAAATTAATAATAATAATGAAATAATGATAATGAAATTGTAAAAGAAAAATACTTGCCAAATATATAAAAATAAATAAAAAAAACTTTATTCCGAGACCAAATCCCTTTAGAATAATTATAATTGGATTGGATAAATAGACCGATTTCTAAATAATAAAACAAACTCATACTGGGACAACATATATAAATAAAATATGTAAACTGTCTGAAGGGTAAAAGAAGTGATGAAAGTGACGGGCTTTAAACGTAGCAAGTAAAGCAGCATCAGGAATAGGGAGGGAATTCCAGAGGTTTGCGGTTCGGGTAATGAAGGAATATATTCGGTCTTACTGGAAGGAATATAAAGCTCAGAGGGGGACGGGCTCGGGTATTTCGTGAGTAGATGAAGGATTTCAAATGTAGGAAGTTTAATAAATAGAATGGATATTTGGAATTTATAATTTGGAACAGGAGAGAAAATATTGTCTGTGGACTGTATAGAGCCATCATCAGAGCAATCAAGTGGGAGTAAATACTGGTAACTGCGAGACCCGAAGACAAATCTGGCGAAAGCTAATGCCAGGTAAGGTAATTGTCAGGTTATACCAATCTTACCAACCGTTTCGCATGATTCAAAGCAATTAATAAGATCAGGTGTACTTGCATGGGCGGATTATACACCGTTGGTTTCATTCAGTAAGGCATCCCTTGAAGCGACTAGACCAGTTGAAGTGCCTGTTGCTTCAGGCGTATTATGATGGTGAAATCTAGTGAAGTGAGGTCGGCGCTCGAATTGTACCGTTCAACCTTCACTTATTTTAAAGGCTGTATCACGCAAATGTGGTACTGCTCAAATCAAATCACAGCACGGCAATCCTATTGTTTATGCTTTCATGTGGAGTACAGTATGTGTAAGATGTGAAATAGCTTTTCTGAAGTCTTGAAAGATCTTTCTGTCAGGATTGATCCCTCTTAGCTGGATTATCAGTGTTTGACATGAGGACAAGTTTAATTTCGGTGAGTATGAAAATGTTGAGGTGGCCGGTGAGACGAGATGAATCGAAGCCGATGAAGGCCGAGGCCCAAGACGTGCCATGAATGAGGGGGTTTAATGGGACATTAGTGGACAATGGTGTGCCCGGCTATCGGAATCTGTAATGGAGGCCCCATTCTGCTCTGATTAGATACGCCACCGGGTCCTACGTCCTTCTCTAGCCTTCACACAGCTAGTCATTCGTCTCCTTTTCTTATCACTTGTTTCTACATCATTTTTTTTTTTTTTTTTTTTAATCGGGCCTTTGTTTTACTCGGTTTCTATTAGAAACCAGCGGATTTCTATTTCTGGTCAACGTATATCTCGAGACCCTATAACTGCAATTTAAGAGCCCATTCATACCTCATACACCTTTCCACACGCTCGATATGTACAGTTCAGACCCATATGTACATCAAATAATTCCTCCCAGTGGAGATGTTTGGGGCAATGATGGGACATTCTCGGACCGTTTCGCTATTTAATGTTTGTTTTTCATTTATCCACACCTATGTTCAAAGCAACATTTTCTCACTAAACTTTTGAGGCAAGCATTCATCCGAATTCGATTGAGTGGAATGGAGCAAGATTCAATCGGAAGCCCTGGCCTGAAGGGCTCGGATAAAAGCCACATGTTTTGACGTTGTTTCTAAAGCTGCGGGTTTGATTCCGGCTGTAGAGAGAAACCTTTTTTTGTGACACTGTTCTGTTTATTGTGGTATTGGTCCCAATATAATTTATTATTAACAGCCAAAATAAAATAAAATAAATTCTGGACGGATCGTGACTTGAATCCGGGCATAATAATATCTCGTTGGGGGTTCAACCAATTGAGCTACCTTGCCTTGGGTGACGGTGTTCATAATATGTATAATTCTCTTTGGCCAAACTATCGCAAAGACTGTATCCTATATATCCATCCTATAGGATTATATATACGCGTATTATAGGTTAAGATAAACGTATAATAGATAAAAGTTTAATATTTAAAAATGCAGTAACCCTTCTATTATACTTATACAGGGTGTAATGTAAATGATCTTGCGTTAGGCCCTGTTAAAAATTTGTAATATTTGTTAACAATTTTGTTTCTCTTATTTATATATATAAATATTCTGAGCCTTTGAGAATTGCAGTACATTGCGTTGAACATTTGTGAACAGTTTAGAATAAGAATGAACATTTAGTAGTTAAGGTGCTGAAAGCTCTTGTGAAGTAGAAATAAAACTTGTGGGAAGAAGGGTATATTTAATTTAAACCCACAATTAAACCATAATAAATAGAATCTGTGCCTCCTTTGGTAATAATCAGGCGCCCTTTTAAATAGATTATGGATATGGCCAATAAACCTTGACTGTTAAAAGGTGTCAGTTTTAGCTTCCGTCCCTCCTTTATTGATACGTTTTTGGTTTATTTTATATCCTAATTTTGTTATAATAGTATTATTTGTAATTTTTCGGAGTCCGTGTACAGACGGTTGCTGTAGTTGAAGCTTTTGTCCAGCCGACGACTAATCACCGAGTGGCCTGCGGCTGGGACAGGGAAAGGCCCAACGCCGACACCGTTATCAAGGCTGGCCCCTACCTCCTAATGAGGGTTGTTTACACAACAATACTAATTTTTTGTTGTACCTCTTCTCTTTTTTCGGCTCCACGCTGTATCTTTAGTAGTTCTAGGCGGGGTGTGTTTATTATTATTATTTTTTTTTTTTAATGGTAATGGCCCCCTCGCATAATCTTTGCGAATCATCCTAGCGTCGAGTAATTACTCTTTCTGCCTCTCAGCTCTCCTGGACCATTATATACTTTCCCTAATTCTCTCCACTTCCTCATTCAACTGGAACGCTCTCATCAGAATGTCGCATGAGAATATTACATTTTTTTTTTCACAGGCTGCAGTGAAATTACAAATGATTTCGTTCAATTATGTGAGTACATCAGTCCCCCCCCTCTACTTATCAGTTTAGAAATTTATCATGGCTACTATTAGGTGCGGTTAAGTCTTCGTCTCATTTGGAAGATTTATTTTTTTATAAACTAAATTATATTTTTAAAATATTTATGAACGAAACTAAGGGAGGATGTAAACATTGTTATAATATTGGGTGAAGTTCGGCGCAGCTATTAATGCTAGGCATTGTTACAAACAAACGTACAATAAATAACCACCTTTCTTCGTGGACGCTATAACTAGTAATAAATCATCTTTGAAATTTAACAATATTCAATTAACAATATCTAAAACCAACTTGTATACTTGTAATAAATTAAAATATAAAAAGTTTTAATATTTCACATTACTCCAAATTCTGTGATGTGAACAGATTAATCTTGTAAACACCGATTAACTGTATATCATGATATATATATATTATGTTGATAATTGTATAGGACTGCGGTAGTACAGATAATCAAATTTCCAAAGTCGTCACAATAACAAGTCTAACGATAAAAGATTATACTGGATAAGTTTTAAATCAGTTTAAAGAAATGAAAACGACCATTGTCATCTCATTATAGAATTCTATTAGGTAAGATATAAAGATGAAGATATTTTCTTAAATTATGTTTCCTGACAGTTTGCGATCTGATCTGTTACTGGATTCGATTTGGTCTTATATTTTGAACATGGTGGCGTAGGGGTAGTGAATAGGAGCACCGGCTTCCACTCGAAATCCTCCCGCCTTTTTGTAAAATTTTGAATTTCGCAGTTAATCTGTGTATTGTTTATTTATTCATCAGTTTTAGTTGTCTCGTTCGTTCCTTCTAAAATGCTCAAGGCACCTCTTCTTCAGCCTGGGATAATTTTTTTTCCTTTGGCAGTAGCGTGGTATTTACCTCAAGTAGACTCCAGAGCGCTCTTGAAGTGGTATCGAGTCTTTAGTCTTCGATATTCTGTTCTGTAGTGCAGTATTTACAGTTTAGTAATGCAGACGACCTAGATACTGTCATGCTTAAAATTTGACCTATCTTGTCAGCAAAAAGGTCCGATGTACAGTATGGTATATTTTGTCCATTTGGCGATTTTTCTATTCTTTGTTTCATTGACCTTTTTTAGTCTCACTGTGATGTCCACATTGAATATTCCATCCAATTCTATACTGTATGCTTCCATTATCCTATTGAATGTTATTAAGGCGATTCATCAAAATCATGAATATCGTTACCTGATTGATGGTGTATGGTGCATGGAATGAATTTCTAGGGATTGAAGTTACGTGTTAAATACGCGTTAAACATAAAACAATATATAGAAACATATAACAACACTGATGATCTTCATGATGACCTTGAATCTTTTTTTTCGAGCATTCCTTTAATAGAGGCACTCTAAAAAATATTCTGGAACAGAATTATTACAAAGTTCAGAGCAAATGGTATTTCCAAGATGAGGAGTCTATTTCCATTACCAGAGAGCAGAATGAGTGCGAGATAAATGTTTTCTATGTAATCCCCATTTGTAATTCGTACTCATTTTACTGAAAGGAAATAAGGAGAGGAGAGAGGGAAAGTTTTAGGAATTGTACTAAGCTTTTCTTTCGTTTCTGCAGTTCAGTCTCGTTTTCGTTATCGTTGTGACACGTTACCATGCCTCCGAAAAAAGTTAGCCTCTCTATTAAAGAGAAACAACCAATCATAAAGGCCGTGCCCAGTGGCTTTAAGCAAATTGACGTATCCAAACGTTTTAACGTCCCTCGTTCCACGATCATATCAATCCTGAAGAAGGATAAAATCACTTCCAAGACATCAAGCAGAAAAGTAAAACGCTTCAAGATTGGTGATTACCAACAACCTGAAGAGAACTTAAAAAATTGGTTCGCGAAAGCAAGGAATTCAAATGTACCAGTTGGAGGAAATATACAAAGGAATTGACAATACCCGTCTGCAAGGATTGCGTCAAAAAATAATTATGGATTTTTTTCGTACAGATGATTAGTGTTTATTTAATATAGAACATAACTATGTACATATTTTTCATTGCATGTATTGTTTATTGTTTAGTATTAAGCAGTGTTTATTGGATAGTTTTTATCCTTACTACATTGTACATACTTCTTAATACATACATGCATTAATACGTTTTTTAATTTTGTACTCCCGATAATTGGTATTCCCAATAATTCGTACCAAACTGTCAGTCCCTTGACAATACGAATTATCGGGATTCTACTGTATAATAAAATCTAAAGGGAAAATGCCCGTATAAACTCCTTTTACATTAAAACAGTCTATTATTGTTGTTTCGTTCATTTATATATTGAATATTCATAATTTATTTAACCAGGGGAAAAATTATTGAAGAATTGAATCAAGGAAACCTTCACACAGCGCAATATTGTTGACAATTTTCTGTATGCGACATAGTGCCAATAGCAGTCAAATACTGTATACAAATCAATGGAAAAAACAACTGACAGTTATAAGAGGAGACGTGAATTTATACCTATATTTATATATGAATAAAAAAAAAGGGATATAAAAAGAGTTGATTGGTGGTAAGACAGGTAGCTGATAGTAATTAGGGGAGATACGGAAGACCGGTCTGTTGACCGCAGTTGATATTTGATCTGACCGCAACCCGCCGTCACTCCCAGGATATTTATTTTACTATGATTGCTTCGGATGTCAGTCTCTTCGCTTCTTCATTCTTATTTTATTCAACGGTCACCGTTGAGACAAAAAAACAAATCTTTAATGATTAACTATATCTTACTATAATGCTACATTACAACCTCGATTACCGGGCTGCGCGATCATCCTGGCATATTTTTAAGAAATATTTTCCACGTGTCCGTGAATATCACCGCTAAAGCAGACTTACTAGTAAGGCTATGCGTTTACTGGACGACGCGCCATCTCTCTTAGCCAATCTACTATCTACCACCTAATGCAACTTCGTCAATTCAGCCCATAGATGAAGGTATCATAGCCATCTTAAAAAAAAAGGTATCGAAAGACTTTTCTTTGTTTCATTCTTGAAGAAAACTATGCGAAATCCATGAAGAATGTCTTGAAAATTCTGAAGACAAAATATTGGATTTTGGCTTTTTGTTAAGCTGGGTTGCCTTCAAAAACACTGGAACTGGACAAATTTTAGAAGTCGATTGGACATATTGCGAAATTGGAAAGAAAAATCCACAACATGATGATGAACAAGAGACATTACAACATGTCTTGAGGTAGTAGAAACTATGTCTGATTTCAATCAAGTAGGCAAAGGCAAAATGGGTCAGAGGATGGAAAGTGGCAAGGATGATAAAGGGTACAAACAAAGCGGGATGTACAAATTTATATATGTACAAAATATGGATTCTACAAACGAATATATTTACACTTGCTTCATTGTGTTTCCTGTAGCTTTGGCTACATTCATTTGATTTGTTGTTTTTTTTCCTCGTAGCCCCAACAGATACGCAATTATAGATTCTCAGGCTATTTACAAATTATTTTTGTATTTCCTGTAGTGTCGCTACATTATACACAGGTTTTGATATTGTATAAAAATTATATAATGCAATAAACAAGCATAATGATATACATTATACGTGTCTGGACTGAACTGCTGACTCTAATAAAGGTGATGGGGGGGGGGGGGGCTTTTTGATCAAACTAATACTATTTCTAACCTAACTAATTTTTAACCTATTTTTTTCTGACAGTCTGTTGCCATCGATGTGGGAGGGGTAGTGGGATCATAGTGTTAAACACTGGGTTTGTGAGGTGCTGCAACGATTCAAAAAACTTGATGTGTCTTCGGCGTATGAACTCATCCACCGATGGCACATCAAGCAACGGGTGTTGACCAGCGTTCTTTAACCTCTTGAGAGAGGTATCCTCAACATATCCCATTCTGGAAATGTTGGAGACATTTGGCTGTATTGTCAGTGTGTAAATAGCGGGTCACCGTACAGCAGAGCTGGCCGGAGGACACATTTATAGATCAGTTTGAGACGCAGTGACAGATTGGGTAAAGTAAGCAAGTGCGAAAGCCGGTGAGACCTGTGTCATACTTTTTCTATTTTATTGCTAAAATGAGTAGTGAAATTGAGGTGCCTATCTATTTTTATACCCAAATAGTATTACATTCAGAAAGCTGGTGAGTTCTCTTGTCCTCCTATAGTATATGATTTCGGCAAAGCTTCATCTGATTTAGCCTTGAGTGACTACTACAAGTGACTCGAAGGGATTCAATTTATTCGAGAGGGGGAATAATATACAAGATAAATAAAACATGAAAAACCCAGTGGTTTTGTGTTAATCAACGGGCAGGATCAAATTTCCGCCAAATTATATTGAAAGACAAAGGGTAAAATTAAGGAAATCGAATTTTCGCCATTCTATATTGTGAAACAGCGTTTAGATTTATTTCTATTCCAACTTCACCCCCAAAATCTCCGTGAAAAAGTAAATGTGGACAAATAAGATACATGTTTAGGACACTAAAAAGAGATAATTATTAGCCGAATTATTGAAAATAGTTAAATGTTGAAAATTTATGGGAATATCATTTTTATGACAGCCAGTTTTCTAAGCGACCACCATTTATTGATCGATTGGAAATTATATATTTTATTTTTACAAGTGGGTAATAGAATAGAAGTCAAAGGAGATAGTGTGAATTTCCGAAAATATTCAAATAAAACCTCACAAAACCGCTATGGAGTGAAAAGGATAAGGACGAAAAAAAGGAGAGAGAATAGAAGGGTGGAAGAATGGAAGGGTTTTCCTAAATATATTGAATAAGTGACTACAGATCAAGTACAAGAGGCATTTTGAGGATCTTAATTCTGATTATGTAAAAATTATAACATTAAAATGTTTAAGAACTGAAGTTTGAGAACTCAAATCTGAAAGTATAAAAGACGAAAACTGATAACATAATTCAACAACATATTTTTATTTTAATTCCTCCTCCATCACACTAATGTTGGTTTTCCTATGGCAGTGGACAGTAGTAATATATATATATATATCTATTATAACTTTTTAAAAAAAAGTTTTTTATATATTTTGGAAAAGTCAATTCGATATAAATTGATGAATAATGGAATAATGCGTTAAAATCTAATATCGTTCATACTCCCTTCAGTATTACAGTTAAGCACCTCTAGTTTTTTTTTAATAATTCTTTTGCTTGATATATCTTTGTTGGAAAAAAACGATCTGACATCACACAAAACCTTATAGAACGGTACGAAAATCTGTACTTGTAGAGTTGAACTATGTGGATTAGCGTAATCCAATCGCTCCAAATTAAACTTTTAAGAATATCAGTTTAGGCACCTTTTTATGTCACAGATTGAACTCTCCATAATGACCGTAAAGTTCTGTCAATCCAAAATCACATTTCCTTAAAATTCTTAAATTCTAGTATTTAATTTTTTGTCGAGTACTTGAAACTTGTGTATGGCACATGAATGCCTCAATCATGATGCTTTTTTCCGCATCCTTCGACCGCCTGGATGCCTGCTGTCCGCGACCACCGTATTTGGCGGCTGGGACGTGCCGTTTCCGGGAGATGTGACTAAAGTGGTCTACTCTAGCCATTGTCCGCTATACCCTCTTCACGGCCGCTCTATTCAAATCTCCTATCCCCATTCATTCCTCTCCTCTTTTTCACCTTCCTTCATTTCCCTTCCTTCACCTAATCTCCTCCTTCACGGGCCCCGTCCGTTTTTTATCCGCGCCGTCCAAGTTTCTCTCCCCCCGCTCCCGGACCGCTTCCATGAATGGCCGTCGAGTCACGTGACCGACGAACGGGAGGTCGCTTCACTTAGAGGCATGCCGCTTGGGACCTGGTCATAACTTCTTCATTGCCTCTGCCACTTCCAGCTGCTGCTGTTGAAGTTGGTCGGACAACTTTCCCTAGCTGTGGAGGCGATAAATGGACCTTGCCCGTAATGCATCTGTAGTCCTGCAAAGTAATCAGGTGATCATCGAGTAAATTCATTTATATTCTGTATGTCGCACTCATAGAATATGAAAGCGAATGAATTCAAACGATGACTACCCTGTTTTTTAATTGTTCTTTGGACGCATTGCATTCCAAGGGCAATAGGGAAGTATACTATCCATAGCAACGAGGGAAGAGAGTGCGATCTGCCCTTGTTAATCTCAAATGACGAAATGTAAGTGTAAGTCTGTCTTAACATGCTGGCGTTCTGAGCTAAAGTGGACCATTACATATCAGTTCACTGAAGCCACCAATGTACTTCGTGTTACTGGCTATAATATCTTTTCCCTGACTGTTATCCCTGAAGGAAGACAGGACTGTCCGTCGAAATCGCTCTGGTATAAATCAATAAAGCTATTGAGAGACTGGTGTTTTATTTCTTAAATACTCCACACCTGGGCACCGCACCACCAATAAACTGTAGTTTGTTTTCAGAATTTCATCTTGAGAAATAGTATTTATTACCCAGTTATTGTTTTTTTTTTCTATTCTACACTCATAAAATTGAAGGATGCACGCGTAACCTGCATTCAGATACCTGTGCTAATTAAGCGGCCAAGGAATGTTGCTCAGGTAAGATAAATGATGATGTATGCCGGGATAATTAGTTCTTTATCTTAGATTGGAGCGGCGCAAGGTCCTAATGTGATATTGCTATTCAAGCTAGAGGCTTCGTGCTCTGAATCCTCCGATCCCTGCAGATCTTATCCGCAGATCCCTCGGGATCGTACGTCTGGAGAGTCCTTCTCCCGGGAGAGGGGTGCCTTGAAAAAAACAACTCTTCCCACATCGGCCTTCTCCTATAAACCTTATTAATTGCATCGGTCCTACAGGAAACCGTGCCATTCTTGTTGTAATTTTAAATAGTGTCTTGCTGTGCTACCACTTTAAGGTATAGCTTCTTTTTTTTCTCCTGTAGATAATATCTAACGCGTACCAACCTAACCCCATCTTTTTTTCTCTCTTGGGTAGGCTTAAAAAAAAGACCACCACCCGACGACCACTTTGTTTTTTTCATTTATGTAAAGTAAATCAACTAATTGGTCAATGGATTCACATCTACATACAAACTATTTTGAAATAAAACTCCTTCTGTGATTCGCCAATTACTATATTTGGCATCAGCTAGAACCCTTGAGGGTGAAAGCCTAGACCGTCGAAAACTTCCGATTATAAATTAACAAAGCTGTGTACAGACAAAAGCTGTATTATATAAATTAAATTAATAAAAAATAATTACCAAAAACCAAATATTTCGTGTAGTCAGCATATTGCAAGAACAGGTATTAACTTGAAACATTTCTGCCTATTTAATTAATTTGGCTCATATTTTAGTTTATTTATTATTTTAGAAGCTGTTTTATTTCATAATTTACACTCCCCGCACCGGTATCTATCAGTTTAATCTATTGGACTCTTGCCCTTTAAATAAATATTTTTTAAGGTCCTAACGTACCTTATCTTCCCGAAAATTTTTTTTTAAAAAACTTCAGTTGTTTAAAAATTCAGTATATAAAAAAAGTTTCTTAACATAACTGCAGTGATGGTATAGGAAAAGGTTCGGGAGAACACGTGTATACATATTTATTATCAGCTTGTTATTTATTTTCTACAAATCATCATCTTGTGTACTTATGCCAAATTATTATCGATAATATTCGCAATTTCGTTTGCGAACTGTTATTTATACTTCTTTACTGTATGTAACACTGTTATCACGTTATACAACCGAATAATTATTTTACAACGATTCTACACTCCATATGGCTCATCTCTGGCAGTTTAATGTGTAAATGCTACAAGCTACGGACGAAATTCGTGGTTGTTTGATTGATTATATATCGATATTCATGGAAAGGATGCGAGTTGATCTGAAGAATTTTTACGACTAAAATTTGAATAAAATGTGATCAGCACATGGTGAGATCATGTGGAATGGTGTTTGCGACTCGAACAAATAGTTATCGGTTCTACAGGTTTATCCCAACAATGGTCGGCCTGGCATACTAAAAAGAAGTAAATTTTGGACCCGCTAAAAAGATTGTACCGCTCAGGGGTGCCACAACACAAGGCACGCGTGTCACAATGTGGCGGCCAGTATTTAAAACTACTAGTTTTTTTTGTTGATTTTGTTATTAAAACAAAAATAAAATCAAGATCTGTTATTATTTACTGTTTTCATTATGTAGGTACATTCTCAAAATTTAGAGAAGGGGAAAAATATTTTTAAAAACCAGCGCTTATGTAATAATTATTGTAAAAGTGGCAGGGTATAGGGGAGGAGGGCTACAGTTGTGGCACGCCTCAGTACAAGGAACCCTTATTTGTGGCACGCGTTATAAAAAAGTTGGACACCCCTGGTATCACTTGACAAAATTACTTAAGAACCCTCTATCGTTCAGTATCAGGAAAGTATCGTTCAGGTAGAACCTGCAATTGTCTGAAGTAAGGAACCAAGTAGGTCACATTCAACCCTTTCCTCTTTACTTCAGGTTAAAGTAGCCCTATTTAAACTCTGCATAACACTGATTGGTAGCTCAAAAATCAACATCTCACCTACAGTAAATACCCGTCTCACCCAGTCATGATAAAATATTTATTGTTGACTATGGCGTTGTTGTGAGATCGTTAGTTACAGAAGAAATAGGTTAGTTCAGACAGACAGACAGACTGAAGGCGTTCGCCCCAAGTATGAATGAAAGTAGAAACGACGTCTCTTCGGGATCGGCAGTTACCGTCATGTGTGTGTGTGATGTGTAAGGCTATCCGGACTCGCACGGACGGCTTGCGGGTACGGAGAGCTAACGGGGTACTGACCTGCCAGCAGTCCACTGCACCTACAGACCGTTCTGTGGTTTCGGCGGTGTCCGCGCGAACTCGTTCGCCGTGGGTTGTCCCTTTGTCCGTGAACAAAAGTTCCGCACTTACCTTTCCCAACCCTAACGACCCTTTCTCCTTCCGATTATACCGCCAGACCGTGGGTTTTATCCGAAGAATAGCAGCTTTATCGACCCTCACAACACCTCGGTTGTTCTGTCACCACTGACCTACCAGGGCTTCATACCTGAAGGGAACGAGTGTACTTTCAGTCTGGATTGGTGTGGTATATTCCATAACACCTATGCTAATGGGTTTTTGGTAAATGTAAAGTAACTGATCCCAGCTTTGGGGCTATATAAGATTTAAAGCTGTGGATTTTTTTTTGGAAAAAAAATCAATAAATAAAGTATTGTTGTTGAGAGTTAAAATTTAAAATCAGATATTTAAAACTTTCCGGCACCATTTTAGTTATTTGTTGAAAAAGTTGTTTTAGTGACTGCGAGGTGGTTACAAAAATACTGAGTATTTTTGGCAGTACAATTTAGTAAGTTTATATGAAATTCACATCGAGTCAAGCGAGTATCTTTTGATGTTTATAAAAATTACCTTCACCTTCTGCCGCAAGTCTTGCCCACTAGTTTCTTTTAATTTCCATTCCTCTCCCTGTATCCGAGTTAGTACGGTACTTAGGATTCCATCTCGACAAACGGCTGACCTGGAACCCACATACGAGGCCAAAAAGACAAGATCTAAACAGACACATTGGACACGTGTACAGACTACTTCAAATGACATCCCATCTCTCAATAGAAAACGAATTACTAATGTACAAAGTCATACTTAAGCCAATATGGACGGAATAGACCTATAGGGGACATCAAAAAAGTAGAACATCAAGCGTATCCAATCCTTTCAATCAAAAGTCCTGAGAATAATAGTAAATGCCTCTTATTACGTCAGCAAAAAAAAACCCTTCATAACGATCTTAATATATCTTACATTGTCGAACTCATCCCTTCCAAGTTCATGAAATTCCGTAGTAACATATCCAACCACCCTAATCCCATAGCAAAGTCATAGCACTGCACCCCTCATCCCTATAATCCTCCTCGGAGACTAAAACGGCAGTGGCCTCGTGACCTGCTATAACTGCGTAACAGTGGAAGTCCTGGCAATAGGCAGTTTCTACAATCATGTCCTGAGCGTATGTGGCTCTCGCGCTCTTGGTCAGCCTCCGCTTGCTCGTATCCGGTGACGCGGGTGACGGAGGAAGGTCTGGATTTTTGAATATTTAAAATTTACCACCTGTAATTATAATTTTGAACAGTTGACCACTCCTTTGGCAAATGAGAGTGAGCCCAGCCCGGCGGCGTTGACGCCTATCCTTGAGTGAAGGGCATACTCCCGTTTATAGTGATCGGTTATTTTAAAATTATTGAAGAAATTAAGAAAATGTCCACTATTAACATGGTGGTAGGCTCCGCTTCAAGAAAAAGCACTATAGCGACGACGAAAAGAAAAAAAGGAAACGAGGTATGTTACATAAATTTAAAAATGAGAGTTTTTCAACAGGAACCCTTCATTTCATTTTTAAACCATTTCGTTCAATGAAAATTACTTTTAAAAAGACCAATGACCGGCTAAAACAACGTTAAGTAAAGTATGCGATTGTATTGTTAACTTTATTTTATAGAAATATTTGAATTTATTTTTGTGTCCCTGTTAATCTATTAAGATACTGAACTATGAAGATACAATCAGCACTTTAAAGATAAAATACCTTTGGAATAGTGGATTAGAATAAAGTAAGCATGAAGTGGAGCAGTAAATATTTTAGAACTAACAATTTGATTACAGTAAATAATTTATTTATAAAAACAACTCACATAGCTTAAAGTATAGAGGGTGGGGGGGATTGAGACATGTACTAACATTAGATCAGTGTTCTACAGTGCTTTAACTGATATATATCTTACTGTCAATGGGCTGCTTGTTTCTACCTGAAGTACAGAGAGTAGGGTTCATGCAGGTTTTTTCCTTAAAAGGCATTAGGTCAACAGTTCAGCGGTAGATTCTTTCTATGGGGCCTTCAGGGATTTTACTTTCATACGGGTCGTGACACCGGTCCGTGACTTCATCCTGTATGAGGTGTGTCTGACCCGCCCACCTTCATTAATACGGCTCGAACGAGAGGGGATATATTCTTAGACCATTTCAACTGGTATACGTCAGTTTGCATCATGGCATACAATAAGTGAAGGTTGCCGTTACTTATGCAGGTTTAATATTTTGTAACATAATATAATAACTGTAATTAATAATAACACGAAGTTAAATTATTTTTAATTTTATAACTGTAACTGAATTTCAGAATATTTTATTGAAACAATGAGTTTTTCAATAGTAAAACTTGTCTACACCATACCCGATTGCGTACTTTATAATTTTTTTTTTTTCTTTTTTTTTTTTTCTTTCTTTCTTCATAGCCCCTTTAAACTTACAGACAATTATAGATCCACAAGTGAATTCATTTACAAATTATTCTGTATTTCCTGTAGCATCCCTACATTATATACAGGTTTTGTTATTTTATAGAAATTATATAATTGAATAAACAAGCATAATGATATACATTATACGTGACTTGGCTAAACTGACTAATGAGGTGATGGGGCTCACCTTTTTGATCAACCTTAAAACTAACTTACATACTAATTCTTATCCTTTTTTTTCCCCGACAGTCTGTTGCCATCGATGCGGGAGGGGTGGTAGGGTTATAGTGTTAAATTCTACGTACCTTTATGATGTAGTAGAACGTGTTTTCTTGTTGCGAGTTTGAAAGTCGGTTAGTAAGTTGCCCACACTTTCATACTTCGAACAGGTGAGACGGACAAGTATGAAGGTATGAAGGGTTGCACAATGAACCTCACAACCCTCCCCCCCCCCCTACCGCACTCTCTGACTCAAACCTCCCTACACATTGTGATACTTGTATGATCAAACCAAATCCACATATCGGTGTTACCCCCTTATGAAAGCTAATTGGGCCTTTTAGGTAAATACCCCAACTACCGGTCTGCCGTGGTCGGCCTAATTGTCACAGCACAAGGCAATTAGGTCCTTGGTTTTTCTGGTGGAGTGCCTATCGTTCAATGGTTTACTTCTTTGCTTTAGGTCCAGTCGACCGTTGATGGGTTATGCGGTTGGACTGTTAACAGTAAGACGTACGTGCAAAGAGGCGGAAGATGATATCGTCGAACTCGAATGAATGCAGAGCATTTCCCTTCGGGCTCTGCAATAACTAAGTGGACCTAGATTACTTTTGAAGGAGATTAACCGATAAAACAAAGCTATTTCCATCCGAGCTGTTATAATAACTTAGTTCAAGGGTTGTCGGTCGGCTACCAGACGAGTTGAAAAGGCCTTAACGATTATTGGCGCGATTTGCAGAATGGTAGGGTTAGGCCATAGGGAGTTTAGCCGCCCCGCCGAGGGGGGAGAGCAGTAAACTTACTAAGATAAGGGGAAACGTCGTCAAACCATTACTAAGAAGGATTGGATTTATTGCCCGTTCCCATTGAAGGAAACTGATAACTCAAATCTCTGTTATTATCCCTCATTGTCGCCACGGGTAATAACCGCAGACTACCTCTTGTAATGCCCACATATCTCCCGGTCTATCGGCTTTTAACATCTCTTTCAGAAAGAGAGGCTCTGGGGTTGTAGCAGTTATATTCCTCCTTGTGTCTTTTGTGGGATCTTAAAGATACCTATTTAAGATACCCTTGAGTGGCAAAAGTCTTTTGCAGAAAATTAATCGTCTATCGGTATCATTCTTCTATTAGTCGTTGACAATCGATTAAGTTCTTGTGTAGTTTCCAAGTTGTGGAAATGGGCTCAAAGGTATCGTATAATGTCAGAGGTCGGTAAGGGTTGGTTATTAAAAGTAATCTAGGTGTACCTTCTTTTCTTGGTTTTTATTAGCCATTGGTTGCACTTATGTTCCAATTAGCCCATATTTTAAACTCCTTAGCCACTCATACAAACTTCAAATAATCCGAAATAAGTTTCTGAAAATACTTGACAAACCAAGGTGTGCTCATATAGTTACGTCCTAAAGCTAATTATATACTAGATATTTTATAATCAATAACTGCAAAATTTATAACTAAATATCAGGGCAGTGAGATTCGATTGCTTCAAAATATTGCTAAAATAGATAAATTTCCTAAACATAAGGGCCTAGACTATAATTATCAAGAAATATGTTTCTATTACCATCCAGTAAGTTCTGTTTTGTTTCCATCTATTTTAGTAACATCAACACGAATATTTAAAATTTATTGTCAATGAGTTTTAATCTTTTCATTTTATAATTGGTTATTTTTACGGCTACAGAACCCGATAAGTTAATAGTGATTGTTTGCATAGAAATAGATTGATGTTGCGAACTGAGTTAAAGGATACCACCAAGAGAGGAATGTTTGAAAAACATAAAACTGAATCTGAAACTCCCTCATATGTGATTGGGAAACTCCCCAAAAACGTTATCATCGCACGATGAAGTGCTTCTGCCTATTTTACGCCCATGATAAAATTTCATTACGGACATTTACAAAGTTTGCTTACACCGCCTTCAATGATAATCTTGAGGCATAAACATGAAATGGGCTCGTAACATTATAATTTATGCCCCTTTCATCGTCGATACTCATGGAAAGAAAATTGATATACTTAGTCACTCTATTTATCCTCGTTAAGTTCTTGAAAGAATTTTCAAATTAGAGGTCACCTGATAAAAATTTACATGGTGGCCACATTTGATATTGGGAAGACATGAAACATAGTAGTTGAGATAGGTACTACAAAACATGATTACGTCATTAATTTATTATTTTGTAAATAAATATTGTGTTAACAGTGCAGTTGTGCTAACATACTTAGCAAAAAAATGCCTTTTTTTTTTTTTAAATTCTTATTATTAAAATGTTTAAACTACATGTAAAATGTTAAGAAAATTGTGTTATATGTTTTTATCAGATATATTTTTCCTTTCTTTTTCCACAATTATTTTTAATTTTTCTGAAATAAGTCCAAAATATGGTTTAGCGTACTATTATGCTATTATATTATAGAAATATTATACTTATATCTTTTGATAAGTTACTTTTAAACATTTTTATTTTTTTTATATTGTGAAATATCAAAAATTGAATAGTTTTTTTGATATTTTTACAAAAAAGATTTAATATTTTTAAAAGACTTAGCATGCAGACTTCTAACTGTGGAGACCTGGGGTTGACTCTGTTTTTTTTTTATTTTGGTTTCGAAATAGTTCTGGTGGGGGTTGCGTTGTGAGGATAAACGAGTAGCTACTTAAATTGAATCTGGTTAAAAAATCCGAATTTAAAGTTGAGAGGTAAGGTAAGGACTAGTGCTTATCACATAATATGATAACTTCGGTGCCACCTACCAGCTAAGACATCAACCTCTTCATCAGCTGTTACGCCATGATTTTTTTTTTTTTTTTTGAACTATTTATCTGTATTATTATTGCCTTATAAAAGGCAGATTGTAATTATTGCACAATAAAGATTGTTGATATGTCAAAAAAATATATTTGAACTAATTGTTGGCTTTTTGGTGTGTTGCATTTATTCTTGTATCTATTATTTAGCCTTATTTTATGATGGGCAATTCTTATGTTAAAAGGCTTACGTAATGATCATGTAATTCAGTGCTAGGAGACTCGGTATGTTCATTGACAAACTCAACACAATACCAGCATTATCTGTCCTTTCAAGGCCGAGAGTTGAACTGATTAGTATGTTTGGACTTCGTTAAATTTATAATTTAAGGAAGTCCAAACATCCGAATAGCTCGGCTCTGAAGAAAGGGCCCCCATTTCTTAAGGTTGTCGTCGGCTCATAGAATGTTCATTAGAATCATTGAGAAGTGAATTGAAAATGTTTACATAATTAATTAATAGGCAGGCGGTGAGGGTGGAACGCCTCGGAGAAGGGTTCTTTCGGCGTCTTAAAAAGACAAACGATGTTAGGAAGCGGTGAAGAAACTGGAGCCGGTTGGAAACGCTACATTGAGCTTAAGTGAGCTGAAAACCAAGAAAGGGTGCACAGCAATGCTTAGATCCCATCTAGGGACAGCTTGGCGTCAGGTTTAAACGTTATTAGCATTCCCATTTTATTACATGGGCATTGTTCATTTTAAAGAAGATGAAATTCCATACTTCTTTAGCTGGAAACTGGCTCCTAATGAATCGAGCCCGATTCACTGATTGTGACGAATCATCAACCTAGACTTGTGTTATTTTTCCTATTTACCCTGAACTGGGAAAATTTCCCCATCAACGCGTGATTGGGGCTGACCTTGTTGATATGGGATTTCTGGTAGTATGGGAGGGTGGTGCACAGTGAGACACAAAAAACTGAAGTTTTTCGAAAATAAAGGATTTAGATTTATACGAAGTACATGTCCCATAAGCGATGAATTGACGGTACCTAGATTTATTTGCTAGCATGAGAGAAAAATTTAGAAAAACGTATTTTTGTTTCATTGTGCCCCATCCCTGGGCACACTTCTTACTCAAATACGGCCTTAGTCTTTACAAGTCTTTACTTAGTACAAAATTGGCAATTTGCCAACATACAAGACACCCAGGCATCAACTATGAAACTTGAAAACATCGTCACAAGCATGAATAGATCGGAGACCGACCGCCATAGTATTTTCTAGTCTTAACTGGGCAGGTTTCCTTAAAAAATTCTAAAATCGATTTTTAATCAGCAGGACAGAATATTTATCATATACCAATGGTAAGTTAAAAGATTTAGCTACTTAATTAATTATCGAATACACCATAAGATTATACATCCCGACTACTAGCAATTTTAGCACATTTTTTTAATACTTTACAATTACAAAATTACAATCTGCCCTAGAAAGGCAATGGATAATTTTGATAAAATATGGCATTCCATTAGCGTATTAAGAATGTAAATAACTCCTTATTTAACCATTTTTACAACCAACCTTACCTAAGATCCACTTTATGGAATTCAAAATAACAACAAACTTTATGCGATTTCAATGATCCAATAACCTACATAGCAACCATAGTTTCCACTGTCTTCCTAATATTTCTTCCCTTCGTAACACATTTCATTACATTTAAGACATCACCCAATTGTTTTATATAATTTTTTTGAACTAAAATTATATTGTAGTATTTGCTATTCCCAAGGGTGAAAAAAAAAATTTATCAAGTCAACTTGACAAATCAAGATGATTTTGAAATTGATTAAATGGGGTTCCACCTACATTTATTCATAACCCATATAAAGTGATTACGAGTTTAGCTAATTCCCTAGCCACTAGCCAATTTAAAATCTATATTTTACTGCAAACATAATAGCTGTTGAGCATTTGATCGCCCGACAGAATAGTCCTTGTTATTTTATGGTTTATATTTATGGTGGTGCACTAGAGCCATATGGAATGAAGGGACGAGGCGGTAGATTCCAAAGTTATAAAGTCTGGTTTATTGCAATAAGTTAATAAGTTAAGGAATGTTAATACAAAGACCCCCTCCCTCTTTGCAGCAGGAGTACTACAGGAGGCAGCCATTAAGCTATCAGCCCCTGCCTGCTGTAATTATACCGAACATATCCCCCCTCTAATATACTTTAGGTTTTACTACTGTACAACTACCCACTGTTATTGACAGCTTCATTTAATATTGTTTGAAAACATTGCGCTTATCTACATAATCGACATCATAATGGATCAATCCATTAAAAATCAACAACATGAATTAAGGATATATTTGTGGCCTTGGCAACTTCTGTATTTATTTGTTACGAACGACGTGAAAAGAATTGAGCCTTCGGCCGCATTAACATCTTTACTGATGGCGAATTACACTGCTCGGTCCATATTTCAAGTCTGACATGGGGTTTTATTTATAAAAAATAGGGGGATATAACTGGACGGTCTAGACTGGTTGGTCATAATGTCTAGAAATATGCTATCGAAGGTACAAAAACTTAATTTTTTCGAGAAAAATATGGTCACTTATTCACCTCCTGAACACGACCAGCATTCCATGATATAATACCATTTCTGAAACAGGTCATACTGGCAATCATAACAATTGTCTTCAACGTCTTTCCAGATTTTCACCCTATAGATTTTCTTACTATGCATATTTTCCTTTCAAAAATCAATTGTTGGTTTATTACTAATTAAAAACAACAAAACTAATGAATTATTTGACCCAAAGTTGATTCACAAATGCTTTCTTGTATGTGTCCAATCTTCTTGGACTTGTATCTTGGCTAAGTTATTAAATTCCCCGGCTGTGTTGGAGCTAAGCAATAACAAAATAGGCTTATATGGTTGAGTTAGCTCCCCTACGGTAGACAATATTTAAGATTGGCCGAGAAGTCCTAGCCTAGAGGGGTAAGTCCGCCCCCTTTTAATTTATCGCTCTCCTTCCTTCACACGGTCTTGATTTATTCCCGGACACTAATTCAATTTGGAATTTCCCTTTTCTTCTTCCTACGGTCGCTGGATCTTACCACCGCCATCCCTGGCATTTGTCCTACGTCCTACCTGTTGTCTTAACATCTCTTCCTGTGGCTTTGCCTCGGCTCTGTGGTAGGGACCTGTGCCTATTTGCCATAGGTAAAGGCCCCTTTTTAATTAAGGTACTGGCATGTTTGCTAGTCTGTCTTTCTATCTACAAGTAGAAAGTACTGAAACTTCTTTATTGTGATAAAATTACAATCTGCCTTATTGGGCAATAAGTAATTCTGATAAATGTTCTCATTCATACTGCATTTACAATTCTTCATTCACTCGCTCATTCATCCAGTATTTAAAAATAGCGTAGAGGCCTCCAAAATCCACATGGTTGTCCCCCCCCCCCCCCTCGCATGCGAAAAAGGAAGCGGAGTCTTGGGAAGTCCCTCACGCTCCTTCGTCAGCCGCGTCACCAGATACGAGCGAGTGGAGGCTGAACAAGATCGCGAGAGCCACAGACTCTCAGGACATGATTAGAGAAACTGACCATTGCCAGGACTCCCGTTGTCACGTATTTATAGCAGGTCACGGGGCCACTACCGCTTTAGTCTCCAAGGAGGAGTATAGAGATGTGTGGCGTAGTGAAATGAATGTGTAGGGGATAGGTTTCTATGGAATTTCATGAAGATGGAAGCGATAAGTTCAAGAATGTGAGTATACTAAGATCGTAAAGAGGGGTATTGTTACTGACGTAATAAGGGGCCTTAATTAAGTCATAAATTTCTTGTTTTATAAATCAAGAATCCCCCTGACTATTGTGCTCAGGACTTTTGATTGAAATGATTGGATGCGCTTGATGCTCGATTGTTTTGCTGTCCCCTTAGCTCTATTCCGTAGTAAAACGATATAATAAAAGTTAAAGATTGTTTTAATCTTGGAAAAAGCTCTTAAATTTAATTTTAAGTCGCAAATATAATTATGTATATATTTTCCTTCAATGTTACTTAAATATTCAGTAGGTTAAATCGAGCACAGAATCACGGACTAGTTTCAAACTGATATGTGGTTATTTACTGAGCATGCGCGAACTTTACCTGATCATGGATTTAGAACATGTAAAAATGCCTTAGAACCTCTGGCTGTCCTGTTACTTTACAAAAGAACTTACTTATCTTAATGACCCGGCTTGTTGGACTGCAAAAACGCGAATTCGTTTTTGTTTTTATTAGAGAAGCTGTTTAATTATATATTAATATAATATGTAAAATATTTCAAAATTCATATTATTACATTGGCAGAAAGCATTTACGTTCTGAATAATTATAAACTCAAGGTACTAATCAATGTTTATTTTCAATTTACTTTTGTATTTATGATCGAATATCAACTCAGTTCATCTGTTCACATTAAAGAGAGAGTGTTCTTGTTGATTAATCTTTTAAAATATGCCGCGTGGGACTCGACTAAGTGAAAATGAGCAACAACATAATCGTCTTAAAAAGGGTTAACAACAAGGCAAATCGCTCATGAGTTAAACCTCTCCGAGAGTGTAGTCAACTTTTTGGATTCAGGTCTAAAATTATGAGAGAAATAAATTGACCTCCAAGATTTTCTGGTCTTGTGAAACGCGGCTTTTTGAGGGAAATATAAAAAACCTGTGCTCTTCTGCCAAGATTATGAGGTGATTCGACCTAGGGTGTGATCCCAGCTTAGTACCAAAGGGGATAGCTGAAACCATTTATTTAATATATCGTAAACATTTAATATCGTAACATGTAAATTTATGCGGAAACCGCAGTTCAAAAAAAACATCACTTACATCGGCGCTTGCATTTTGCTGAAAAAATATATTCAGGAAAGCCAAATTTGGTCCAGGTTTATTGACGAAAAAAAGTTCAATCTTGATGGCCCCGATGGTTTCAATTATTACAGGCACGGCCTAAGAAAGGAAAAAAACGAAGGTCACATTGGGTATGGGTTGCTTTCAATAAAAGGGGCTAGTCTTAAATCGCGTTCATTACTGTCAATATGAACGGTGTCACTTGGAAGAATTTATTTTGCCATTTATTACATTACTAGAAGAAGAGGTAATTTTCCTACTACGCACTGATCCGTCAGCACAAACGTGGTTTCAGACACAATGTTTTGTATTGGCCGGACCTTGCATTTTGCTGAAAAAAACATGTTCAGGAAAGCCAAATTGGTCCATGTTCATTGCAAAAA
Organism: Acanthosoma haemorrhoidale; assembly: GCA_930367205.1. Classification (NCBI taxonomy): domain Eukaryota; kingdom Metazoa; phylum Arthropoda; class Insecta; order Hemiptera; family Acanthosomatidae; genus Acanthosoma; species Acanthosoma haemorrhoidale. The sequence continues at coordinate 70,158,322 of OV884015.1, read as the reverse complement.
AACGTTTAATCAACAACAAAGTTAAAATTTTGTGGGGAATCATGGAACGTATATGACCTTCAGGAGCCAGAGACCTTAAATACCAAGAAACTTAGAGAAAGGATTTCATGGGAAAACATAGCAGAGAGCACTTTGATAAAGTTGGTAAAAATTGTGCCCAGATGGCTGTTCGAGGTGGTTAAAAAACGCGGTGGAACTTCTCACTATTAAAAGAAATTCACCTTTTAAAGGATCAAAAATATTATACTTTTTCACACCTGTTTTTACTGTTCTGTTTACTGTCTATCTCATCCAGGCCATGCAATTTGACTTATAATCGTGCACACCATTTTTGAAAAAAGTAATACGTTTTGTTAAATAAAAGCTTTACAAAAGTTGAAAAGGTTTCCTTTTGTCTTGAGTTTATATTTTTTCACAGGACTGCAGATTGCACAATGTAAAATGCAGTCAAATTAATATTTTATCCGAACTGAAATTAGTCCTTGGGTGCTTTTCAATCATTAATAATTTGTTATTAAGAAAAAAATAATTTATATATTGAAAACTATCCTCTACTTGTAATGATTTGCAATGATTAATATTTTTTAATTGAATACTCAATTATAAATAGACTAAATAAAAGTTATCGTCTTTTTACGATTAATATTTTTTAATTGAAGTTGTAAAGAGTACATAACTTTATTTTTTTTTCTTAGCTCTTAAATTTTTAAGATTATGGATAAGGGAAAAATAAAGGAATTTATTTGGGGTAAGCGGATCCTTTTACTAGGAGTACCTGCTTGAAGGTGGAGTGAGTGAATTATAACGTTAATTCAAATGATATTTATAACCTTGTCTTTTATATCGTGCGGGAAAAGAGGGCTGCACATATCTCTGATTCTTCAATCCTCGGATAGTTTTGACAATCCCAAACCGTTTTCAAACTAGGTTTTGATTGTGTTGGAACTTATGCCTCACAGTTCGTGTTTTGGTTTCGGACGAGTTAGGACTCGTGTTGGATCAAAATCATTGTAATATATTTAACGGTATAGACATTGTTTCGAGGAAGTGGAGGAGCATTAATAATTTCAGTACGAAATGGTAATTTTCCACGACGACCTTTAACCAGAAGGCCGTTGGATGAGTATGGCCCTGTTTTTTTCACGCTGTTGTCGCTTGTGTGTTTTATATATTTTTTGTATACCTATCGGTTAATCTAAATTTCACGTAGAAATTCTACAGAAATGTAGCGTACCCTTGGTCCATTCATGGTGTGACTAATATCTACATTGCTGAACCGATATTGAATATCTTCCACATATTTATTTATTATTTATGCGTTAAAAAAAAATTGTTAAAAATATTTTTTTAAAGTACCTTATTTTTTTTATGGGATATAAAATCTTTTTATCGAATATACTAGTCGAACAGTAGCCAATCATTTTTTCGTATTATTTATAATAATTTTTAACGACTAAAATCATTTATCAGTTAAACTTTTGTTTAATTATGTAAATAAACATAAGTAAAAAGTGAAAAAACACTATCAAGAGATACATACGCTATAATTTTTTTTACTAAAAATACTTCATCTATGTAATCATTTCTGTCACAGGAAATACCCGCCATTCGGGCTCGTTAACTTCATGCTTCAAACTTCAACATAACAATATTTAAACAGCTAATAATGAATAACTTGTCAGCTATTTCAATGAATGATTAGTAATATTTAATGTTTTTTGGTGGTTTACTCATTTTAATTACTAAAACTAGTGAGAGTTTTTTAAAAATGAAATTACATAGCTGAGCTGCTCATTTTTAAGGGAAAGATGCATGGAATTTGGCGCTGCGTATTAGGGGGGAGGCGTAGATGACGTAAAAATGTTCAATATTGTCTATATTTTTGTACTACGATACTTAAGTCTAAGATTCTAACAATCTGAAATTAGAAAACGTATCCATGATTTCACTGATTACAACTATTAATAAGCTACAATGAAAAAAAAAGTGTTTGCATCATTTCTCAAGCCGCCGCTCAAAAATTATTTTCGGATTTATTTTGCCAAATTCATTGAATATTCCCAGATCCCATAAGCTTTCTTTTTTATGGTTTCGTTTTTCAAAATCATAAACTCTTAATGATAATTAAAAATGAAATTTTACATCGAGATTCCATTACCCGACGACATGAAAAATAACACTAAAGCACATAACCAAGGTTTGTCATCTATTAAATACATATTAATCAGAAAGTAAAAAGTTTTCTATCATTTTCAGTAGGATATCAAATCAACGAATTTCGTCGAAAAGGATCTCGTCGTGATTATTAAGAGTATGTGTACAATGTTTGGCGTGTATTAGTCTGTAATTGCTAAAACTTAAAATCAGATCAATGCATTTTTTTCGGTAATATTTAAATAAAAAAACTATACTACAGCGACAGGAACTGTTATTGAACTCGTTAGCTAATAAAAAATGAGGAATTTTCAGGTATTAAGAAAAATATACTGGAAAGGAAAGACCTCCCCAATATCTAGTCTGGCGCTCTACCGAATGAACTACCACCACCCAGTAACGAGTAAGGATCTTCCCAATCATGAATTCTGATTGGCCACACTCACGCTGAGAGATACCCCCGATGGGGGCAGAGGCAAACAGCGTAGACGCAGTGCCCTAAGTTTTCCGAGAGCTAGTTTGCCAGCATAAGGCATTACAAGAAAATATGTATAAACATCATTTTTAAATGAGAAATTTTATTACGGTATTGGTCCCCCTATCAGTAATAATTAGGTTCTGGAGTCAAAGGATCTCGCCAGTAATTTTTCTTTATTATTTATAAAAATAATTACTGGAGAGGGTTGTTGGGTTATAACTGGTTAGATAGTCGAAACCCTATTTTGTGTGGTAATGGACCCTTAACTAATTTTTGATATCTGGGGGGGGGGGGGCTAGATAGACACTGTGAAAAAGAGCAGTCCAGTAGCCGGCTAAGACCGTGGGGGTTGTAACCAGCGCCGGTTCGATAAAGGTATTTACAACCGCTGGAGCTGTTTAAGGAGCCGAGATAACATGTGGCCGATTTAGTCCGCCTCTCTTTTTTATTTTATGTTTTTTTTTTTTTTCTGTTCTCTAATCTTTTTTCTTAGCCCCTTCTACGCCATATCTCTTCGTCATCCTTCTCAACCCCCCACTCCTCCGTTTCCACCCTACTTCATGTTCTGGTAATTTAATGGAATAATCTACGGTGATTTTTTGCTGTAGATTATCCCGTTTTGTCGTGTGAAATGTATGTTAAATATAGCAGCTTATATTTAGTTATTTATTTTTTTCATAATCAGCTTTCTGTTCGGTATTCATTTTTAATCTAATATGCAATATGTACAGTCCTGTGAAAAAATATAAACATTTTAAACTGGATTTCATATTATTACATTGACAGTAAGCATTTACGTATATTTACGTAGTGAATAAATGTAAACTCATATACTAATCAATGTTTATTGATGAAATTTATGAAAGAATATCTATTGAGTTCGCTTAATTTAACCACAACATAAAATATCGCGTAAAGTAAGTCGATAGGGGGACAAATGCAGAAGTCAGTACAGTAAGACAATAAAATTTACACAAAAGAAAACGAGGAAGAACTTACATCTATGTATAGTAAACAATCAAAAATAATTAATACAAAAATAAAAGTCTGGATGGTGATTTGTTGGAAGGTACGTACTTTCATTTATTTATCAATTCGAGCCTAAGTATAACCAGGTGCTCAACCACCAGGATATCTTAAAGAACTAACATTCTTTCCCGATACCTTAGGTTATAGTATCGGTATTAATATGATGTTACGTGTCAAAATTATGCTAAGCCAATGAGTAGATTAATTCAAGTTTCTTAGCTCCATCTTCAAACGACTCTTCGTCACGTGAGTCAGATACAGACTTGTGGCGTTGCTTTAATTAGGCCAGCTCATAACAAAGCAGTGTTCTATAAAAAAAACTATTTACGAAGTATGTAAACGAGGACAACACTGTTTTTATAAAATTAGACTACTGGACAATAATTGCATACGTTGTTATATATTTTTCATTTCCAGTGGCATATTTCTTTAGAAATAAACATATACAAATGTGTGTGTATTACTGGTTTTATTCCGTATAAATCTCAGCCTTAGTGATTGGAAGGAGAGGGGATGTAGTGTTGACACTGATGAAAATATGGGATAAATGGCATGCAGATGGTCTTATTATCTCTGCCTCTGGGGAGCTTATGCTAACTTGGACTTCCTGTGGCTAGAGCAGTAATTTGTTTTTTATTTGCCTAATCTCTTGCACATGATACTGGAGTAGATGGTTCTTGACGCGATAGTGGATGGAAGTACATGAAAGGAGTTGAGTAATTCACGCAATCGTTTCGTTACATCAGCGTAAACGATTTTAATGATAGTTATAATTACTTTTTGCAGTTATAGCTCACTGAAGCACGCGCACATACTACTAGTACTCGAGATAATTAAGTAATATATTTATACTGTTATTTTTGATGGTGTCGTGTCACTAGAACCCTTGGTGGATTGTGGATGGCCTAGGCCTTCGAAAACGGTTGGGTGGAAATCAATAAAACTTCGGAGCAACATCTTATTTCTTACTGTTATGATAGACAATATTTTCGAATTGTTGTTTAAAGGGTGTCCCATGAAACATAAATGATTGTGTATACATCTTTAGTTCAATGTCTTGAAAAAGGCAGTGTAGGTTGATGCCAAAGATTTAGGTGGTACTGAGGTATCTCTTATCTTAATTTCGGTTGTTATAAGAGTGTTCCCTATTTCAAATTTATCGAAATGTTCACTCATATACCGTCACGAGGTCGAGGGAACCACGGACGGGTCCTTCTTTCGAAGACGTAATCCTTGTGGGAGCCGAGAACCGAACCGGGGTCTCTAGGCGATAGGAATTCTCCAAAACACCCATCGATGTTGTTCATTCAATTTCGTGCATATGTATCCTAACAAAAAATTAGATCATAATTGATGCTAAAAAATGTTAAACATATATGCGAAACTACTTGTGCATCGACCAGCTAGTTTTTTCTACTGCCTCTGTGATGCACAAGAGCAATTCTGGAAAGTTGATTTTCTGGATAAAATATACAATCTACCAACAGGTATTGTTCTTGTAACATTTCAACGGTAATTATAACGGTAATTTATTGAGAATGCAACATCTTTATTTAAATACTAATATTGTGTGAAAATTAGTTGCTTGAAGTCTTTTTCTAAATATCTTTTATTATTTTCATTATATTAACAGTCGACGTTTCGTTTAATCAAATGCACACAAAACAATTAAATTTACATACATACTGAACAATTACATACGAGGCATTAAAATGATAAAATTGCCATCATATATATGTGAACGATAGTACCTTTCATTCTTAGTATTCTTAATTAAAATTAAATTTAATCATAAAATTCATAAACGTTCTTATCATTCAACCAATTTGGACCTATTAACTTGATCTGTGAGGATTAGCAACCAAATCAATCACCAACATAAAACAGACGCTGCATTCCATAATTCGCCCTGGCACGTGTCTAACAGAACATTGCACATATTGCACATCTAGAACATATAGCTCGTAAGACTATTAGCACTCCCTGAAAGCCCTCCTTGGTGTCTGAAGAGAAACCTCTCTGCTCAAGTGATATCATTCACTAGTGGCAATTTATTCTGGCGTTGTAAATAATATAGTGATAAAACATATTTTATTCGGGGACATTGTCCGTTAAGAAGGGACAAAATAGGAATGTCTAGCTAACAAAAAAAAAATAAAAAAATACATAACATTAGCCAGATATGTAACTTATAACTAATAAGTTAAGTAAGGGACTATGTACGTATGATATTAATACAAAGAACCAACACCAAGAGATTGTAACGAAAAACATAATTGAGTACAGATAAAAAAAAATAAAGAAGACATTGGAATTATTACAAGGGGTAAAAGAGCATGGAAGGTTGCTGGGATGAATAAAAACTAAATAAACAGAATAATAACGATGAATTATTGTTTGTAAGTTTGGAGGGAGATAAAGAACTGGTAAAGTCTAGACGAATATCGATGAGAATGGTGTTCCAAAGGTATGTAGCACGGATGAGAAAAGAACAGTCAACGGAAGCAGATTTGTGAGCAGGAAAATACAAGTGGGAAGGGCGTTATGTGTTTGATCAGTAATTTGAATTGGAGGAGGTGATAAGGGGGCTTATTAGTCATGATATTGCTGAAGATGAGGGTTCCCAGGAAGGATCGGCCGCGGGCGGAAGGGCACAGCCAAGTAGTGCTGCGAAATGTGACTAATAAAATTATTAGTGTGTGTTGTTTAAATAAAAAATAATAAATTGACTTGGTAGTAACGACGACGCACCTGGAAATGATAGTATATTTAGATCCGTATACATTTTATAGTCTTACTCCTGAGTAAATCTTAGTTTCATCCACCTGATGTCCCACCATATGAGCCACTCGTTCGTAATGTGAATCTTTTTGTGTTTAAGACAAGTTGGCTTGATCTTGTGCTGTGCCGTGTGTATCTGTGACGGCATTATCGCTGACGAACAGACAGCAGACAGAAGCGATATATTTGCATGTGCCTGCTGTTGGTTGTAGCAGTGCACACATATGTGCTCTGTCTGCCGCACCGTGGGAACTCCGCTACACTTGACACAAATCACACCCTCTCCCTCCCCTCTTGTATTTATGGAATCTGACGCGCACTCACAACTCCCCCTTTCTCCACGTCTCTATAAATACTATTCTTCTTTCTAGTTTCTTTTCTTTTTTCTTCTTTTTTTTTTTTGTGTGTGTGTTCTTTTTTTCTTCCCGATGTTTAACTTCTTTCCTTCTCGTCTGTATTTTTTCTCATTCGGGACGCGAATCGAGTGCTGGGGACAGGTTGATGAATCAGGTGTGAAACGAGTAGCTAATTTTTATGGCCTTCTAAGTTTCAGTTAATTTTGTCCTGTTGTCTAATATCAAAATTGACTCTATTTGTTTTTAATCTTAGAGAGTCAATTATCGTTTTATTTGACTAGTAATTATAAATCCATTAATATTACATTCAATAATTAGTAATAAAATGGAAATTGTTGATACATATACTGCCGTAAAACGTAAACAGTTTCTCGGTAACCTATTAAATATAACACATTATATCCTCTTTTAAATGGTTATCACTATTGTCCCGAGATCAAGTAAAGTTATTAAAAATCTATTTTCCTTAGGGGTTCACTGGGGTGGTTTAGTTGGCAGAGTTTCAGAACGATGATCAGGAAGTTCCTGGTTTTTGCCCCTGGCATTACATTTCTTTCTTGGTACTAACGAAGTTGAAAGTAATTTTTCGGACCCTCTGAAAGGAATATCATATTTTTAATAGTTGTGCAGGTCATCTGATTTTATTTATGAATTTTTTAAAAAGGTTTTTCCATGCATTTTACATACGTAATACTTACTACCCAGGACCTGATAGAAACCTAGTAATATTGAAATATAATAGGCTTACTTCACAGAAGTGCTAAGTGCACAGAACTTAGTTCTCATTAGTGTTAACTGCAAAATTGTACCTAAAATTATTTTTAACATAACAAAACATGATCTAACTAAAGTTGTCCGAACAGAAAATATAATTGAGTAGTTGTAATTTTTTCAAAAGGGAAAACCTTTAATTGTATTTTTCCGAAAACCAATTTCGATGTCTCAGAAGTGAGCCATCGATTGACGTGTAAAGTGGAAAATCGTCCATTAATAATTTTGACGGAAACATAAAATTTCTTTTTTATCAGCAACCCAAGCCTATACCCCATCAAGTTCTTCAATTCAATAATTTCTTTTATTTCTTGTTCGTATGTTTTTATTTTATTGTTCTACATTGTCAGTTATAAAATAGCCTTTAGCTTCTCTTAGAGGCATCATTTTTACGATAAATTCCATCTATCCAACCACCCTAATCCCCTAGCACAGTCATTGCACTGCACCACTCATCCCTATAATCGAGATCCATCCTCGGAAATTGAGGTTGGAGGTCTCTGGGCTGTTTGTAAATATTGTATGAATGAGCGAGTGAATGAAAATCGTAAATATGGTATGAATGAGAACATTTATCACAATTACTTATTGCCTAATAAGGGGTATTTGAATTTCTTGTATTTAGTTTTTGCCTGTCACATTTCAATGTTATAAGAAGATTGTATATTTATCGCTGATTCATCCGAATATTATAATACTCCTTTTAAATTACCGCTCGTTTTGAAAAAAAAGAAAAAATATAAAACCTTAGATTTTTCAGGGCTATTAAGATATTAAACCGTGTCCCGTCGGATTCCTCATAGAGAAGAGAGTTCACTAGCCGTCAAGGCAGTTTTTCTTTTTTACCCTTCCTACTTCTACACAAAAATTGTTTTCCTACATCTACCTTGAAGGCCGCTCAATCATAAGATTAATTCAGCTTGAAACATTACAAAAAGATTTTTTTATTATGTGTGGCTTCACACCTTAAATGTAAGTGTTGATATTCTAAAACGTCAGGTGAAAAAAAACAAAAAACGATCGACTAAATAATTTTTACCTTGACCACTGTAATATTAAGTCAATATTAATATACATAATAAACTATTACAAAATGTTGCAAAATAAAATAAATCCTTAACTGTACAGGAGTGCAGATGGTGTCCGACTACTTTTTATTGACTAACTTCATTGTTGTGAAAAAATAAAATCTGCCTTATTGGGCAATAAGTAATTGTGATAAATGTTCTCATTCATACCATATTTACAGTATTCATTTACTCGCTCTTTCGTACAGTTGGTCAAGACAATGGTCAAAACTCCAAGCACCCCTAAACCAGTGGAGCATATTTAATGTCGTCCAAAGCGGATATGCTAAAAAATAATCCACCCAAAATAAAATTTTTAAATTAAAAGGCTAAATTCCTGTATCGGCTTCGGATGAAAATGATGTTAATTTGTTGTCGCTTAGCGGCACTCCTTAAATATGTGAACATCTTATTTAACAACCTCTCTCTAAACATCTCACCCTTGATGTTACTCCGATGTATCTGAGTATGTCTGTCTACTAATAAATTTGGTGAAAATGTAACCTGTTTCTGTCTTCAGCCTAGGACGTGTCCCTGAGGAGGTGTCCCTCATATACTAAATTCACTGCTTAATACGAACTCCAAACTTTGAAATATGATAGTTTTGTAAAAAAAAATCTACTGTGGACTAGATAGTATACTACTGAACTTCAGCTATTTTTCATTAATGCATTATTTATAGATTTTAATTATTCTTATCAAACATCCCCTTGTTATAAATTATGGAAATCAGTATATATTCCACTGAAATGAATCAATGCCCTGTAGTATGGCTACATTTTATACAATTTTACACTGCGATTTGTGATTGTTACAGAAATATAATGCACATTATACATCATTGTCTAAACATGTTTAAAAGTGAATCATAGACTTAAAACTAACTTGCATCTAAGAAACAAAATCTTAACCTAATTTCCCCCGACAGTCTGTTGCCATTGATGCGGGAAGTGTGGTGGGTTCATAGTGTCAAACACTGGGTTTGTTATTTGCTGCAACGAGTCAAAAAACTTGAAGTGTCTCCGGTGGATGAACTCACCCACCGACAGCACACCGAGCCACGGGTGCAGATTGGCGTTCTATAACCTCTCGAGAGAGGTATGTCTGACCACTTTTCTCTGGATCCCATTCTGAAATTACAGGAGACTGTATTGTCAGTCAAGTTATTATATAAAACATACCCAGTCCGAAAGACTAGCGACTAACGACTAACTGTAGTGCTGTAACTAAGTGAGAAAGTACGGTTAAAGTACCTACTTTAAAAATATAATTCATCTATTTAAAAACAAATGGTCTTGTCAATATTGTACGATATCTAAATTGAAATATTTACAACCGCGTCACTTAATTGTAAATTCTCGACTGTTTTCTGACTTTAGAACAGGATTTATTAGCGGAAGTCAATTTCTAATTCGGGTGTCAATTAGGCGGGGTGTGTGAAGTGTTCAACAAAGTACTTATCTTCTTTTCAATCCTGTACTTTCTCTGCTGCTTACCATGGCTATATAAAATATGAAAGTTTTTTTTTCCTGGTTTTTTTTTTTTTTAGAGATTTTCACGTTTTCAGTATCACTGAAATCACTTCGCCTACAACATGTGCAGCTATGGATTTCTCGACATTACATTATTCTTGCCGAAATCGAACCTAGGTTTCTATCAAATTCTACTGCCAGTGGTACGATTTCGAAAATAGTTGAAGCTCATACATTAGTCCGATCATGATAGCGTCTTTTTGTGGCAATAAGTTTATATTGTAAATACATTTGACATTGGTATCGAATGACTATAAAAATACAGAAACGTCTGTTTTGGGCCATCTTGGTACGGTGCCTTTTTTCGTGTGGTTAATAGCTTCAACAGTTGAAGGGTTTAAATCCCTAGTGGGTGATAAATTTTCTTATCAGTTTATTCTCCGTGAATTCAAGCCTCACTACCAGAAGCCATCTCCTTATTTAAGTTTTGAGTTCATCACGTATTAAAACCCCAATTAATAGTATAGTTCATGATTTGATGATAAGAATTGTGTTAATTTAAATAATATATTTAGTTAGGAAATATTTTTTATTAGAATAATTACAACCTGCCCTATTGAGCAATATGATCTCATTCATACTGTATTTACAGTTTAGTGTTTAATCACTCATACAAACAATATAAACTAATACGTAAAGCCCTGAGTCTCTGACCCCACATGATTGTCACCATCTTTAAACGCGAATAAGGAAATGGATCCTTAGAAAATCCCCCACTCTCCTTCATCAGCCCCATCACTGGAAACAAGCCAGTTGAAGCTGGCCAAGAGGGCGAGAGCCGCAGACGCTCACACTTGATAGTAGAAACTGACCATTTGCCAGGACTTCCACTGTAATGAAGTTTTTACATCAGATCAAGGGGACATAGCTACTTTAATCTTGGTGAATAATTATAGGGATGTGTGAAGCTGCATTGGGGTAAGTATAGGGTTTGGATGGAATTTCGTTGATTTAGAAGGGTTAGACCAAGGAGGTAAGATAGATTGAGATATTAATGAAGAATGCTGTTAATGACATAACTATTGTTCTCAGGACCATGTCTAGACTATAGCGGTTGGAAGTAGCTTAGCTTTAGTGATATACCACGTATGATATTTACCATTGTGCATTATAACGAAAAAAGTACAGGCATACTTCTCTCGACTGGTTAAGAAACCAGTTCTTTTATTCGTGCAGCAACTCACAAACCCGGTGGTTAACACCATAACTCCACCAGCCTTCCCACATTGATGCCTATACGGCAAAGATAGGCTATTTTAATTTTAGACTACCATCGTTCTTGAGGGTCATCGCCTACAAATTATAAAAAGATTGAATTTTATAAATGCATTAAATATGTTAATCAGATCTATAATTTTGTACAAGCGTCATCAAAAATTCGTCAACGCCATCTTATAAGTTATGCGTTTTGATAATTTATATCATGAACTGGATCTGGGAGTATCAAAGTTCTATATTGTGCTAAAGTTACAATCTGCCTTATTAGGCAATAAGACTGATTCATACCATATTTACAATTCACCATTCACTCGCTCATTCATGCAATATTCACAGACACCCCAGAGGCCTCCCAAATCCTAAGTTTGTCACCTCCCTCGCATACGAAAGAGGAAGCGGAGTCTTGGGAAGTCCCCCACGCCCCTGCGTCAGCCGCGTCACCGGGTACTAGCCACTTCTTGGCCTATTGGCTAAGATCAAAGTGTGGATTTAGGAGAATAATAATTCATTATTCATCTGAGCAATGTTGTATATAGAAGTATCTTAATTATTTTTTTTTTCATTTTCCACTATTAAAAACGCATACCTGATGAAAAAGGTAATAACAAAATGTAGGATTTGTAAACTGACATAAAATCAGCAATAGAGTCTTCACTCACAAAACTGTTCACATGAATTTAATAAACCTACTTTCAGTTTAAAGAGATAAATTTATAGGCGGACTGGGATCAAAATTTTGTTTACTAAAAGGTTGATAAACTTGTCCATGTTGTAATAAATACTACTTTTTTAACAGTGTAAACATTGAAAATATTTCATTGGCATGAACGCATTTGTGAGTCACTGTATGTATAAAATGTAGCATAGCTAGAGAAAATATAATGTGAACCAGAAATTCCTTACAGATTATAATTTTATAAATCTGAATATATCAGAATAAAGGTTTTTTGGGGGGGGGGGGCATTGAATGAATTTATTCTTGTCTTTGAAAGATGAGTAGAAAACTTTACGTGTTAGTAACAACAGTAGCTAGTAGATCGGTTTTAATTGTGTACAGGTAAATTTGGGTGTATTAGGGAATACTGTACATTTTTCTTTAACCCGCTGACCAATCCTTCTTTCCTGACTTGTTGTAAATAAGGGCGTATAACCACAATTAAAAAATCGAAACCGAACTTCCTACAGTCCACTAAAGTAAAAAAAACAAACCTTTTCCGTTTTAATTTTGCTAATTGCCGGGCAAAGACGATCCAAGAGCCGGAACACTACGAAAACGGAACGCTCCCTCCGTGTAGTTTTTGTCCTGTTGGGCCGAGCCGAGGTGTTTGTTTGGTACAAATTATTTCAATAACCGCTCCATTTCTTCTGGCCGGCTCGCTCTACCGTAACAGTCCCTAATCACTTCTAGGCCCATCGCCCACAGCCCCCTCCGCCTCCGAGGAACCCTGTTCACAACAGTTTTAGTAAACAATATTACTTTCCATGGTGGACCCTAATCCGTGAATTTCTACCCGTATAATAGATATCTTACAATAACGGAATCCCACCTCACACTAGAAAACAAAGTCATAGGCAATACTAAAATCTTAAATTGGCTCCCCAAATCTTTGTTGGTTGACACCCATTACAAGTTTACTAGGTTTAGGCTTTACAGGTTTCTGATGGACTAGCTCAGACCTCGTTTGATAATCAATACGGCAAGTGATGCAGTTACCTTCTGCTCGTTCATTTGAGGACGTTGCTTAGTCCATCGAAAACGTTCGTGTTGGATCAGCAAAGCTGTGGAAAGACAGGTGTTTTATTTTTTAATATAGACCCTCCACGCTGGCAGCAAACTATTAATGATTTTTTCAAGATCATCAAATCATTCCATCAGGACGGTGGATCACGTCCATTCAAGAAGCAGATCCCAACTACCACAAACGTTCCTGCTTTCGTATCCGCAATATATAACAGATCTGATTAGAAAAAATGTAGACTATACAATAGATTAAACAACATAGCGAGATTAAAATATGAAACATATTAGGCTATTTTAAGTCAAACCTTTGGACAACGACTCTCGAAGCTTGTATTGTGCCGTACAGTGTAAAATCAAATTCAGTTCAATTCGAACATTTGACAGAGCATGACTTCTCATTAAAAATAAATCTACGACACCATCAACATAGTATTTAATGTTAAAAGTCATTGCTGTCTGATCAGTTTTTCGCTGTCTGATTTCCTCCACAAAAGAAATTACCCGTTGTTATCCTCAGGGGGTTTTGCTTGCACATCATACACATTTGACATGCCCACTAAAATACTCCACAGTAATATATGCAGGCAACATAGCCACAATTATTCGTGACATAAATCCAGAACATGAAACAAACATCCTGCATCGTCACATAAACAATCATCAAAGCATGTATCAAACATCACATGCATCAAAGCATTCCATCAGGACGGTGGATCACGTCACTAGTAGTTGATTCAAGAAGCAGATCCCAACTAGCTTTGCTCAGAAAACGGCAGATCATAATTAGACGCATTCACCCTCCGTTATGCGGTCTGCCCACCATTATACATCTACGAAACATATAAACGTTTTCAGCCGATCTACACTTACGGTGCTCAAAATTACTGATCGTCTAAAAACTGGATCATGAACAGGCTACAGAATTTTCTTGAAGTATCTTCCGTAAGCAAGTGGACTTAACACCAAGACTTTGACATAAACAGTTTGTAAATCTAGAAATTCTAATACTTGTGACCATCTTACCCTTGAAAATTAATCTGGCTCAATTTAAATTCTGATTTCTGCATGCTTTCTTTACCAAAATGTCAGTTCCGAAAAAGACAAAGATGAAATAAGATTAACAACTTGTTGTAATACTATCACCGATTCCACCGATGTCCAAACAATGGCTGTTATTTTCAAATACTAACTCATTGACTAATATTTATGGAAAAAAATATTATCAACCTTATTTAAAATATCAATATATAAATTATTAATTTCTTAAAATGAATTTCAGGTAGATGAACCACCAGATGACACATCGATGCCTGTCGATGACTATATACGAACTTCGGAGCCTGAAGAAGGTTTCAAAGGTATTTAATTTTTTTTATTTATGAAAATATATATATTTTAGAATAATTGTCAATCTTTTTAATGATACTCAGAATTGTTGGCTTTTTGGGGTATTATTTCTTTTACATTTAACGTAAAAATACTTTTTTCAACAATTCCTAATTGTTGTAGATAAACCCACAGATTTTATACTTATTAGACGAAAAAATAGATGGCAGAGCCCCTTACCAAATATTGAGTTGTTCAAATTGGCTAATAATTAAACAAAAATTCTTTGCTAATTTTAAATTTTGATCCCCGGCTGCCCCAACGATTTTTTCTTTGGGGGTAGGTATGGGCGGGTTAACTTAGTCTTGTGAGGATAAATGAGTAGCTACTTGATTGATGCCACCTACCAACTAGATGCGTTGACCGACAGTTAGGCCATGTGTTTATTTATTTAATTTAATTTATTTTATTTTTTTATGTTTTTCTGGTTTCTTCATTTTGAATTTAGTTAATGAGACGTACTATACTTATTTTTACGTATTCCATAGTCTAAACATCCTTTACCTTTTTCAAGGTATTGCAGGACTAAAATATGTTAACAAACAATGTTACCTTTAGGGTTTTACTCCAACAATTTTTTTTTATCTTTAGGACTCTTGTGATTATAAGTAAGGTTACCCTGAGGTAGCATATTGAATTTAGGCAAGGTACACTATAGGGGAGGATTTAAGGGCTGATAGTGAGCAGATTATAAGGGAGTGGGGAACGTTGATTGTGTTTGCCCTTAGGGAGGGGATTACTGGGTCGACCTATTCCGATAATCTCGGTCAATAACTGAAAAATGCACTTCGTGTTCTCTGCTTATCGTTCGGGATCAGGGCCTGGCGTAGCCCATCTTCTCGGCCTGATCCTTCTGGGCCGGCGAAGGGTGGGTGGCGTCTTCTCGCTGAGGATCGTCCATCATTTGTCAGCAGCCCTTAGGAAGCTGCCTAAGTGCCGATCTTAGCTAACTAAATTTGGCTGTTATGACGAATGATCTTTTAACAATATTTATAGATCTGTAAATTAATTAGTTGTTCCCAAGTATTAAGGATTTCTAAGTTTTTAGTGATTCGTAAGCATTATCTGCCACCCCCTAGGTATTGGAAAGGACTCAGGGTCGAGTCCGGATCCAACCAACATATTTTAATAAGCGTCATTAAATAATTAAAGGCAGTGCAATTCTCATATAACGAACTTCGAGGAACCTGGAAAAATCAATCGTTATATCCGTATTAAAAAATAAATAATAATGTATATATATATCTGTACCTCGGAGGGATACAACACTATGTCCATTTTCATAACTTTACAGGAGAGGAGTTTTAAACTTTTTTTCAACAAAAAGTGTTATTGGCACAGCTATTATTTATTGAGATGTTGAAACAATATTTTACCAGAACATTCTATTTATTGTTATTTACATCATGCAGTTGTTATAAAATGAAAAAAAACCTTTTTTACTGTAATAAAGTCAATATGGAAAAAAATGGACATAGTGTTGTATCCCTCCGAGGTACAGATATATCTATATATATCTATATCTATATACAGATATATATACATATATATATATATGTATTTACACATATGTGAGTAGGTAAATAATAAAAAAGTGTTATGGTAAAAGAAAAAAGAAAGTAATAACTAAGAAACGCATTCGTTTATTAGATCTGTGGCTAAGTTGTACAGAAATGAACCTTATTTTTTTAATCACTTGCTGATTCTATACCAATTGTTACGAAAGCTATGTTGTCGGTGAAATCCCGTGACTTAAGCAGAAGAACATTTGAAATTAGACACGTTAAAAAGCTTATTAAGTTCATTGCTTTTTCTTGATGTATCTGCCATAGGAAAAAAAAACATCAGATCTAATCATACATAGTATCATTTGAATAGTGGTTGATAGATATTTGGAATTTTTCTTCTTAATTTAATCATATTTTGACTTCGTCCTCTGATGGAAGTATGTGTACTAGGTTACTTGGTCTCATTGTATTCTCACTCGATCATATAAAATAATGATCATGTTTGGTTTTTGTGGATTGGAATAAACAAAAATCAAGTGGTTATTTATATTTACTTATTTGTTTCGGTGCTCTACAACATATGTCGTTCCAGGATGTTTTAGTTATTTCTCTTTCCCTTTAGTCTTCACTCTCTTGTCGTTTTTTGGCTGTCATCTTATCTGACATTTGACAAGTTGATGTCCACTTTAGCTAAAATAGTAATCCCGCGATCATTCTTGAGGAAGAAATCTTTCGCTGCTCTGTCTACGAAATAGTGATTAGCTCCAGAGAGAAACTGTAATAAATAGAAAAAAGAACTTGTTTACGACCTAGCACTGAAGAAGCTAGATAGGTTGCTTTACGATGATACGGTCTGCGCAGCCACTGACGGCTGTTACCCCTTTATCAAATCCCTGTATCAGTTTCACTTCTACACTTGTAATCCATGTATTTTTTTTGGCGCATTAAATTAAATTAACAGCATAGAAAATGAAAGAGATAACTTTCTACAATGCCTCCTGTTTGTATGCAGTAAGAGATCTATCATAAGAATATCAGGGTACTTGAAAATGGTGGCGTAGTAGAATGCACTAGTATCCGTATAAAATAAATTATGTGTTGATAAGAGATATATGTACACTGTCTGGGTATAAACATGGATAGGCATCTACATTTTCCTACCCATTTTAGTAACAAAATAGAAAAAATACGGCACAGATCTTACCGGCTTTCGCACTCGCTAACTTCACCGAATTGTCTCAAACGTATGGTATATAAATGTGGCCTCTGGCCAGCTCCTCCACTTGACTGACAATACAGCTAAAAGTCTCTTGCAATTTCAGAATGAGATCATGAGAAGAGTAGTCACTCGAGGCTAAATCAGATGAAGCTTTGCCAAAATCATATACTATAGTAGGGCAAGAGAACTCACCAGCTTTCTGAATTTAATACTATCTGGGTATAAAAATAGATAGGCATCTCAATTTCTCTACTCATTTTAGTAATAAAATAGAAAAAGTTTGACACAGGTCTCACCGGCTTTCGCACTTGCTTACTTCCCCCAACCTGTCACTGCGTCTCAAACTGATCTATAAATGTAATCTATAAAATACTAAATCTATAAATGGCCAGCTCTGCTGTACGGTGACCCACTATTTACGCACTTGACTGACAATACAGCCAAATGTCTCCAACATTTCCAGAATGGGATATGTAGAAGATACCTCTCACGAGTGGTTAAAGAACGCCTGCACCCGTTGCTTGGTGAGCTGTCAGTGGGCGAGTTCATCCACCGGAGTACACATCAAGTTTTATGACTCGTTGCAGTGCCCAACAAACCAAGTGTTTAGCACTATGAACCCACCTCCCCTCCCGCATTGATGGCAACAGACTCTCGGGGAAAATTAGGTCAAGATTTTGTTTGTTAGATGTAAATTTTAAGTTTTATGATTCATTAGGCGAGCCCCATCACTTTTTAAACACGTATAGACAATGAATGTACATTATACCTTTGTAAAAATAGCAAATCACAGTGTAAATTCGTATAAAATATAGCCAAGCTAGAGGACATATAATATTGACCTATTGTAAATATATTCATTTAATTAGTATCTATAGTGAATTACGTAATTTTTAAACTAGGGGGTAGGAAGAAACAAAAAAGAGAGAGGGGAACATTTATCACGGTCCTTAAATTCATACTTATCTCGTTATTCTTGACTTTTCATAAAACCGTTGTAAACTCTGACTACTTCATGAATTAAATGTGAACTCTGTCGGCGTGATTAGTTTAATTTCGACCCTTCCCACTATAAAAAAGACATATGCTAGTGGTTACAGAGCCCTTGTAAGAAGGTCCTGACGAAGACAACCTGACACTCCCCTAGCCCCGCATTCCCTCGTACACTTGCTCCACTATCCTTCGACCGGCTCATTTAATATTTGTTCCCAAGAAGACAGAAGAGAACACTGAGAGAGAGAGAGAAGGGTTAATGAGACAGACTCTCCTGGGAGATAAATGATTGTGAGACAACTAGAGGAGACCATGTGCTCCTCCCGCTCCCCTATCCGTCTCACCAGCGGGCTTTATTAACACAGGGCCGACACATGTCCGCTCGCTACACATGTGACCCTCTTCGCCTCACTCTCCGCCTATCTACCACCAATATTACCTACTTACGTCTAATGTCTGACCATTCTGTATCTTATGAAGGATTTGCTTATTCCTATGCAATATTATCCCTTAGCACATTTATCAAAATCGGCCCTTGGAAATTTGGACCTTATAATGCATAGTATAAATAAATTTATTTTTTTTAAGATCCTAAGAATGAAAGGACACCACAAGTAGTCAAACGCTCCTTTTTATATCCACAAACAATAATTTTTAATTTGTGCTTGCTTATGGTATAATGGTATCCTATTACGTTTCTTCAGAGAAATAATGAGAAAAATATTAATACAAATTAAAAACAATCATTTATGAAAAAAAAAAAAGGACATATTATGAATAAACTTCTTCTTACTTACGGTTAATCACACAATACCTCAGAAAAGTAATCTCACGGGGAAAACATAACTTTATCTCTGAACTTTGTATTTTAGTATAACATCTAAATCTTTTTGTCCACTCATCTTTAACAACTCTTCGTTGCCGCTGGTCTCGCGATCTATTTTAAGTAGATATGTAAGTCCGGGCGCTGGCCATCATCCCTACTCATTCCCTGAGCGTCTGTGGCTCCCTCTTCTTCTCTTTTGTCTTTCATAGCGAAACGGTAGGAGGAGCTCTGCTGCTTCCGGCCCTTCCAACAGCTTGCAGAGAAGTTGAGACCTTTAGCAGTCGGGGGGTACTTCTGTGCAGAATATACTGTGTAAATTAAATTAAGGTTACTGTATGTACATATGGACTTTCTCAATTGACGCCTGAATATATTAAACATGATTGATGCTGTCATATCAGATATTTTGCGAGAGACTTTGTTAAAAAAAACTAATTCTAATACCATATGAATATTTATTTTGCTTATGGAATTCGATAAATAGGCATTTCTGTGTTACCCCCTTGTCTTTTTTTACGACAAAAACGAAATCTGCCTCCGTTTCTGTAGTGTCATTGGTGCACAGGAAGGGGCATTGACCCATCCCCCCTAGGTAGGACCCCGAATCACCCGTAATTACATCTCATTTATGTAAATGACTTTCCCCTATCCCGGCGCAAAATATGAAAGGCATCAGTAGTTTTTGCCCCGACTGCCTTCTTGCTTGAAGAAGCGACGACGGGGGTTAGGCAAGCCGGACATTAGCCCGCCATTAGCATGTCCTCCGGAGGCCTCTCTCTCCTCACATCCTGGCCCTGTCTGTCCCCAAGCTCTCTTCAACTTAACTGTTAGAAAATAATTTATCTGCAAAACTGTGTACAATGACAGTAGGAGTGTGACAAGACAAAGTTATAAAATTTATCCTCTCTGATTGAGGTGGGGGGGTACCCAGCCCTGCGGATCTAAATAAAACCTATGTTTACACATGGATTATATTTTTAACTAATTTATACTTATCATAAACATGAAATTTATCATAACTAAAATATAGTATTTCTATATTTTGGGTAGCTCAAGTTTCAGCCTCTCCCATCAATATTTTTGTTGAAATAATATCTTCTATCATCGCATGTTTATATCTAATACAGTACAAAAATTACAATTTAATGAGATTTAACTACTTTAAACAAAAATTGGAAAACTCATAAAAATAGTAAGACAACAAACCTGAGAATGCTGTTTAATTTAAATACATATTAAACTGCATAAGATGGTAAATTTACTGAAAACAAATGAGCCTAATTAAATTTACTTTCTTATGGAGTTTAATTTGTTTTTATTGTTAAGTACAGTAAAAATATAATATATATACTAGAATAGACAATATATTTCTCAGGTGTGTTGTGTTATACTTTTTTATTTGTTTGGAAAATAATCTTTGCGTGGAGTAAATTAAATCTTATTACATTCTAGTTCTTCTTTAATGTCACTTTAAATCCAATTCTCCTCTCAATGGTAGTCCTCTCGACTTATAATAAACGAAACTAATGATCGTAGAATATGGATTTTTAATAAAAAGATTGTTTTGACGGATAGCAGCTTAGAACTACCCTGAATATAAAAATACACGGGTAAATGTCACTTTTTAAGCATTAATACTCTGGTAAATAATATTTTAAATTTATTTTTGTATAGCGTTTTTTGTATTTTTTAGAAATACATGAAAAGTCGTGAATGTAAATGTAAAATCGTAGCATAAATGCATACCAAGTAATCACCGTTTTAATATCAAAATATTATAAGACTAATATCAAATTGAGTAAAAACTAAAATAAGTAATTTAAATTGCAAAAATATTGAAGATTAAAATGTTATAAATACTTAAAATCACAAGAAAGCAACGGTAGAAGTTAAAATCTAAAAAATATATATTATTCCAATGTTAAAAGCTGACAAATATTTCACCGACCCGTTGGAACTAAAAAATTATTTAATAACTAGGAGATGAGTTACTTGAATTATCGGCTTTGGTTGATGAAAAATAGTTGTTAGGGTATTATTAAATTTGCTATATGGGTATAATAATATAGCGGGTGATCTCATTGAAATAATCTCAATACTCAAAAAATCGTGGATACATATTCGATTATTGATATTATGTAGTATTTTGACTTGGAACATATTTAATGTTTTTCCAGAAGTATAGGCCTCGCGGAAAATTATGGTTAAATCAAAATTTTGGTTTTAGTTCTGTTTTTATTTACTTGCCAAAGCAAGTAATCTTCAAATTAGATTAATGATCATAGTATATGGATTAAAATACGACCTGTACCGTATTTCATTACTCACAATTCTGTCTCATAGTTCTGATGTTTCATTTTTCAGAGGTTACACAAACAGGACAAAAGATACATTTTCGATGCTTTTTCATTCAAGTACTCAGTTTTCCCGATATATGGGAGCCACTGTAGTAACTGAGGGTCTATGATATTTTAAGTAGCAAATGATCAGAATTGAAATGTTAATTTTTTATAGCTGCTATTCCGGAATAGTTTTTTTATATCATCGGATAGCTCAATTTCGTTCAATCCTTCGTTTTTCAATTTTCTTCTTTTCCAATTTTTTTTGAGTATTGAGATTATTTCAATGAGATCACCCGCTATATTATTGTAACCATTTAGAAAATTTAGTGATACCCTAACAACTCTCTTTCATCAACCAAAGCCGATATTTCAAGTAACTCATCTCCTAATTATCAAATAAATATTGTTTATTGCTTTTCCTTCATCCATCTCGATTTATTGAATGCATTCAAATTTTTAGTACCGACTGGTTGGTGAAATATTTTTCAGCTTTTAACATTGGAATAATATATATGTTTTATATTTCAATTTCTACCGTGGCTTTCTTGTGATTTTAAGTATTTATAACATTTTAATCTTCAATAAATCTTAATATAATCTTTTCGAAATGTTCTTCAATTTCGTTTCTAATTTTTGTAATTATATTGATAGTAAAGAAGATTATTTTTTTCTGCCGGCAATACCACTACTAAGCTAATCAAAAATATAATAATATAGTTATAGGAAATTTATATGAAAAATTGTGTATCTTGCACAATGTAAGTTGAAAGAAATTAGTGGAAACTATGGTGAATGAGTCAGTTTTTCTACGGAGTAGGTTTTGAATGGGATCGTAGGTCGTTAAATAATGGGTTTTATAGAGTTTTATTACCGTCGTAAAATTTTATTTGTTGCCTGAATATGTCTTTTTTCATATTGATTAGTCATAAGTTTTGATTTTTTTTTAGTTTAGGATAAGATGTGCTGTTAAAATATTTGTAAAAAAAGGTGAAGTGGTTATTTTTGGATTTCAGATTGAACTAAATGTCCTTCGATACATGTCCTGTATGATTACGTTTTGAAACTTTTGCTCCATTTACGTGGCTTCGAGAATTTATCCGCACTTTGTCATTGTAAAAACAACGCTCGTCTATACTTTATTGCGGCTGAGCTTTTATGCTCGAATGCTTAAAACCGGGTGCTTTGTCAATCTTTGTTCAGTTTCAATCACTTCTGAGTACCTGAGCATAAGAAAATGCGGGCGTGTGATAAAGACCGACACCATTTTCAATTAGTCTAGGTTCAATTTTGAATAGTTTTCTCTTTTCTCTGTTCGTCGGTGAATATATATTATATAGCCATCGATAATCCTGTAAGTGTTTATTTACATAATGGCGAATGGGGGGGGGGGGGGGCTTGGTGTTTTTGGGTGATTAGAGACGGGCCGGCGATCGGGTTAATGGTTGTAGGCGGCTTGACCAGTCATGCATTGGTTCAAGTTTAACCATCACGTGCCTCCTCTCTTCGCCGAGTGAACGGCCATCTTATTCGTAAGTGAGTGAATATTTCTTAGGCAATTCTTTGGGCTGATGAAAAATATAGTTTAATTTTCTTCGTGACTAGTGTTGAACAACGATTAGACATGAAATCCTTATTAGCATACATTGATAACCAATTGGAACATTCTAGTCTCGGGAGTTTTCACTAAGCAGGTTTTAGAAATTATTAGTTATAAGTTTTAAATACAGGATTTCTATTGAAATGCTTCATAAGTTAAGTTAAAGCCTACATCAGAACTTGACGAGTGTTCCTAGTCAACAATTGTCCGAACACATTAATGGTTTAGTCAAAAACAAAGCGGGGAGATATCGGCATGTGAATAATTTTTGGTAATCAAACTTTGAAACTGCTCTTCGGAAAAGTTTGAATTTTTTACTTAACCCTCATTCACCGGAGGTACACATGTGTTACGGGTGAATCGGTGATCACATACCCTCAGTTAAATGTCAGTATGCTAACCCCTAGATATCCTTTGCGATTTCATCGCTTTGCTGATTTTTACTTTTGAATAAGATTGTATTAAACCATACCGAGACATAGAGTTGTAAGAAGTCATATTTAACGCAAAGAGATCTCTAAAATGCCGAGTTAAATTTTCAAACTAAATACAGACAAACGGCGGGGCGGGGAAAAAAACTTCCCGTGAGGTATCTTTTCCCCCCAATCTTCATGCATATTCATACCCTGCAGAGAGAGAGAAGATTATTATTTCTGCCCTGATCTCTTGTAAATACACAAGTGGGCGGCGTGATGAGCTAGAGTGAGTGTAAATAGCCGGTTTGCATCTCCCCAGAGCTATACTAGCCGAGGAAAAACAGAAGAGTAAAGGCCGGACACGCATGAATAAGGATGAGGTACGCCGCTCCCGAAAGAAAACAGGGCCCGAACCCCCTGTTCAATTTTTAACTACCCTCAACACGATGCCTTCTGAATACTGCACGCCTCTCGGGACGCTTATGTCTAATGCATAACTGCTTGTAGTCTTATAGTGCCGGTTTGGATACTTAAAACTTTTGGATTGCATGCAAGAATGCATATTTTTGTCTTATTCGATGTCAAAAAAGCCAAAGGTGGTGACTTTAACCAGTTTCATTTATAAGTTCTTTATTTGATAAAATTGCAATTTACTTGTACAGATACTTATGCACGTATCTAGACCAACAGTCTTACAATATCTACTAACACATTCTGCCCAGGAGCCCTCCCCACTTCAACATTCTGGAGGAAGGGCCAGAAGCAGCGCAACCCTCAGAAGTGGGGGTAGATACTCAGTACCAGCACCCCTTGACTTAGATCTGTTCACAATAAACCACGAGGCCACTGACGTTTTATGTGACGGGGAGGATTAAGTCATTGACAAGGATTTGACCTCGTTTGAACGATTTGGATGAAAAGGAAAGCAATCCTGTAGGTACGGTTATGAGCCTCTGACATTTCATATTTGTGAAAATCAGTTTGTACGACTGTCTGAGTAGAGTTCTTAACCATCTACGAGTTCCTATCGGCGTCGTTACCTTTGTTGCTTTTAGTGGATCAGTGGCACAAGTCGATGCAAGAAGAGTAGCTAAAGCCATATGCATTCCGCCACACTTCCCGCATCGATGGAAACAGTCTATACCAGAAACTTATGTTAAGTGATTTTTAGTCACTAATTACATTTGAAACATCTATAATAAAATAAATAAAAAAATCATTTCTGGTTACCTGAGTTTCTCTGCATATAGACAAGAATGTTTTTTTTGTATCGCTTATAACTTATAAATTATCCGGTTTTCAACACCAACACTCCACCACCCTTCGCGCATCGATGGCCACAGATTCTGGAGGGTTAGACCCATCATATATTGCTTGCATTATGACAATAAAGTTAATCACTTCTATATCCTGATGTACTGTCTTAAGCTCAGCTCGAGACAATTTAAGAGCTCAGGCTGCAATTTTAGTTAATTTAGTTCCTTGCAGATATCAAATATAATTCATCAACATGTCATTAATTGTTAATCAAAACATGCCAAAACAAAGGAACTTTGAGGAAAAAGAAAAAGTGCTGTAGGTTATATAATCAGGTTTTTAATTTTGGTCATTTGACTCCTTTTTAAGAAGTATATTAGTTCCTGCTACACCACATGTCAGATATAATTTAATATAAACTAATTTTAGTTTAACTATATCCTTATTGTATATTTTATTGCAACTTTTCTTATTGATTAATTGCCATTTATTGTAACGGTGGCTTTATTATGGTCACATTCATCTACAACGAGGTATTTATTATCTTTTGAATAGAAAGAACATTGTTATTATTCAAAACCATATTTATGCCATATCTTCCAATCTAACAACTCGTGTAAGATCACTCACTATAGTTTTGACTATGAAGTCCATCAGGAAAAGGCTCCCGTGTTTTTCCAAGTCTTCTTAATGTAAGTTGTATATGGTAGTAACTTAGATTCAGCACAATATTGTGTGATTGGACAGTGTTGCCTACCACTATTCGCCATTCCCCCTAAAACCTTTAGTTATAAACAATAACCGGTGACTAGCCGTTGTCCGTGCAGCAAACAGGAAGAGGCATGACACGACAAGGGCACGGAGTAAGGAGGAGGGGAGACAAAACAAAAGAGAGAGGAGCCAGAGAGAGAAGAGAGGGGTCATTATTGGGCCTAAACTAAACAAAGACAAAGCCAAGAGCAGAATGAATCTGGTTTCCTCTTGCGGTCTGACCGCTCGCCTACGTGTCTCTTTACAACTGCTGATCAACTAGAACTGTTCATTGACTGGGGTCGCTCCGGCCCTAGGCATCTCACTGTCTCCTGAGCTTCTGCTTGCTTGGTCAACGCACTGCTAACAGCTCCTGTCCGCCTCCCTGCCACCGGGAACACTTACTCCAAGTATGTAAAATCCTGATTTGTGTGTGTATCTGATCGGATGCCGGCAGCTGAGATGAAGTTCTTCCGAACAGTAATTGGGAAAAATAGATTGGACAGAAGCACAAGAGTGGGGGAGGAGGTAAATCCCCCCTGAACTTAATAAATACCAGAGCACTTGGTTTGGTCACGTCACGTTCAATGAACAAGTTCCTGAAGGAAATGATCTGAAGGCAGCCGACCCAGAGTACTCCCAAGAATGCTTTGGCTTGGTCACGAGGAAGGAATGTCCTGGGCAAAGGGAATACGGCACATCACAGAGCTGGAGTGATTGGCAAAGGATTAAGACATAAGAAGTTTCTGCAGAAGATGACTTTCGTTATCTTAGAATTCTCGTCCTTTTCCACAGAAAAATTCGGCAAATGTGATGCAAACAAGGCGAAGGCATGATGTGCATTATTGATCAGTACATCGGGATCTTTAATTTTTCCTAATTAATATGATAGTATCTTTTTAATGACAAGTAATTAATGAACGCTACCTTTGATAGCCTAGATAATATGTGAAAAAGAGTTTTTGTTGGAAGATGACATGGGTTGATGTAAAAGAGTTGTTAGATTTTCATCAAGTTTATTCACGGACAACGTTTCGACACATTATGTCTACATCAGGAGAGACTAATGTCAGTCAGTAGGCTTGCAGATTTCATCAACCCCAGCCGATCTCCCAACAATACCTTTAATTCATTTAATTAATGAATGATTCCTTGCTATTTCTTTGTAGGGTTGCTTTTTTCAAGTATCTCTAGGGCATCAGGTGAAACTTCGATGCAAAATTTCATCATTCTATAAGAAACTGGCGAGTAGATATTTCATGTCAGTTTTAATGGCTTTATGGACTCCGATGGATGTCGAGATCTTTAATTTAATTCTCTTATCAATATGCTGGAAAAATATTTTTTTTTTATAGTTATTAATTATTTTTTTTCCCTGTTGTTGGTTTTTCATGACATTTACTTTTAATGTGAATGACAAAGCATATGTTGCCTGAGAGTGGACCGATCATAGTAGTCCGAATCGTCGCTGCAAATTATTTATTAATAAAATTTGACAGGTTCATAATCAACTTTTGCGTATTGTTGCAACTGCTGTTTTTCTGGTTGTATATTAGATGGATCCTCAATTTTTTTTCGGGGTGAATTTTCAATGGAATGTGAAACATTTGTCGTGTAAATCGGATTTAATTTTTTTATGGTATTATCTATCTGTGCTCGGAAATAAATTAGCACCTGTAATTAGTGGTAGACGCTTACAGGTGAAGTACTGACAGGGAGTCAGACAAACGATCAGAGATACAGATAGGAGGGAGAATGCATCTGACAGAAGAACTGACCGTTGAGGATTTGTCCCCCTGTCCCATCCACAGTTTGCTAGTTTGTCTTGCTTGCCTTAGGTTTTTCTTCTCCTCCTCGGGGGTGGGGGCGGCCATTTGTTATATTGGGCCCCGGTCCCCGCCGGCCTGCCAAATTCTGCTGAATACACTTCCTCCCCCTCCCTTCCCGCTCCGTATTGTTCTCTTGTTGTTCCCTTTTTCCTTCCCTCCTGCCTCCTCCTCTATTTAAAAGCTAATCTAGCCTACCCCGTTAGTGTGTCTTTCCTCTCCCACAAAATCTGGGCCATTTTTTACCAATGGAGCATCCAGGGTCCATGACCTCCTCCCTCTGTCTCCTGACTCACGGTTGCGATTTTTTTTTTGTCTTAACTCTAACCTAGGGACATTCCTTACTATTGTGATGTTACTAGTGGGTTTCATTCATTTTTTTTTTTATGATACATGGGCTCATTATATGCAGTTGCAAGACGCCAGAGTGCCTCTGCTCTGTGGAAAGCTGAATGATACTACTAACTACTAGAATTAAAATTTGATTATAACAATTTAAATAACTTCAGGCAAACTGATATCCTGGTGGTACTCCAAGATTTGCTCATGACACCAACAACTCTTATTGTTGAGAAACACTAAGATTGCCACAAACGACTTGACTAGCCAGTTATTTAGGCTTTTTCATAAGTAAACAATTTAATCCATAGAATTATACAACCCTTTATATATTCATTGATTTTCTCCGTTCATGCATCTAGCTTCCCTTGCTCTATCGGCTGTGCCATTTATTTACCATTTCCTTATCACTTCTGAGACTGCAGTGAGCATTATTAACATTTTTGAATCAGTTATGACTTTTTTAAATTAGCCTAGTATAATTTAGAAACTTCTTCATTGTGATAAAATTACAATCTGTCTTATTGGGCAATATGTAATTGTGATATGTTCTCATTCATACCATGTTCACAAATGTCATTCACCCGCTCATTCATACAGTATTTAACAAAAGCCCAGATACCTCCTAAATCCACATTGTTGCCATCTGCCTCGAATGCGAAATAGGAAGCGGAGTCTTGGGAAGTCTCCTACGCTCCTCCGTCAGCCGCGTCACTGTATACGAGCCAGTGGAGGCTGACCAAGAGCGAACGAGAAACTGGCCATTGCCAGGGCTCCTGCTGTCTAGCATAATTTAGAGAAGAACTTTATGCATTATCAAACCTCTCGAGGAGCTGTAACTAAAATATCCCCTTATTTGTATGTTGCAGAACCAAAATAAAAAACCCTACAACTGAAGTACTAATTTTTAGTGGTTATTAAGAATACAATGTCTTCATGTATCTTCTTCCTAATTAAAACATTATGCACCTCTTACTAAATCACTGTTTCTACTCTTACAATTTCCAAGAAACCTTTGAGTGCTCTCTTTTGCTAAATCATTAGTAAAGTCCATTTACTAATGGTGTCACGCTGTCGGGAGATGGTGAATTTGTTATTAATCTTAGGAATTCATTGTGTAATGTCTGCAGTACTAGTGGATCAGGAGCCTATTTCGAAAATTGAAGTAATAATATCGATTATAAATAGTTAATAGCCAATGAAACAATTATTGGCAATATCGGTACTTAAATGCGGAATTTATTAGTTTTAACGACTGTTCCAATCACTGGGGTAGTTGATGTCCTGATTACAAATTACATAAAGCATGATCCTTTATTATAACTTTATTATTATATTATAATTTTTTTCTTAATTCCTTGTTAGTTATTTTCTGAGGAACATAACAACAAGAAATATTTTCGATTATAAGCTACTAGCTGTGTGCAAAAATATATTTTTCGAAATAATAGCCAGTAAGTGTGCAAGTCTATGAATTTTGAATATACTTTAAATAAAATGATGAGACCGTTTGAGACTTATTTAGGTAACAAATTTTGTATTATTACTAACCGTTTCTCTTTCGGATTATTACTCACCGAGGTATTAACAATATTAATTATTTTCGTGTTACTCTCTTAATTTTTTCTAAACATTGGGGAATATTTTTATCTCAAATAAGTTCTCTGGTTTTAGAGAGTTTGGGACATACAAAAAAGTGTTTTTTAAACTTTTTATTTCCATTTTAAGTATCCTGAGTACATAGAATCAGTGACATTTTTCAGAACTTGTTAATAATAACAAAATTCAGAGTGTTTGTTAATAAGATTACCGGTTGGCACGGGGGGACGGGCGGAGGTGGAGGTGGATTTGAAAAGTGTGACATTTTTTCTTTAGGCCACAATTCAAAAAATAATAAGCAATATTAAATTAATATGGTTTTGATTTTTCTTTAAAAAAATGTTTGAATGATTCAGACTTATAAATATGGCGATGCTTTAAATTCAAATAAGTCCGTTTATCAACCGCTGATTGTAGTTTCATTGTTTTCAAAATATTTGTTTTGCTATATGATTAATGTTTAATATTTTATTTGTTAATGTTTACTGTATGATTTGTTTTTCAGGTACTGTGCTTTTGAAAAGATAGTGAATCAACTAGAACGGGTGATCAATCATTAATTTATATTAATCACATCATTGATGGATGTCCCTAAGAATCCTTTATTATTTTAATTACAACTACTGTAGATAATAATATAATGATCTGTATAAAAAGGATATAGTTGACTTTCATTTACTTTTGTCAGCTTCGTGAAATTTATTTAAAATATTTATTTAGTTTATAGATTTGTAATACATTGTATTTGAAAAATGCTACATTGAAATATTTTTGATATTTAATAAACGTAGTATGAATGAAGGACAAAGTAAAAGATTAGGGCAGTACTGTCTATCTTTATTGTTATAATTTTGTATGATTATTATTTAAAATATTATGTAAACTGAATATCATTCGTGTTTTAACAAATAATTGTTTTTTTATCACCGAACATGTGTTATTCTTGTATTAAAAGGGATCAACTTATTAAGTATTTAATAATGTAATAGTTCATAAGCATTACTGTACCTTCTAAGTAGGCGTATTTCTTTATGTTATGTAAACAAGTACAATATTGTTTATTTATTAAATATTAGATATTTAATTATATTATTTTGTTCTACTTCTAATGTTTGTAGTTTTTTTTTAATCATTCCAATTGAAAATAATCGTGCAAATGACTTTAATTTCTGTTGTGATTATTTAATAATATACACTCAATTTTCTGTTCTTTTTAGAATTATTGATTTCTCAAAATTGTTAAAATACAGTATGAAATTTCTAGTTTAATTATGTGATAAACCTTCATGATAGCATTCTTTTCTCTTTATTCTCAAGCACCCATCATATATGCATGCCCATAGTGTGTTCCCTAAGATATTTCAGTAGGTTAATATAAAATACCACAATGCCTAACTAAAACAATTACTTATAATGTGTAATCCTGTTCGTTTTATAATAGATTACATTTTTGGAAGACGAACATTCCATATTTATTCCTTAGTTTATGAAGTGCAAGCGGCCTCATCAACTCCATCAGCTGCTTGTTATCTTATTGTCGAGCATGAAGGGGGAGGCTCTACTCCCATTCATCTTTTTTATGTACGTTCTACGATAGCATTCGTAAAAAAAGATCGAATCTATCATGTCTGAAAGTTTAAAAAGATACTCTCGCAAAACCTCGACTTAAGTTAAGTTAGCATCGCAAAAAAATAATTTTAAAGATATTACTAAAAATTAAGTTTTAAGATCCAAAAACTGAAATTGAGTATTACATAATGGCAGAAGATTAACATAACATGAGGTAATAACTGACGGAAACGGAAGAAACAGGCAAATGACTAAAACTTGTGATACTCGGTGTGAGTGGTAATCCCAGCTCCTTTTGGTAAGCTTACTGAAACCCAGCCTAGTTTTTTTTTTATTGAAAAAAATTGTTAAGCTTAAGACAAACAACGCTAAAATGCCTTTAAACCCTGACCATACAGAATCCTTTTCGTATTAGGACCGATTGCAGTATCTCAAAACATTGTCCATAAATAAATTTTATGAAAATGTAGCTGCTATGTTTGTAGATACATGGGCATCCGAACGCTATAGAAGTTTTTCCATAACATCTGGCTAGTAAAAAGACCTATTATATACATCAAAGTAAAAAAAATAATAATGATAATTATAAAATTAAATAAAAGAATGTTTAACTACATTTAGTAAATGGCCATAGATGGAACGACCTATAAGACAAAATTAAAAAATAATAACCATATGCGGAAGTCTGTAAATTCTATAAGACATTAAATAAAAACCATTAAATTAATGCAAAAGATAACCAAACAGTAGCATACAAGCTGGCACCCAACATCAATGTATATATAGTGAGCAATAAAATAAAATTATTGAATTCAAAAATAAAAGTCAATGAAAATCATAATTGAATAGATCATTCCGTCACTAACAAGCGTCTCTCTGGAAGTCTTGGAATAGAAGAGCTTTCGAAGCTCGTAAGGATGAAACATGACGGCATTAGGAGGTAGACAATTCCAAAGGGTTGTAGATCGAGATAGGAAGCATAGCGAACGTATGCTCCAGTTTTGTGGGCAGGAGTATAAAGGTAAGGAGAGATCTTGTGTTTCAGGAGTTGACGGAGGATTTGAGCTGTAAAATATTGTATACTGATATATGAATTGAAAAAGGAATGAACCGAGGAAATATCGTACACGGTGGGAGGGGAAGAGCCACTCTAACTTGGCGTACAAGTGTGTGTCATGGGAGCGCCGCGGAGTCCCAAAGACACAAAGCAATTCATGGTTCTCTTCAACTTGTCCTTCAGGCCCACCGACCCCATACACCACACATCCATAGTCAAAATGAGGGAGATACGAGATGACGTGTAGGTTGGGAGAGCAGATGGCGAGAGCGATGCCATGAAAGAGTTTCAGGGTAGGTACCTATGATGTGTTGGTTCCAAGAGAGGGTTTGGTCGATAGTTATCCCTAGGTGGAGGAGAAAGTGATGGGATGGTTATTAAGGGTTAAAGTGG
Source organism: Acanthosoma haemorrhoidale (assembly GCA_930367205.1). Classification (NCBI taxonomy): domain Eukaryota; kingdom Metazoa; phylum Arthropoda; class Insecta; order Hemiptera; family Acanthosomatidae; genus Acanthosoma; species Acanthosoma haemorrhoidale. Next base: position 70,126,118 of record OV884015.1, on the reverse strand, counting down.
GAATATCAGCAAAGGATCTAAGGTGGAAAATACAGCCTATGACAGTTGGCTGGGGTTTCTCTGCGTATAACCTCACGCCTTATTCAGGTTTTGCCAAGACACTTATACATATAAGTCACCCTGAATCTTAGCAAACGCCAATGCTTTTTATTTGTGGAATTACAATTTGTTTAACCAACACTAACAATTGTGATTAATAAGGTATTTCATAATTCTCAATACACAAATACACTCACTCAATATGTAGGTTTATTTATACAATAGTTACACACAAAATCTTCCCAGGAGCCTCCAGATCACCGATGATTCCCCCCAGTGAAGCAGCTGGCGGAGAAGCCAGGGCCAACGAAACTCCCCCCCCCCCTTTATTATCCAGACGTTTCGCTAAGACCAGAAAGAGAGCCACAGACACTCAGGACATCAGTGGGAGAGCCGTAGAATATAAGAAAGTCCCTCATAAGATTCAGGGAGCATAACAAAAACGGCGAACTTAAGACGTTTATTCACCAAATGAATTTTAAACATTTTATCTAGTGAAATGGTCCTAGGTCCGGACAGTATCTTGATTTGTACGTACCTACGTCAACGTGATTAAATTATAAAACTAAATATGAAAGTCCTTTGATCAAACACCATTTTTAAGTTGCGTTAATAAAACGATTTCTTTAGTTCCTGGATCGAGTGCCTTTTCGATGTAGTTCGAACACATGTTAATTAATATAACATTAATAAATGTCCAAGTCCGTTTTAGGAAGGATTTTTTTTTTCTTTCATAGCCCCTTTAAATTTACAGATAATTATAGATTCTCAGGCGAATCTATTTACAAATTATTTTTGTATTTCCTGTAGCATCGCTACATTATATACAGGTTTTGTTATTTTTTAAAAATTATACAATGAATAAACAAGTATAATGATATACATTATACGTGACTGAACTAAACTGACTAATAAAGGTGATGGGGCTCACCTTTTTGATCAACCTTAAAACTAACTTACATACTAATTCTTAACCTAATTTTTCCCCGACAGTCTGTTGCCATCGATGCGGGAGGAGTGGTGGGTCATAGTGTTAAACACTGGGTTTGTCATGTGCTGCAACGAGTCAAAAAACTTAATGTGTAAAATAAAGAACTTTCGCCTTTTATCAAAGAATGAGTGTTCCTGGATATAAAAGAATAACGTTAAGCCATACATTTGTTTTGTTGTAGAATGATTTATTAGTCTTTTATGTGGAATGATATATAAATATGATTAGCAACATTGGTGTTATGTTATACACTATTGCAGCTTAATAGTTAACTTAATGAGCTCATAGATATTATTTACCCAACGTTTTACTGGCGAATTCTTCGATTGTTGATCCGCTACGTTGGTAAGTCTTCGGGAAGAGGTCGTGCTGGCAAGGTGGTGTCCATGGTAACCAACCTACAGTCACCGTCATGACGTTAGACGGTGAAGGTGTGCGTTCTTCCCACATACGGTCGGGACTAATCACTAATTTGCTTATTGCTTAATAATTTTCATTAACTAAGTAAAAGAGAAGTAGTGCACAGAGCGGTAACAGGGCTTCTTATGTATTGCGGGCCTCAAGCTTCTAATTTCTTAATGGCAACAATAGTCGCAGCTTCGCCACAACAGATCCCCGAGGTCTGAGGACAAGCCTTCTTATGAGTTTCCACACTCCTCTTTCGAAGACTGTTAATTATTTGTTTTAATTGTTGTCGCCCAGGCGACCCTTACGCGTATGTCCAATAGCGGTCCTGTAGGTGTCCGCGTAGCTGTTTTTCGTTAGGAATGTGTAATGTATAGAAAAGCCTGCTTCGTTTGTCATAATGGTCCGTACACCGGGTTGTATGCTTTATCGTACTATTTTATCCCATTGTTTATATAATATCTCCTTATGAGAGACTACGCGCTTCAACATTATGAATGAACGTTTTATACAACTGGGTGTAATAGGATTTCCATAGCCAATTTGTAATTTGTCATATTCTTTTAAGTTGAAAGCAACAAGAAGTGGAGCCGGAGGAACGGCAAGACAAAAGAGAGAAATAATATTCATACCGGTTGTTGTTCTCCCGGCCGCTATGACTGATGACAGAGACGCAGTGCTCTATCCCTGTTCATTTTGATAGAATTAATAATGTTTCCATGAGTCGCTCCAGAACCGGCTGGAATTAAGATAATGGCATAATTAACTCCCGGGCCATTGTGGCTTTTTAATTAATTGCAATGAGAGGAGACAGCCGTAAGGAATTTATCACTCCTCGCCCTCCTCCTCGATCTTGGCCCTGGTGGGGAGGGGGGGCTCACAGACGTCATCTATGGCTCCAATTATTACGGCAACATTGGCCAGAGCAGTTTTCCACCGGCCCTTCTGTTTTTTGAATCCGAGACTGATTTAATATTCTTTGAGTCCTCTTCGTTCGTTAAAAAGGGGGCTGTTTCTTTCGCTTTTTTTTTTTTTTTTTTTTTTTTTTTTGGCTCTTTCTGCTCCCCGGCTCTCCGGTTTGGAATTAGTATTTGTTACGGCCAGGGAGGATTAAGTTAATAAAACGGCCAGGACCTTATTGACAGAAGGTCCCGTGACCCAGTCAAAGGGAAATTAAACAGCCTAACGGGAGCCCTTCAATTTTAATAATACTGCTTATTGGCCGGAGGGGGTGGGGTGGGGGAGGATTTGTAAATATGTCTCAATCAGTTAAAGCCCATTTGGAGGAGAGAAGTTTTTCTTCGCATTTCCTTTTATTGTTTCAATCCGCTTTACTCTATTACCAATACAAAATATTCAGACTTTTACCTCATAGAAGACATACCTATGTACAATACGTAAAACTTTTAAAAATCTATCCACTTATAAAGATTAGGCCGACCAACCTTGCCCACTTATTTTGTATGTGGCCCGTAGGGACCAATGTGGTTGCCGTTATCAACCTTAAATTTACTTATTAAATTACTATACTATATTAAATTTACTATTACCCAAGGAGCTACACCAAAAAATCCTCGGGAGAGCCGTGAATCATAAGTCAGGAGTCATCAAGCTAATTCCTAGGCTATTATGTTACTTTTATAGTTAATAATTACTAGGGCTGGGATTCATATGTATTTAAATATTTTCCCAGGGCCAAATATTTCCTGTACCATTGATGACAATACTTCCTTTAGGTAAGTAAGGTCCTTAGGCCCTTTAAGTACATTTAGGTTTACTTCATATATGTTAGTAAAATAACATTTTTTTTTATTTCAACATTTTTTTTTTATTTTTACGTATTTTATTACATATTACTCTAGTAGGTTTTTGTTTTTAAATAAAAATTATTTCGTTACTTTCAATTTAAAGATGAGAATTATTCAGAAATGATAAACGATGATGATTCTTGGAACAGATGGTCTTATTTATTTGGATTATTAGACTTAGAATTGTGTACTTTGAAAGACGGAGTTTGTAAAAAATGGTTAACTGAGTGTCGGATTCTTGGTTTTCTTGTACTATTAGACTGAGCAGTGTTTGCTGTTTCGAATTTTCGGATTTCTTTACGGCCTTACGTTCATATTCAATATTTCTACATTTGCTATTGATTTATTTCTTCAGTTCAAGTTTTGATTTTACTCAATAAACGTGAAAAAGTGGCAAAGGAACAATGCCAAAACTGCCGGTGAATAGAACTAGTTGCTAGTACATTCGTGAATTGTTTTGACGGAAAATGTTGAGATAAACCAGTTTTGACTGGCTAAAATTTTCTAGTTGTTCAGAATAATGGTACATCAAAACATTCACAAGAAAGCCAAGTTCTCAACAAACTTTCTTGAATGCATGTTTAAGTGACTGGGCAATTTTTAATATAGACGTGTTTTGGGCTTTAGTTATGACAGATGTCTCCTTTCGTAAGAGGATTCAAGGATTTCTTAGAAAAGTATGCTGTTAGAAAAACCACTCTAAGGAAACAAAATTGACCTGTAAAACCCTCATTAAAATCGGAGAGTATATCAAAAAATTGTTGATTTTAAAGAGCACTATTCTGCACTATGCTTGTTACCTCAACCGGTGGTTAAGAAAGATTCAATAAATGTCTGTCAAAAGTTGATTTTACATCCGCTGTGGCAGTCAGAAAAACAAAATTATTGATGGGCGATGCTACCTTGAAGAATCACCTAGCGTACATTTCGGCCAACTCCGTTTTCTTAGCTCGGACTATAACAAAATTAGAGATTCACAACATGTCGATGCTTAATAGTAAAGGTCCCATTCTGAACCTGGAAGACTTACCGAGAGAAATAGGAGATAATTGATGATAAAATTAAAAGATGTGTTGTGAAAAACTCGTGCAGGAAGAACATATAGCTAATTTTTGAAGTGTAATCGTGGACAAGACGTTACAGACAATCTGGAAGTTGGACTGTCCTCGATGGAAATCGTGGTTTTTAAACGTGCTTTACTTAATATGGTCGATGTAGAACAGTTAATCAGCTGTTATAAATAAATAGACATAAGGCCTCAACAGCGCAGGTTTTCTTTGGAAGATTAGAAAATGCGTGTAGTACGTACACTTATAACAAGTGACGTAACCATTTTTTTCTGTTTTCTTTTTCATTTAGGTTTATTCATATGTTTCTTTTGAACATTTATTTTTCCTAAGATTTGAAAATAATTTTTGATTTTATAAAATTTTGACCATTACTTACTGTCACTGGTGTTTCTTGTTATTTTTTTAAGTAAGCGACCGCATCCCTCCCCATTCCCGGAACTACCCTTCTCTTATACACATGTGTCTCGGCTTTAGTTCCAGCAGACAGTTGTTCCCGAACACTCGACCCTAAACCCTCCACCGAGCATGTTAGTAACATAACTTAATATTTGTATATACCAGTGTTTTGCTTGTACTTCATAGTAAAACTTTTCTTTCTTTTCTTTTAAAACAATCTCCCCTACAAAGATTATTTAACTTTTGATGAAAATGTAGAATTTAACAGGAATAAAAAGTAATAATAATCAGTAAGACAGTTTCGCACCGAGGTTCTTTCACTCAATCATTGTCCCGCTAGATTATTTTTTCATTGGTTTAATTTTGTTATTGTGAATTATTTTTCTCTTAGCTCATTTAATTATTTATCCTTTGTACTATTGTTTAACGTCTAAATAATAAATCCTTCCATCTAGCACATTTAAACCTACTATTTATATTAATATCTTTATATTTAAATTTACAGATTACATCTATAATCGTGAGCTGCTCACTCTCCGGTTTCATTAGGAATGCAATGTTGAACATTCATGGATTTTTTCATTATTTTCCAAGTACTTTAGATTGAATATTGAAATTGAAATGTACCTTTTTGGTGGAATGACCCATACTGTATAAAATGTAGCATAGCTACAGTAAATATAAGAAATAAATTGTAATTCATGCTTGATGCGTATTAATATCAGTTCAATAGCTACTCAGTCCACATTTTGTTTGTATTGTTTTGTACCTAACTTATGTTTCTAAGTATTATTGAAACTTCTTTATTGTTATAAAATTACAATATACCGAATTTAAAATTTTCATTCACTCGCTCATTCGTACAGTATTTACAAACAGCCAAGTGACCTCCCAAATTCACTGGTTGTCACCTCCCTCGCATACGAAAGAGGAAGTTTTCGGAACTACACTAAGTATTACCAATCATGTTTAACATCCACATTATTTTCTCTTTTTTTCAGGACTTGATTCAGTCATACGTCGACATTTGATGACAACTCTGACCATCCCAAGTCAATCTCCGAATAATCTCTTCTACTCTATGTATATTACACAGAATATTATACAGCCGATGAGACGGGGCGGTTGCCGTTCGTCCAGAGGTTATGGAGTACTATTATGTACACTGGAAGGCCACAGTAGTTAGGCCTAAACTCTGTTATTACCATCCTTTTTTTTTTGGCACGAGCCTCCCCGGTCCATGTCAAATCTTCAATCCAGATCTGCATCCTTGGGTGGTCTCAGCTGTATCTTCGATTTTTTTTCTTCTCCTCTTATCCCAATCCCACTACCGATAATGCACCTCAGACTTAACCATGTGTAATTCTCTTAGGCAGCTGTGCCCCTTTCGTTGCCGACAAGTGTTCGTCCCGATTGAGTCCTTTTATTTCCTAATTGACGGCAGCCTCGCCACATTAATAGTGCGCTAATCTTCAACAAAATAAGTGACATAGAAAATGAAGAAACAATTTGTAGAGATAGTGGAAGTCTGCGAGAGTTTCTTGAATGCTCGTTATAAAAAAAGTTAAAAATAGTTAACAAAGACCCTATATTCTTCCCCCCAACCCCTACATACAGTTCTGTCCTGGACTTTTTAAGTACCGTGTTCATGTTTGAGACAATAAATTTTACACCAATCCAACTTGATGTAAGGAATACATACATAAAAAAGCTATATCCATTAAATATGATTATGTGTCATTAATTAGATAGGTATACAAATAAAATGTTCTATAATTTTGATAACGACCTTAATATACCCTATATTCTAGAACTCATCCCTTCCAAGTTTACGAAATTCCACAGTAGCCTTTCCAACCACCCTACTCTTGTAGCACAGTCATTGCACTGCGCCACTCATCCCTATAATCCTCCTCGGAGACTAAAACGGCAGTGGCCTCGTGACCTGCTATAAACGCGTGACAGCGGGGGTCCTGGCAATGGCCAGTTTCTCCAACCATGTCCTGAGCGTCTGTGGCTCTCGCGCTCTTGGTCAGCCTCCACTGGCTCGTATCCGGTGACGCGGCTGACGGAGGAGCGTGGGGGACTTCCCAAGGCTCCGCTCTCTATTCGCAGTGGATTTGGGAGGTCTCTGGGCTGTCTGTAAATATTGTATGAATGAGTGAGTGAATGATGAATTGTAAATATGGTATGAATGAGAGCGTTTATCGCAATTACTGATTGCCTTATAAAAAGCAGATTGTAATTATAGCCCAATAAAGAGTATATATATATATATATATATATATATATATATATATATATATATATATAATTTTGAGTAGAATATCATATCAAATATCTCGACGACCTGGTCTACAATATGTAATTTATGTCCTCTTTTTTTTTTGCAAATTATAATTACGAAAATTTATTAAAATGGGCTTTTTGTTTTCTTAGAGGCATAACATTTTGTAGGGTAGATTTATTTAATGCCCCCACGAGGCTAAAAATAAAAGGAACCGTTTAAAGAAAGCCAATTATTGATCAATTACTTTCCAAAAAAATAATGACATCCATATTTAGTATATAATATAGTATATAGTAGTATTTAGTATATAAGATATTACAATGAAGGTCTTGATGTTCTGATAAATAATGTGTATCATATTTTGATAAAGCACCTGTTCAATTTCGTCCGGCCGGGCAAGGTGCCACCAGCTGCAATCCTGGAATTAAACAGTACGGATTTTATTAGTTTAATGTTTGTTTGTTTGTTAAAATTGTTCAATTAACAATCAGTTACTGTGCTAACATGTGACTGCATGGTAACAAGTAACTGTGCAGTATTTTGGATGTAGTAATGAAGTTTTAACGTTGAATGTGGCAGGAAGAACGGACGTTTCTTAATATGATATGATTAGGAAATTCGGCTAATTATTCTTATGCTATTGTTATCTTTTAGATAATAAAAACGTCATACGTATATTAATGTTATAATAAAAAGAAATATTTTCTTACATATGTTGATATTTATTTTTTGTTGTGGTATAGATTAATAATAATGTGATCTTACAGCGCAAGGAAAATTTAGCATATAAAGACGATATCTTATTTTCATGCGATGCCGTAACAGTCACAGACTAGCTCTCGGTAGCTTGTGCCACTGTAGTGGTACATTCTTAAAGTATTTGCGAAAGTTTGGCCAAACATAATTCAATCCGGGCTAGGCCATACTCTTACAGCGTATCTGAATTGGTAGAGCCCCCGGACTTGATGCTGGGGGTGTCCTGGGTTCCTGCCATATTATCTATTTAGCTAATAGTTATTAATTCTTATTTTAACATCAGTCTATATCATTGTGAATCATTATGAATTGAGTTAGTCCTTTAGAAGACGATAGCACGAAATGATTCCTTACATATTTGGAATTCACCGAAGACGTAGACAAACAGCTGACAGTGTACGGACAGGTTGGCTAAGTAGGACTTAGTACGGTCGGTCACAGGGCACATAGGTACGGGTTTTATTACTTTGATATTAGTTTTTTTGTTAAATCTGTTCAATATTCCACAAGCAACCGTTTTAGTACCGCATTTCTCTTATAATAACGATTAATAATTAAACTCTCTTTGGTTAATGGATACTTAGAGCTTCCCTTCAGTATTGGATATCTATCAAAATATAGGTACACGCGTACTATAATTGTGCTATATTATGTATAGTAATGAAGCGTAGGAGTTTTGGGAAAATATTTCCTAACTTAAATGAAAAATCAAGATATCCATCTAATCACATATAGGTAGCATAATTAATTTTGAAATACGTTTTAACTTATATTAATACCAGGAGTACTGAAATATTTTCGTTAATAGCCCAAATATTTTAAATTTAGATAAAGAGTAGGTTAAAGTCTCAAATCTATTTTGGTGGTACCGCATTTAATGTGTCCCTAGCGCGGAAATGATGGCTTCAAATCTTGAATGGGTTCTGAAATTTTAACAAAAATCGAATAGTGGCTGACTTTTTTACGTTATTTTTGTCGCTATTCTGCCCAGCGTTTTAATCAAAAACTAACCACCACTTTTCGAGGTGTTCTGAAATTTAAAGTCGATTTAATCATATTTACGACCTCTATTGAAGATTAAGAATATATATATATATATATATATAGGCGAACGAGCTATGCTAGTGCAGTACATGAAATTTAATTAGAGCCTCTCCTGTTGAGCTAGGCAATCAAAGATAACTGAACGGAAGGTTTATTGCCCAAAGACAAATTATATTGAATAACCTTTATACCGTAAAGTCCAAATCCACTTTGTACTAGTGAAATAATATAACTCCATATCGAATCGAAATCGCTGCCTCTCCAAATGGATGATTGATATGGATGATGGCAGTTAATTTAATTATTTAATTAAAAGGTCGCTGCTCCATCTCCTCTGGAGAATGGTATCCTAAGCATTAAAGAGGTGGGTCTCGTTATTGTTGATATAATCTCCTGACCAGAGATTTGATTATATGTATGCAAAGTTGTATTTCTGGTATACTGTGCATTATCACTTAAGACAATGAATAGGAATGTTAAAACTACAGCAATGTGAAATTAAATACAATTATTTATCTTCAAGGAGGTTAACTATCTCTGCAGTGCTTATTTCTGGAGTTTTCTAGACGAACTCAGAAGTAGCATACTGACTGATGTGCCATCTACTTCCCCATGAATAAATAGAAGTTACCCTCTTCTCGGACCAGAAAGCACCCGTCTACCTTTTCATATTTTATCAATAAATCTTCGGGGTCAGTATATAGAGAGGAGATTAGTTCACGAAACCGACACGGCCGGAGCTCACTAGGGGCGCGGGCATGGCCCGGTTTCTGATCAGAAGAAATAAAACGCTCTCTCATTCGAATGACCTGCCTATGTAATGCCGAAATTTGAGCTTTTTTCATTAATTTGGAACCCTTCACCTGAAGTGAGAACTGCTCTCTCTCTCTCTCTCTCTCTCTCTCTCTCTCTCTCTCTCTCTCTCTCTCTCTCTCTCTCTCTCTCTCTCTCTCTCTCTCTCTCTCTCTCTCTCTCTCTCTCTCTCTCTCTCTCTCTCTCTCTCTCTCTCTCTCTCTCTCTGCACTGGCGCTTGCTGCACTCCTTGAATCATGGCTTCCTTATTGAACTACCTCTGCATCTCTCTTTCCTAGGCTCGTCGTATTAGTCCGGCGTTGTCAGACCCCACAGTCGGATTATCTGGTTTTGCCCGCTATAACTAACATATCCTTGGAAGAGATTCCTTCCGTTCAGACGTCGATCACTGGGGCCCTACGAAATGTACACCTAGTAGCGTCTCCCCCAGGGGTCCACTCTGCCACATTCCGGTTCACACTCGCACTTGGGATCCGGGTTGTTTTCGCCTACCCTCATATAACGAGTGTGAACTCGTGGTCATTCCAAGACCACATAAACTTCCTATAATTCCTGGCCTGTACCACTTCTCCGGAAATAGGGCACTGTCGGGGCACACCTTCTAAGATCTTATAGAGTCAGATCAATAAACAAATTCGAACTGCCCGACGACTAGGCCACCAGCAAAGATCAAAGACCACAGATTTATTTATTCATATCTCTTTCTGACGCCCACCGGGCACTGCCCAGGCCGACGAGACCTCCCCCGTCAACACGTACTATAGAGCTTTTGTGGGTATAGGTAGGTAGCCATCACATCTCGGTGTATCGAGGTCATACGTTAATTATGCGGATGATGCTTGTACAACTTCCAATTTTTCTGTGATTTGAATTACGAGCGGTACTCCAAATTGATGCAGCATATGGGGTTGATTACTGCTCTATCATGTAATAACTTGTTTTCAAGGGTCATGTTCAGTTTTGATATTTTGTGAAAGGAGGGTGGCTTTTTTCTAAGAAGGTTTTTAGTTTTGTTATTTATTGCATGGTTTGTGATGTGAAGGCAGGGTCCAAAGTTACTAAGTGAATGGCAGTGATTGGGCAATGAATGGAATGGGACCAGGGTAGTTGGGGAATGTTTAAGGATAAATGAGCATTATATTTCAGATGTATTAAAACAAGTCAGTCATTATATTCCTAGTTATAATAGTCACTAAATACACTTTTAATCGTTACAGGTATCATCGACACATTCTCCAGTGTCTTTTTGAGTAATCTCGATCCTTGTACTTATAAGGGCACTCAGCCAAGATTAACGTAATAAAAGTGCACGGTAATCTCAAAGTCGTTTGAAACACTACTTTTATTTATTTGTTTTAGCCCCCGGAGTACCCAATTAAAGAAAGCAAATAATAACCTTTGGTTACAGTCTATTTGCATACGCTTAAAAGTGATTTATTCCACGCTGTTAAAATATTTACGGCCCCAGCTTAGCTCGTAATTAGAGAACTATGAAGTGGTGGTGACGTGAATATAATAGCTACTATTAAAAGTTATTACGGCTCCCGGGGTAAATTGGCAGGTTTATTGGATTAGCTGGGTGCTATAAAGCCAATGGGAGGAAACCTGAGGGATAAGGGACGCTGAGGGGCAGAGTAGTTTTTACAGTCATTTTCTAGCTGGTGTAGTTAATGCTGTTATTTACATTACATTACTGTTCTTTCAGTGACTCCCCCCTCCTTCCACATTGGAGTAAACTCTCCGATTCGCACGAATACGTGCCCGTTGTTGAAAGTCTGAGCTATTAAAAATATTAATGAAAAATTTCAATCTATATAAATTTAATATCGAATATTAAATAAATATGCTACTACTACTTGCATTGGTAATCTGGTATTTATATTTTTTATGTTTATTCTAATATATAATTATCTATTGCTATTCTATGACAGTTTCTAATTTTCTTTAAAAAAATATTTATTATTCAATATAGTTAGTTTGCGTACGATATCTAGGTTAGTTTACCGCCAGTGTTTTTCAATTTGATTTAAAAAAAAAAAAAGGTAAAACATTGTTTTTAAGTGATTGGTTTTGCTATTGATAGTACCAATAAAAACCTTGAAGTGCTGAGATCTTCAAATGAGCTGCTCAAAAACTTAATGAGGAAGTTATAACTTGATTTTTTTGGAATGTTCATCAAGCCCGAAATATTCTTTATTCACAATATGCCATTTAAAAGTCATAGTTTCGCTTGTTCAGGACTACAATTAGGCAACAATTTATGTCAAGGGGCAATTTTAGTGACTTCCTCCAGTTTCATGTGAAGTGATTTAGTCTTTATTCCCCTAAGAAACAAGACATTAAGATCATAAGCAGCGCTGATTGCATGTAAATGAACCATTTTCATTTTAATGATATTAAAAACTATATTAAATGATATTAAAAACTACTATAATTGCAAACGTTTTGACCTTGAAAACTCTATTGGTTTCTTTGCGTTTTATTTATTAACACCTGAAAATGACGATGAGAAACCTATTCCGGTGTTTTATCCCCAGAATGTCTAACCGCGATCGGCTTATCTACTTACGACTCTGGGTAAAAAATGTTATGAAATAGTTTGTTAAGTTTTAATGTCCGTTCATGTTGAAAACGTACCAGCTTATAGATTATAAAGCAGCCCTAAAAAATTACATGCACACTTTAAGATTTAAAAAATTTCCAAGGTTGAGAGCACTGAGTTTTTTGATTCCAGCCATCCGCGACGTTGCCTCCATGTAACGGCCTCTGGACGTCTCCCATTCCAGTTCCCATGAATATATGGCATGATCGGCAAAGAACCTTCTTCAACGGTTTCCGCGACCATAGAGAGTACTTCCACATCACGTCAGTCCTATTGTTTTTACGCCTCAGTTCATCCGTCTTAAAACTGTCCGAAGAAGTCTTCCACAAACAAGCACTTTTGAAATGCATTGCCGAAAGCTACACGATAAAAACTGTCCTGTATTGATAATGTATTGTATGCATAATAATAATGACTGGGTGTGAAAGGTTGTTTGTTATGCTCAGACAGGAACTAATCACACAATCTATGTTCTGGTTGACTAATAAAACCTTTGCAATGAACGTTCACTCAGTATCTTAAAACTTATGAAATTCTATTCATACCCTATAATATAACTATTTCATTTTTTTGAGTTTAATAAAAGTGTTTTATGCTATATAATTATTGGTGATTATCAGCCAAAGAATTAATATACTGGTAGGATCAGGACTCGAACCCAGCAGCTCCCCCCAGTTGGATGCTCTACCAACTGATAGAAATAGTTATATAAAATATAACTCTAATATAACTGTTTCTAAATTAACTACATCTAAATTAGATCCAACAACTTTAGTTGATGCAGTGAGTTAGTTTAGAAGTTATGAAATTATTTTAAACGACAGACGAATAGGTTTGAAAACAGAAACACATTCTGATGATCAATTTTAATACAGAACTTGTTCCCGTCTGATTCTGATAATTTTGTTTTTTTGTATTATATAATATATTTTTGAATGTTGTCAATAAGTTTTGTTTAATATTTAAATTCATATATTTGCATTTTTTCGATTTTAACAAAAGTGTTTTATGACTAATTATTAGTGATTATCAGCCAAACAATTAATATACTGGTACAATCAGGACCCGGTTGGATGGTCTACCAACTGAGTACAGTACGAAGATCTTCACAGTTATTGAATCGAATCGATCAGTTTTATGGTTTGGCTGGATTCGGTCCAAGGAACATATCCACTTTGTTCCCGACATTCATTACAATATTTCCTATCTGTTGCTCAAGCATTTTGTTAACATGACCTCTTTCTACTCAAAGTGCTGTCGAGATTTCTTATTTACATATTTCGCTATAACCCCGTTTTCATCACCCGTTTTATTTTCATTGTATGTCATGTCATTTGCTAATTTCTAATCCATTTTCTAATCTTATTTTTCAGTCGTTTGAGACTCAGTTGGTCAGTTCGCAACATTTATTAATCGTATAATTATAATAGTATTCTAGCTTTTTATCATTTTAAACTGATCCAATGGAACAATTCACTCACTTACATATATATATATTGAAACCTACCTCATTTTTCACCATTTTCCTTTCTAAAGTTTATTAGATCAATTGACCTTAACTAATTTGGCAGGTCCGTCATGAGATCTTTAATTCAAATTGTTTTATGTCTTTGACATAGGAATTTATCCCGATTGAATCGCCCGATCTCAAGGCTAATGTTGTGGTTATTAATAAATTGAGAAACTAGGAATTGTGAAATATATTCAAATAAAATGGTTATAACAAATAATTATATGTAACATAGAGTACTGACAAAAGTATAAAAAAAAATATTCCTTTCTTTTTAAATTAGGATAATTACTACTAATCACAAACATGAATTTGAGCTCAATTTCTTTTAATGGATCCATAATAAAAACAATATTAATAACACCCAATCGATGATCTTCCTGTAATCCAATCAACGTTACTTTCTGCTGTTGGTTCTTCTCCTCTCTTCCTGTTGGTGACCGCCAATTCGGGAGCTTGGTAAGTCCGCTCTTCTCGACGGTTGTGCTAAGACTGCCCGTTTATCTCATCCCCACTCCTAGGAGCATAAGGGAAGATGCTTACCAGATGTGAGGGTTCCTGGCCATGATATTCTCAAATATCATGAATGTTACAATATATATATATGTTTGTATATTTAACTTTTATTTATTGATTCGCAACCGTGACCAGCGTCACAACCAGCGAATGTGCTATAAACATGATGCAATGGCACATCCAGTGAATACTCCCCTGTATTATTGAAGTTAAGTTTAAAGACATCTCATTGTTATTAATATAGAAGGCCTGTTCTCTAAATTCTCCTCAATCTCTTCTATTTGAGTTTTACCAGGTAAGTCAGGTGTGGACAGTCCGTGCATCTGCGTGTTTGGGTGTCCGCGCAGTTTTTAACGTTTCTGTATAACGATCTAATGAAGTCGTAGACGTAAGGAATTTTAGGTCATTGTGAAGGGTATGATTTCGTATGTAAAACGGTACACCTTTGTTAATTCTTAACCTTTGATTGAAAAATCTTTATAATCTTGACGTTAGCCTTCGTATATCCGTAAACTCGGGCTCCATGTGTCCTAATTGGTTTAGGGAGAAGTTTGTATGTCTGGGAACAAGGATAGTTCGATCTTGTGCGTTTTTATTGATTCATTTTCATGTGTGGTTTCCAACGCTGACTTTAATCAAACCCTAAAAATATTTAACTAATACTAAATGGTTGATTTCATCCTATGTTACTACACATAATTTTGAAGTTAATATCACCATTGGACATAATTCAATGAATATTTTGACGTGATGTTGACGTAAGGCGAAGTACGGTTTGACCTCAAGTGCTCGGACAACGGCTCGCAGATGGTGGGACAACCATATTCTTCTCAATCGTACCACACCCTGACTCCTTATTAAATCAGAAGATCGTTTGTCTTCCCTCCTCTGGAGGTGACACTATATTAATATGCCGACCGCTACTCCCCTCCCTAAATCATAACTTCCTCCTCACCCTCCTCCTCGGGTACAACTTTTAGAAGTCACACCTACACGGGAGCAGGCCCGCTGGTCACGCTTAATTCACATCTCCCACCTTGTGATTTATGCCCGGTCGGATGCTAATGTGGGCTGTGCCTGCCTTGGAGGGGAGGCTCTCCTTGTAATAGCCCGGTGGCAGGAGAAATATGAAACTGCTAAGCGCAGGCTTGATCAGTCACACTGTTTATTTACTTTAATCACAACCATAGGGAGAGGCTCTACTTTTATTCAGATAAGAGGTGTTCCTATTCCGTCTGTATGTATGCATGTGTGTTCTCCGATGAATGAGATGATTCAACCGACCTGACATATTAAAAACCTCTGTATGATCCCGAAACACCTCTAGATACGACGATTAAATATTTGGAAATATATTAGCGTTTTGTCATTTATGTATGCACCAGGAGATGATGATTTCCCCCTATTTGAATATTTAATAAAAATAAAATATACAATAATATAATATAAATTGAGCTGTGAATGGCTCCAGTTACTGCCATTGTAAGTAGTTGTTGTTAACCTAGCATTTGCTTTTTTATTGTCAAAGATTATATAATGTAAAAAGGACCAAATGATAAAGCTCACCTTCGGACTACATAAAAGAACCTAAAACTAATCTTAAATACAAAATTAATCCTAGAGTGTTTCCGCCATTGATGCGGAAACGGAGAGGGGGGAATCGTGTTGAACACGGGGTCGGTCATCTATTGCAGCGAGTCAAAGAATTTGATATGTCAGCGAATGAACCCATCCACAGTAGGCAGCTCAAAATCTTCGTGGAGATCACTGTTCCTCCGCTGCTGGAAAGAAATATGTCGAGCCACTTTCATGAGTAACCCTTTTTGAAATTGTTGGAGTAGCTTTGCTTTCGCTTCCGTCAGATGACTAAAAAGCGGTGCACTAAACAGCAGAGCCGGCCTGAGTGTGCTCTTGTAAATTAAGATCTTGAGGCGCAGAGATAGATTGGTGGAAGTCAGCAGATGTGTAACTAATCTTACTAAGATTAGACTTCGTGCGTGGTTGATAGAACTTTCTCGCAAAATGACCACTGAAACGGAGATATCGTTTTTATACCCAAAAATAGACTATTTTCTGGGGTGTTCTGCTGCGTTCCTACAGTGTATGTAGTAGGCAGTGGCTTCTTTCCCGAGAGAGAGTTGCCCACCGCTATTCCTTGTAACCATCGCTTCTCTCCCCAAATTCTATCTTACTAAGGCACGCGGTTTGGTCTTTGATATCCTCCAAAAGAAGGGGGTCTGTTATAATTTCTTTTAAACGTAGCGGGGACGTGACTTTAACACTTTTTGGATACCACTTGGCCATCTGCAATCTGGTCCTTGGCTTAATTTCTCCTATTGCCCTTGTGTCTAGACGGACCAGTCAATCAAACCTTTTTTTTATGACAGTCGATAAAGGTCACCTGCACCTGCCCGACTACCGCCTAGTCAATTTCTATCTATTTATCTTATTATATGACAGCTCTTTTATGAAAAGCTCATTTTATAACTTGATGTATTTTTGTAAAAAATTCCAGAGCATTATTGACGCTTCCTCCGAGTTGCCCGAAACAGTTTCGACATATATAATTGCACAGAGGGGGCTCATCGCGGGTACATTAGGGGCAGAGGAAATGACAGCATGGGCATTAGCCGGGAGCTAATGCTTGGTCCATTGGAGCTGTCATGGGTTCTCTCCCACTTGCAGTACTTCTTATCACCCGTTTACTTCAAGCTGTTGTCTTCATCTCGTTTCGTATTTAGTCTGCATATCCAAGTATATGTGATCATTATTATAATAGCGAATTTCACACTTCCTCAGAGTAATCCATCTACACGGACTATAAGATTTTTAAGACTTTTCGAACTAAGCTGACAGACAATATGTGTGGCTTGCCGAGCCCTGTCAAGAATTTTCTTCGGCAGCTTTACCATCCGGATTTTCCGGAAGCAGAAAATGAACGGGAATATACCCTATCTCACCAACAACATTCGCCTTAATTCATCTGCTAATCCCTGTATTTCTTTTCAGCTACAACCTTCAGAGAATTGTCATCTACAGGAACTCCTATATCATTATTCTGGACCAGTTTCCTTCTCTCATCTATCAATAAGATGTCTGGCATATGATTTAAAACTGTGTCTAGTACTGGCAGGATGATTCCGGCTATGAATACTATTGATTGAGTTATCCTATTACTGATTCTGTTACGAATAGTAAATTAGGCATGTAAAATTGGAAAATATTAGAGTTCTCAAATTGACATCTTGAAGATATTCTCTGTTAAACATTGGAACGTCACCACTTAATATGAATCTTTGTTGTCTGCTTAAGAAAATCTCAAGACTCCAACGAATTAAGATTTTCATTTCTCAAATTATTTCAACTTTAGACTTTAGTGTATTTTGACATACTCAACTTTCTGAAATGTCAATAAAAATAATAATCCAACCGTTTATAAAACATTTGTTATAAAACAAGATCTCTGCTCACTATATTTTTGTTTCGCCACTAAGGTTCTCGGCAGTATTAATCTCATTTATGAGTGTTTACAACAAACATGATTTACATAAAAATATTCCGTCAAAAATAATTAGCGAAGATAAAAAGAGAATAAAAAGTTTTATAGACGGAATAAGATTATAAAATCAATTAAGTTGAATAATAAGTTGTGAATTTTCGGAAGAATCCAATTGCCGTGGGTCCGGCAAAATTTATTCATCGAAATATAAACGTTTCGTCCAGCTTAGGCACCTTTATGACTGGAAACAGATGGAAAAAATTATCGCCACAGCATAAAACATAATGGAAATATATAACAATTACTCACCTTCAGGAGAATACTCCCGTGCCTACTAGAAAGGATAATATTATTATTACTATGTCGATAGTAAAATCAACGTTGTGAATAATGTCTAAGGAGAAGAACAGATACGACCTATTACAATTTTTGATGCTGTTGCACGATGTGTATTTTATTTTGACTGTCAAGTTCTGAGACATCATCAAATTCAGGAGGTGCAAAACGTAAATATTTTTTTTTTCTAAAATGCTAGCCGCAGTTTGTTCTAATATATAGAGGCAGGAAGAAATCTACTTAATCAGCATTCAAGTGATAACAGTTACTGATTAGATATAAATAACAGAAAATATTTCATTATACTTTTAAAATTTAGTTCAGAATTTTTTTTTTTTTTATTATTGATCCTTTATTGTGCTAAAATTACAATCTGCCTTATTAGGCAATAAGTAATTAAGATAAATGCTCTCATTAATACCATATTTACAATTCATCATTCACTCGCTCATTCATAAAATATTTACAGACAGCCCAGAGGCCTCCCAAATCCACATGCGAAAGAGAAAGCGGAGTGTTTGGAAGTCCCCCACGCTCCTCCGTCAGCCGCGTCACCGGATACGAGGCAGTGGAGGCTGACCAAGAGCGCGAGAGCCACAGACGCTCAGGACATGGTTGGAGAAACTGGCCATTGCCAGGACTCCCACTGTCGCAGGTCACGAGGCCACTGCCGTTTCAGTCTCTGAGGAGGATTATAGGGATGAGTGGTGCAGTGCAATGACTGTGCTACAGGATTAGGGTGTTTGGAAAGGCTACTGTGGAATTTCATAAACTTGGAAGGGATGAGTTCAAGAATGTAGGGTATATTAAGATCGTTATGAAGGGTTTGTTGGCATTTACTATTGTTCTCAGGACTTTTGATTGAAAGGATTGGATACGCTTGATGTTCGACTTTTTTGCTGTCCCCATAGCTCTATTCCGTATGTCCAGATTGGCTTAAGTATAACTTTGTAGATTAGTAATTTATTTTCTATTGAGAGATGGGATGTCCTTTGAAGTAGTCTGTACAGTTGCCCAAAGCGTCTGTTTAGTTCTTGTCTTAGTTCAGAATTACTAAATTTTAATTATTCCATTTGTATAAATGCTCAAAGATTTGTTCTGTTTCTTATATGACTGATGGTGTATAAATTTAATGTTCTGACTGTTCCCCCATGGTTAAAGGCGAGTTTCAAGGATATTTCAAAAAATAAAGTTTTGAATAAGTGACTTTCAGTAAAAAAAAACCAGTGTTTGTGCTCCATAGTAAATCAGTTTTGATTAGAAAAGTAATTTAAATTAAGAGTCTTCAGTGTTTTGTTTAAACTTAATTTTTGTTTGAGAGGATTTCAGCAATATTTGTTTACTAGTATTATTATTTTTTATTGTTTTGGCTAGAGAAATTTAGGAAAAGTGTATGTAAATACTGTATACATGAACATATGTTTAAGATTAAAAAAACAAAAGAAAGTGTAGGTTATGAAGTGTGTATTGTTTTTTCTCTCAAACAGCAGTTTTCGTTTTGTTACTTCGAGGAGGTGAAGAAATAGGACTTTGCATATTAGAGGACAAAGAGCTTGGCTTGGTCAGTGTTGAAGATAGCGGAATACGGGCCTGTTCCCCTGCGAACAAGAAGTCGTTGTTTACTACAAGTGTGGACTTCTCGGCCTATCTCCTCTACAGAGCTCTCCATGCGCATCGCCGACCTGCGGTTGACTACACGCACTCTTCTCCGAAACATCGTATCGTGACTATACACTCTTTTCATTATTTATTATACATTATTTATATTTACTAACAATCAGGCCTGGTTAAATTAACTGTTAAATTGCTGATCAGTTATTTTTTTTTTGTTTTGAATAAAATGAATTGTTATTATAATATTATTTTTGGTACTTTGTTTAATGTTTATGCCTTGCTGTTGGCAATTTTGTAACTCTAACCGACTCAATCCAACATCCAGCTTCTCACGACGCAATTTTCTGGTGTTTGGGGAAATCTTGATTCTCAAGAGCCCTAGCGCGAACACTGAGTAGTTTTTCACAATCATTTTATTTTCAAGAAACCGTCGTGGATACACTAGCTCGAACTCGGACATCTCTTCATGTTGTCTCTTCATTTTCCACCGCAAGTAAATACAATTTAGTTTATAATTGATATTAACAAATTTTCGTAGCCCGAAATTTTAAAAATAAACTCCACAACACCACAAAATGTGATGTTTGGTTAGTTCTTAGTTAAAATTCAATAGCAGAAACGGTGTATTTTGAGCCTTTTATATTAAAAAATATTATATGTGATCATTTAAAATGTTCCAAATTCGGATACAGCACATTGATAATTTAATAAATTATGTCAACATTCACAGTCCTGAATAGGCGGAACGTCGACATCTATGTAATGCCATAAGAAAATAAACAAATGATAAGAGTGTATTGGCCTTTTTTTTTTAATTTAAAACGCGTCGCTTTTTAGGGTTTAAATTAAATATAAAAATAAATAGAATTTTTAAATATTTATAAAAGAAATAAATTCAAATCGAATATGTATTGTGATAAAATTACAATTCCACAATCCTTATTGGGCAATAAGTAATTGTCTTCAATGTTCTCATTCATACCACATTTACAATTATTCATTCACTCGCTCATTCGTACATTATTTACAAACAGCCCATCGACTTCAAAAATCCACATTATTGCCCCCCCCCTCTCACATGTGAAAGAGGAAGCGGAGTCTTGGGAAGTCCCCACTCTCCTCCATCAGCCACGTCCCCAGATACGAACCAGCAGAGGCTGACCACCAAGCGCGCAAGGACTACAGACGCTCAGGAGATGGAGAAACTTGCCAGGACTCCCACTGTATGCATAGCCACTGGCGCTTTAATCTCTGGGGAGGATATTAGGGATGTGTGATGGAGTGTAATACCTGTGCTAAGGTGTTAGGGTGGCTGGATAGGTTTCGATGGAATTTCATGAACTTGGAAGCGATGAGTTCAAGAATGAAAGGTAAATTAAGAACCTTATGAAGCGCTTTTTTACTGACGTAATAAGGGGCATTGACTATTGTTCTCAGGACTTTTGATTGAAAGGATTGGATGCGCTCGATGTTCGATTTGTTTACTGTACAAGTATAAGTTTGTAGATTAGTAATTTATTTTATATTAAGAGATGGGATGTCCTTTGAAGTAGCCTATAAATAAATTACAGAAATAATATCGAGAAATACTCATGGGATTTTGTGTGAATTTATTAAATAAACATTTTTTAAATGGTTGTATAAAAATTGCTATGTGGTATTCATTAAAAATACTAATCAAAAGCTTATGATTAAGTTTAAATAGATGTAAACTCCAGCTGATGATCTAGCTAGCTGTGTTTGTTGTTTGTGTGTGAAGGTTACTTTCAAGATATGACTTATTTTTTTATTGTTTGCTTATGTGTTGTGACTATCCACTAAAACACCTGGTAAATAACGTGTAATTTAATTAATCTTTACAGGTATGTTTATTTCGTTTATTTTATATTGTTCAATCGTTTGATGCTTTTAATTCTAATGCCATTATAAATATTTACAGATTAATAAAATCAGTTATTGAATTATTAAAACCAACTTACATAGACAATATATAAACTTGCTTAATCACCACTTGAGAGAAGTGATCTGACCCCCGCTGTAGTTACCACCTCTTGAATGCATTGTTGCCTGTCCAGTCCAAAACTCCAAGTCTTAGCTACTGAGTCATGGATAGAATAAATGGCTGCACGATGAAGCGGCATTTAGTCGGTGTAAAGGTGTGAAGCACAATACGCAAACAGTATATAAATCACTAATGATTCGTTATGTGTAATATAATAATAATAACAAATCTATATTACTTTCTGGAAAAACAATACATATGTATACCAATAATATAATGGTGTGGTGCCTTACCACCAATGGTCTCACTGGTTACTATTATACTGATGAGTGACTTAAGACCAAAATTTTCAATATTGGGAAAGCTAACAGAAACCCAAATGCATGAAAAAATGTCAGAATAAGTAAGATTGTCGATAATTTTAACTTGACATGTTCTATTGCAATAAAATATTTTTGGTTCTCTGACGGATGTAAATTTAGTGTAATTTATTATTTCTTTAATTGGTGAATACATTCAGTTGAGGCAATTGTCAGAAAACGTTTTAGTTTAATGGTACAAGAATTGTTCAACGAAAGAAATATTTAATTCTTAATGCATTTTCTTAGGGCGATTATTTATGATTCTGAGATATTTATTTTGAGCAATCCGAATTATTGTATGTAATGAAATATGTGGGAAAACTGAAGAATCAAAATCTTTTTTCAATCATAAAATTTTATTATGCATTTATGTTTGAATAAGCTTCTCGACAAAGTAAATTAACCTGGTTTATGCATGAAATTTTAGTTTCGATAATTGGAGTAAATTAAATTTATTCGAAACTTGCCGGTAAAAACTATTGGAACCTCTCACAGAAGAAAAATAATATCCCAAACCATTTCTTTCGAACCTGAAATATTAAAAATTGAATTATTGTTATGCAATTAAATAGCATTTTTTTTTCGGTAGTCAATCGAGCAATCAACAATATCGCATCAAAATTACTTTTTTTTGGAGATGAAGAAAATAAATTATGGTATATGGATTAATTCAGAAACATATTTTAGACAACACAAATTATGAGTAATGTTGTTAAGATTTGATGATGCAATTGGTTGCGATCTGAGACCATAGGGACCATAGAACATCATAGAGACAGTAGGAAATGAATGGTTTCAACAGTTTGGAGGGTATTCGAAATGGCAGAGCACCCTAAAATCTTCTAGAGGTCCTCCCACCCTCCAAAGAGACAGTGAATGAAATATGTAGCTAATGCTGTACTAAGAAGAGTTGAATATTATTCTGTTTTTCACAAAAATATGAATTAATCTCTCTGAAATTTTAAAATATACTTTTAAAATCCTTCGAAAATTTAAATTTCGAACAGCACTAACGTCCGTTTCTCTTCAAAACCATCACGTCAAGCATTTCAACAAGCCCTTTCAACAGCCCACGTCTGCCATCCTCAGGCGCCACACAGAGATCAGTCAACCACAACAACTTAACATGGAGTCATCCGTTGTAGTGGTGAACTGTTCTTGGTGTTCAGCCTAAGAATTGGAGGCTTCGGCTGTTGAAAGCGCCTACCAATTAAAAATTAGCTTCTGAGGAGAAACGAAATTGATTGTATTTAAAGCCCAAAATACCACCTCTTCCAATCTAACAAGTCTTTGTATACCGTAAACATTGCCGAGCACGTATTGGTTGAACAATAATACTAACAATTGCGGTAGGAATGGCAACAAAGTTAAACGTGAAAAAAATCTTGCCTATTACGTTTTCTCAAATCCCAGCTCACAAAAACATTTAAATTTCAACTTCTGATTTTTTCAATATGTTAAGGGTTCATTAAAGGATATTTTCTATGTCCTAATTTTGTTTATACATATTTCCAAAAATACAATTTAGTTTATAATTAGATATAAGGGGTACCGTTATAAAAAAAAAATTTACGATCTTTATCCGATTTGTACGATTTTGTACGAGGTTTCCATTTGTTTCTTTTTTATTAATTTGTAGTATGAGATGCGTAAGTGTTCAAGATCGATTTGAAATTTAATGTTTTAGCTTGTGTTGCTATTGAGTAGGCGGTGTTATCGACAACGACCCGCTCCAGGAAGGCTCCGGAACTGGAGCGCTGAGCCGGAGGGTGGCTGTTTTTCTGCAGCTACGTCACAGCCACCCCCTGGCCCACATTCAGCCCCTGAACGTTTCAAAATACCTAGCCCTAACAGCCCCGAAATATATTGGGCCCTTTAGATACATTTAATCAATTGATGTGCCCTTCTTGCTCACCTGTTAAAACATTAAGAATATTTTTTCAGTTCATGAGAAAATCAGGTGCAAGTGGGCTATAGTGTATTAATCCATTTTAAGAACGATTGCTTGCTTTGTAAGAGGGTGGAGCGCTTGACGCATAACATTATATAATATTAATTGAGGTGAATACACTCTCAAAAACACAGTCTTACAAAAATGTCAAAAGAGAAAAATCACTTAGCAATCCCGAACCAATAATATGATTTTTTCAACTCATGAAAAATAACACTCCGTACAAATGGGCTGTAGTATAATAATCCATTTTATGAACGATTGCTGACTTTGCAAGAGGGTGGACCGCTTGACGCATTACTTAATCAAATATAGTTCGGCACGAAAACACAACTCAACGACACAGTCTTAAAAAATGTCAAAAGAGAAAAATCACATTGCAATGACAAGCCCAGAATATAAGTAGCACTAAGAAATTAATGTAAACGCGGGTTCCGGTTAAACAAATTCAAAAAGGAATCTCTGTATAACATATTACTTATTGTGATAAGAATCAACTATCTTCGCTTAGAGCAAACAGATGCCTGCTTTATTCCCAAAACTAGATTCGGAAGGTTATCAGGCTTACCTCTACAACAAGTCTATAAAAACAAATTTTATTATAGGAAACAAAAAAACTATATTTCTATAAAATAAAAATAAAAATAGTCATTATTTTTTTCCTGTTCTATTATGAAATATCCCAGACATTTGTATGAAAAATAACACCACACGTTTTGAGTTTTTGAGTAAATGAGTGAACATTATGTACTTACAAGATTTTATGAAGGAAGTAAATTGGACATTATGGTTTTAGAAGTAATATTCAAGTCTTTCCAGTTTCTCAACAAGTCATAAGAGTTACCTTACATGCTGTGAAGTTTTTCCTTAATGACCATTTTTCATCATGAAATAAGGTGAGTCTACCTCATTTTCCTGATTGGTATACATTATTAACAAAACATACTCAGGCCTTGGTGTACTAGGATCATTTTTAGTTGCAGGATGCGTCAATACTGTTTTCGCTTTCATTCATAGTGATTTACACAAATATAAAGCAACAATAAAAACGTGTAATTTTAACGCACAAATATATGTTGTAATTACATGATTGGGCCTTGCTGAAATGAAAATCGAGAAAAACCTTCGTTCGGGGCGGCTTTTTACGTTTTAGGAAAACTGTTAACAATAATTCAAAAATTATAGCATTTGAGTCGCGTTACTCCGAATAATGATTTTGCAAAGTGGATTTGGGCCATAGAGTATTGTTTAACATGAGTGATTTAATTTTAGCTTAGCACTTACTACGCTTTCTACCCAAAGTGTCTGGGCCTCTACAAAATTTGCAATACCAAGTGAGAACTCCATTCTTTCGTTCTGCATGATTACTAAGTTTTGGACTTATCACTGCACCAACGTAGGAATAATAAATTTAAAGATACCATCCGTAGGTCTGTTGTTACATTCTTTGGATTGTTACAGATTTTAATACTTATTATTTTATCAAACCATTTTATTTTACATTTAGATGTAATTTATGACTATAGCGACCGCTAACTATATATGTAAATTACCCTACACTCTGGTTCATAATGTATTATAATATAATGTAAATCTTGTAAGCTTCTTTGGAATAAATCAGGGTCGCGGCACGTAGTAGGAAACAGGCAGACATACGGACACCGACAGACGGTAATAAATCATAGAGAGGTCGGAAGTCGTAGACAAGTAACTCAAAGGGTACGGCAATAAACCTACGCGAATTAACCACCTGACTGCCATAAAACCCGAAAGCAAGGACACTTACCCCTATTATAATAGACCTTGAGTCACTTCCCTTGGTCATAAAAG
Source organism: Acanthosoma haemorrhoidale (assembly GCA_930367205.1). NCBI lineage: Eukaryota > Metazoa > Arthropoda > Insecta > Hemiptera > Acanthosomatidae > Acanthosoma > Acanthosoma haemorrhoidale. The sequence continues at coordinate 70,100,284 of OV884015.1, read as the reverse complement.
CATGCTAGGAACCCTTTTGGACCCATGGGATAATAACCTTGCTATAGGTGGTCAAATAACCCAAGGGGGTGAGGCCCTAGCAGCCATATAAAACACACCCTTGTACCCCAACGGTCATAAAACTAAAAGGAAGTGACTACCTGTGTATCGTAAAACTTACTCCGGGCAGACAGACCCAGCCTTCCACGAGGGAGGGGGTTATCATATTTATATCAGTAAATTTCACTCTTCACGCCCACTCTGTCTCTTAGTCTTCCGAGTAACTTGACACCAGGGGCACTTGGCCCCTGGTAGGCCCACTCTTCATTCTTTTCTAGTTTCTACATACCGATAGCCGCTATCACCGTCGCGATATGCCTACTCAGCCTTCCGCTACTCTACGACGGCACTTTCCACACAGCCTATAGCAGACCTCTGACGACTTGTACTTATTACGCGGCCGATCTCTCGCCCGAACTCTGAAAACTGGTCTTATTCTTTATGAACCTCTGAACCTCATCCTGAACACTGTGTCTTGTCGGGACACATTCCTATCGATAAATGGAGTCAGATATTAACGCCTACATGGAACACGGTCCATGTTATTAACTACAGCAATCCGACAATTGTTGACCTCCGACAATTGTTCACCTTTTCCGACAATTGTTCACCTCCGACAATTGTTCAACCAATATCCCGACAATTACTGTTGATATAATAACAAATACAATATATTTTGAGAAACTAAGCTTTTTGGAAAAAATTTAAAAGCTTTTGGAGTGTTGAAATATTCATTTCCAGCCAAGAATACCTTGAAGAACTATCCACCTGTGGAACTATCCTAGATATTTTATGGCCAATAGTGATGATAATTTCACTTAAAAAGAAAGCGAAAATTATTCGAAGATAAAGATCTAATTTGCTTCGGTTCCGATGTCCGATTTTTATGCCACTCCTATGCTCTTCTGTGCCTCACATATTATCTTTTTTTCTTTTTGGAAAATCGAGATATGGCGATAATCGGAATATAATGACGGAGGGTGAAGTGGCCGGGGTCGCCTGACGCCCTGGGCTTATTATGGCACATTTGTCATGTAATTATGGCAGAATTGCAGCCGTGACAGTGGCTTGACAGCAGGACCGTCCGCTGGCAGGCGTGAAGAATAATAAAAAAATGAAAGATGGCCAACGGCATTAGTATTTTCGGATAGTTTTCCCTCTTCCTGATCCACGCATTTGGATAACGACGTCGTCTAATCAACTTTAGAACTACTATCTAGAACTACTATCTAGAACTACTGATACAATAAATAGAGGAACGCCTTATAAGTCAAACATTCCTCTTTCTCTTTTGTACAACCGTAAATCACAATAGATGAATATGAATTTTATCATAATATGGTAAGCTATTTTGACAGGGCTGGGATCGAACTTAAAAACTCGTGTACTTTTTATCACAGAAAGCTTACTATTATTGGGCAATACCCGTCTTCATTGGACGATACTAGGGCAGATTGTATTTTTTCTAATAAACAAAGGTTATAATTTAAAAAAAAGTATTATGTTTATGTAAACATTGCATAATATTTAGATGTGACAAATATATATTTCTTACTATTATACTGTCATCACTTTCTTCAAAGACTAGGAGATTGTACTCGGCCCCTAATCGTGGCCACACCGCAGGACTGGCCGCCTTGGCCACAAGGCGATGGCCACTAGCCACTAGTGACCATTGCCAGACCTGAATGGAGCTGGTTAGAGCCCACTGGTCCGTGGTGCCGTTACCATGACAGGGCGCACCGGTTCGTGTTATCCCTTCCCGTTGAACTTTTTCCCCCTGGAGCGGAGTCGAAAGAAGGTAATTGCGGGTTTCACGCTGTCTGCCGCGGGACAATTAACAGGCGGGTCCTCCTCCGCACCGCTTCTCCAAGGCGCCTCCCTCATCGTAATATTCCCCTGTCAATGCGAAAATGTCCGTTTTTTGGTGTGAGTGGAAAGGCAGAAGTAATAAATCTACCAAAAAATAATTAGTTAAGTGTGCGGTATCACACAATCAATATTGATTTTCTTAGTTTTATCGAATCATATATACTAACATACACATTCAAAAGCAGTTTCTCTAAGACGCCCCAATAATTGAAAGTGTACATGGGTATATGTCACCACCATATGATTGTAGTCCACTAAAGCCCAATATATATTCATAATCAGCACGTCGAAATACCATACCGTTAAATTAGGCAAAACGTTTTCTTTCATTACAGAGTATTTAATGATAGTTAAGTGATTAATGACCCAATATAAAAAGCGTCATCCAGTGATTCAATCAAAATTTTATAGAACACACAGTAAATGGTCACTTCTCCCCAATCCCGCCACACTGTCCTTAACATACTGGAAAATATCTGGAAAATATTTTAAAATTTCATGAAAAACTATCCAGTCATCCCAATCCCATCTCTACAATCCTACTCCGAGATTGAAGCAGAAATGGCCTCGAGATCTCCTATAGCCTACTTGTTACTGGGAGGATGCTGGCCGGTATTTTTCCCTCTCGTTCGGAGCGTCTGCGGCTTTCAAGAGTGATGGGCTTGGGCTGCGTATGAATGTGTACGTTTTGTGTGTTTACATTGACAGTACTTTAAGAATAGGGCTGAAAATGTAATATTGTACATTTGGCAAGAAAGAGATCATAAGCCCTATTAAAGAACATTTTAATATTTCTAATGAACGAATCTTAGTAAAAAGAAGTCTGTAAGACTACCGATCCATGGATCTAACAGTTGTTCTTGACTGTTTTTAGGCTGGATTAAGACGCCAGCAATCTGGCCAAAGGCAAGTGCAGCCTATAATGGAACCTAAGGTGAAGATCGAGAACGACCCAGTTGTGAGGCCGGCGGAAGAGGTTAATGGAGGGGGGGTGACTATTAGAGACAGCCTGTGACATTAGCATGTAATGTCAGAAGAGCCCGGTGTCACCTCTTATTATTTACCCATCACCGCTACAAACTGTACACAATCTTATAATAGTACACTTCCTGCCTCCCGGTCCAGGGGCCTTCAAGCGAGCCGGGAGTGCAGCAGTTTTCAAAGTCGTTCTTAATTTTGAAATATATATTAACAAAATAAAATAGGTTGAAAGTGATGAAACAAAACGACCATAAAACAAAACGATTTTTTTTTTTCTACATTGCTATAATTTTGACACATTGTTGGCTCTTAAAACGTTTTGTTTAGAATTCAATGATTCACAACCAGAGGAAATTCTGCGATGTCCCCCCTATTCAGGAATATCTTTGAAATTCTATTTCCGTTGCCACCTCTAATATTATTACCAATATTTAATTTAAAAAAACTAAATTTCAATAAAAGAAAAAAAATAATACCGAGCGCGAAACCCTCTCAAATTAAATATGATCTATTGAATGAACCTTTCCCCCCAGGATCTCATTAAAGTTGACATACTTCATTCCACAGTGGAGTAAATTGTGAGCTTTATACCGTTTGAGCTGCCTACGGTGGATGAGTTAATTTGCTGTAGACATATAAAATTCTTTGATTCACTGCAATATATTAAAAGACCCCGTGTTTAACACGATTTCCCCCTCTCCGTTTCCCTAGCGATGGCAGAAGGCAGTCAAGGTGGGAACTCTAGGATTAAGTTTGTATGTAAGTTTAGTTTTAGGTCCCTTTATTTAGTTGAACCGAAGGTGAGCCCCATCACCTAGTCCTGTATATTGTTTATTGACTTTTTAACTTCAAAAAGAAATTTGTATTTGTATATCTTACCTCCTTGAAATGCATCTGCGTATGCAGCACGAGGAAAAAATTTTAAATCTTGTTCATTGAATTTTGTTCATCTGTTTGTAAAAATATAAGGGGTTTTTAAATTTAAAAAAAAAAAAAAAAAAAGAAAAAAGAATTAAGTTTGTATGTAAGTTTAGTTTTAGGTCCCTTTATGTAGTCCGAAGGCGAACCCCATCACCTGGTCCTTTTTATATAATATTTTAACAATAAAAATACAGATGTTAGGGTTATAATAACTGCTTAAAGTGCATATAACTCCGCTTCCTCTTTTGCATGCGAGTGACATGACAACCATGTGGATTTGGGAGGTCTCTGGACTGTTTGTAAATACTGTATGAATGAGTATGTGAATGAAAATTGTAAATGTGGTATGAATGAGAACATTTATCACAGTTACTTATTGCCCGATAAGGCAGATTGTAATTTTATCACAATAAAAAAGTTCTATTCTAAAATGCATAAATAGATGGAGTAGAAGAAACCATTTACAGCTCATTTTATATTATATTATTGTATATATTTCATTTTTTTTTAAATGTTTAAATAGTGGTTAAGGGGTAAAAAAAACACCTGGGATTGGTAATTGGTAAGTAACGGTAAGTATTAGAGGGTTTTATCCTACCTTTTTCTTGCGCAGCAGAGGACACTCCCTTTGAATTAAATCATTACTTTGCCATTACTGGCCAAACCTTATCTAGAACTAGGTAGCAGCCTCAAACGTAACAGTCTTGCCTCTTGTCCGAGTCATGAAAAAGTCGGGAAAGCTTCTCTTGTCTCCTCTCCGTCTACGGCCCTCCAAATCGTCACTCTTTCCACTGCTTCCTTTATACAAACCAGAAAAATATATTTATTGTTTGTTTACACCGACTATATACATCTTTTGTTCATAAATAAATAAAATTGTAGACTGATATCACAAGGGTGATAGTATAGAATAGGAGATCAGACACCGTCAGCATCATTAGCAGTTGATAACGATAGCGTTAGTGACAATGTTATTGATGAACAATGACTGATAGAATATATTCAATAGACTATACGTATCTTGTTACAAATATATACAACCTAACATTGACTGTCACAACTCAAAAGAAATGTATTAATTGACGAGTTTCGGTCTTGGGCCCTCGTTTTGCCCCGGTCGGGTCGAAGGCAGAATCGGCTGTGCTCACAAGAACAACTTTTTGCCACGGCGACTTCCCCTTGCGTCCTAATTGTGTCTTTTCAGTCGTCAGTGGTTGGCTCACGCTAAGTGATGGTCGTGGCAGGAGTCTGTGAACATCGGCAGTGAAGGATCTTCGAAAACGTAAGTAACTCTGGCATGTGCATAGCATCGATTTCAGCAGAAACAAAAATCATATTTTGATTATCCGTGCTCTATACTCTCAAAGGATAACAGGATTTCTACACGTGATCGTATTTTAAGTTGGTTAAATTAGTAGTGGTCATGCTAATTGCTCTAGGAATAGTTGTAATTTAGTCTTGTTTGATTTAAAGTGAATGTTATTCTTAAGTTCCTTAAATAGAATAGTTTTTCTAAATTTTTGACTAATAGACCCTAGAACGGTTTTGTTTCAACTGTAGAAAAAATATATACATAGAAGAATCGTCCAGAGAGAGCTGCAAATTACGTGATTTTCTCTCTTTATTAATTAATTAAAATCCATTGAAGGAAATCACATCATGAAGATGGGAATGTCACCAAGAAATCCAAATGGCTTGACGTTTTCAAGTATCGATGGGCATCTATTGGCACGTACCTTTAATTGTGTATAGTATTTTTATATATTGTAGACAGACCATCTTAAGATATTCCAGCATTATTTGAGGGGGGCGGGGGGGGGGGCACATTAAAAACCTCAAAAATATAATTTCAAAGAAATTAAAAAAAATTATTTTTTTTGGAGTCAATATTATGAGTCAAGTATTTAAAGTCATTCCTGGCGATTTAGATGGATCTTTCTACACAATTGTTAACATTTTCAAAGTTATTTTATTTGTCAAAAAGGCGATTTTCAATAGTTTATGTATATTTTAACAAAGAAAAAAAATAAGAATGTATTTTGGATCGAAAATATTGGACAGATTTATCACTCAAGTAGGTTTTTAAAAACGTTTTACGTTTTCTAAGTATGTAAAATGTACAATTTAGTTCATTGTTGATGTAAAACAATATAGCGAGGCTGATGATCCTTGGATCAACTAGTAATATTTAATTTTTTTAATAATAACAGCCAAATATTATATATACATATGCTTAAATCACCTGAATTTGGGCTCTACCAACTGAGCGACCCTCCCTCGAATGCTAAACAGTTCTCTCGGCCAAACTCCAGCAAGAAGATAAGACATAATTCATATTGGAGAGGTCGTCACGCGAGGCATTAGCTCAATATTTCTATATATATTTTTTTTTTTTATTTCAAAACCTCAAACAAAATACAATGTACAAAAAGAAAAATAACAAAATAATCGAACTTTACAAATTTCTCCTCTTCCTGCATTTAAATGCATTTGGAGGAGTGCATAATACAATAAATTTTTGATGTTGTGAAAAGTACTCAGTCTTATATTTACACTAGGTGATGAGGCTCACCTTCTATTTGTCACCGACACCAAACACTAAACACTAGGAACTAAACGAAACAAAATAAAACAAACAAACTAAACAAAGCAAACTAAACAAAACAAACTGAATCTCTACCTAGAACCTAGGACTAGAGTGTTCCAGCCGCGACAGCGTCCTGCCATCGATGGGGGAACGGAGCGGGGGTTATAGTATTAAACACCGGGTTTGTTAGATGTTGTAATGAGTCGAAAAATTTGATGTGTCTACGCTGGATGAATTCATCCACCGTAGGCAGCTCAAATATCTCATGCAGCTCACTGTTTCTTCACTGCTCGAATGAAGTACCTCTGACCGCTTTCATCAGTATACCGTTTTGGAATTGTTTCTTAGCTGTCGTATCTCATCCCTATAATCCTCCTCGGAGACTGAAACGGCAGTGGCCTCGTGACCTGCTACAAACGCGTGACAGTGGGAGTCCTGGCAATGGCCAGTCTCTCCAATCATGTCCTGAGCGTCTGTGGCTCTCGCGCTCTTGGTCAGCATCCACTGGCTAGTATCCGGTGACGCGGCTGACGGAGGAGCGTGGGGGACTTCCCAGGACTCCGCTTTCTCTTTGCGGTGGATTTGGGGGGTCTCTGGGCTGTCTGTAAATATTGTATGAATGAGCGAGTGAATGATGAACTGTAAATATTGTATGAATGAGAGCATATATCTTAATTACTTATTGCCTTATAAAAGGCAGATTGTAAATATTGCACAATAAAGGAATACTGAAGCTGTCGTATACGTCAGATAACGAAATAGCGGTGCACCATACAGCAGAGTAGGTCTGAGTATGCTCTTGTAAATCAGTAGCTTGAGACGCAGTGATAGATTGGGGGAAGTCAATAAGTGCGTAAGCCGGTAAGACTTCATGCGTGTATGCTTCAACTTCTTCGCAAAATGGTTACTAAAATGGTGGTGTCTGTCCATTTTAATTCCCAGATATACTAGGTCGTTGGCTGGTGAATTTTCCTCCGTTCCTACTATATTTCTATATATTTTTTCAAAGCTGGTATTTGATAGGTATGGCAAAATAGAACTCATACAAGAGACTGGCAGAACCTTCACCAGTTTTGCCTCGTTTCGAAATACCATTAGGCCTACTCAGCAACGAAACGGGACTGAAACGTGGAAACCTAGACTTAAGATCAATTGCCTCCGACAGACCGATATCAAAGGAGCGGGCTGATGGGAGTCTATCGCTGGATCGTTTGGAGCAGCCATTTGCAGAGGATTAGAGCAAGAGCAATGATATCAGTGCCGTAACGAGAGGCAATCAGCGCGTGTGTGGAGCAAGGAACTCCGAATCCTCACAAGCTTTCGTCAATATGTCAACCTGTCGTCATAACCCTTCTAACTCGGACAGAAACAAAACGATCTATAACTGATCATATAACATGTTTTGAGCATATAAAGCACAGGCGTCCAGTTCGTGGACGTAAAAAATGAAGAAACGGTTTCGAAAGACATTCACATGCTAATTGAAAATAAATAAAAAATGTCAGTTTTATTAATACATTCAAAAACAGTTTTGAAAATTTGTCATTACGTCGATATCTGGTGTCATTAATTCTATGTGGGTGTTTTTCACCATCTTAAATGTGTCCATAATCATGAAGGAAAATTAAAACTTGAATAGCTTCTTAATTTAATTTATATAAAACAAGATCCCATACCCATAATCGTCAGCTCTGATAAATCAATGGAATTGTGCGTAGTAATAGGATTTCGGCGTTGTCTTTTTCTTGACCATAGAATTATTTGTTCCTTGATGTTTCTTAAAACACCAGTTGTGAGTGTATTACACTCTAGTAAATTGGCGCAATGATGTGTGTTATACTTTTTAACCGTGGAACATTATGCTTTAAACCTTGTGTCTGTCTGTTTGTTCTTTTTTTTATGTAGAGATTGACATGAAAAAATCTATCTATAAAAAATTACGAAGCATACTTTGTAATAAAAAAATAAATATTTTACTGGCATATGTACTGGCATAGCTTTGAAAAGGAGTAAAGCAGAGAGCGAACCCGAAGGCTAGCTAAAACAGCCGCTTTAGTCTCCGAGGAGTATTATAGGGATGAGTGGTGCAGTGCAATGACTGAGCTAGGGTGTTAGGGTTGTGGGATAAGTTACTATGGAATTTCATGAACTTGGAAGGGATGAGTTCAAGAATGTAAGGTATATTAAAATCGTTACGAAGTGGTTCGTTGCTGGCGTAATAAGGGGTATTTACTATTGTTCTCTTGAAAAAACATACATCAAAAGCTGCAGTGCCTGAAAGAGATCAATTTCATCAACTGGAGTTGACGCGCCGTTAAATATAAACAAATAAACAAAAAAAATGTATGCACCTGTTAATTGATTCGGTGTTTCAACGATTGAGGATGGAATTGTCTGTTTTTACTGATGTCAGGACTTGTGGAGACCCCAGTTATTAGCTGAGTCCGTGGAGAGACGGTGCACTAGATGTGCAGGAGGAGATAAGAGGAAATACTAAAGGCTAGGAGAGCCAGCTATAAATACATCAAGTCTCATTAGAGCTGGATCGCTGGCTCACCGGCCCACTGAATCAATCAAGACCCTGTAGCCCTGTAGGCTGTATTAAGAGCTCAGGGCTCCCTCTCAATCTATTAGAGTTATGTAAATACAATCCTATCTGAGGGATTTATCTGTCTAGCATGCTAATCCCCATTCAACAGTCAGTCTTCATCAGTCCATTTCTCCTCGGTGAGGGTACTCTTAGTTATATTGGACCTCTTGAGGCAAGAGTCTGACCAAGATCCCACACGGTGAGCTTCGAGCTCCGTAACACTCACTGCTGTAACTACAGAGCACATACGAACACAATGTGTACTGTCTGCTTGAAGAGGCATTGCGAACCTCGAGTACCAGAAGTCGGATTTCATTTTGATGAAGGCTTAACCTATACGTCTTACCTCAATTCTATTTGTACCATGATGCATTATTGTTATTACTCCTGCAGGTAAAATACTGCAATATTCTGCATAAAAGAAACGTTTTTTTCTTTTATCTGAATGTGTAGTAGTAATACATTGGCGTTTCATATCCCGTTTTGATATCTTCTTACGCGACATAGGAATTCCTGGCAAAGACTAGTTTCTTCAATCATGTCCTGAGTGTCTGTGGCTCTCGTGCTCTTGGTCAGCGTCCACTGGCTCGTATCCAGTGAAACGGCTGGCGGAGAGCGTGGGTTACTTCCTAAGACCCCGCTTCCTCTTTCGCATGCGAGTGACAGCCACGTGGATTTGGGAAGTCTGTGGGCTGCTTGTAAATACTGTATGAATGAGCGAGAGAATGAAAATGGTAAATATGGTATGAATGAGTACATTTATCACAATTACTTACTGCCCAATAACGCAGATTGTATTTTTATCACAATAAAGAAGTATCTATATTGATATTTTTAAAAAGTGTAGATCGATTTAAAAAAAAATCGATAAGTCTATTGTACGAAGTGTATATAGTCGGGACAATCGACTTTGAGGCACTATCGACAATCGGCCAGCCCTACTAGCCAGGGGCTGGCCACCGATGCACAAATTGCCCCTGCGGCAGCAGAAGACGTTCAGCCGTTAAAAAATCCATAAAGCGTTTGTTGCAGCGAGTTCGGCCATAAACGGCTTCCCGTCCCAACCAGTCTTTCTACACCTAAACTAACTCCTCTTATTACCTTGGTGTAATTGTTTTCGTTTTGTTTTTTATATTCTCCAAAGTCTATCTTTAGAGGCTATTTTCCTTCCATGTTTTAATTACTGATACCATACTAAAATGTTTAACTTTACTCTGTTGGACTTGACATAGTGGCATCATTTTGTTGAAATTTCACTCCATGCACGGTACAAAGAACGTCGGATTCACATTTCTCTGAGGTTAGAACATTGGCGTTCCGTTTCTGAGTTACATTTAGTTATCTATTAACTAGTAATTTATTTTATTACATTATTCTTCTGCTTGGTAGTTTTTATTTATTTATATATTATTAGTTATTTATTTATATTACTTTTTTAATTGAATGACTGGCTAATTTCACCAAGTTTTTAGAAAACTTGTTTTTACAATAAAAAATGATAATAATAACAACTAAAGGGATGGTTTTGCACCATTCCTGAATCTTTTGAATTCTAAAGACTATTATTAAAAGAATTGTTTTGGGGAAATCGTTGACATAGGTACATACCTCGTTATTACAAACGAAAGAAAATATGGAAATAATTGACACACCTGTTGCTTCCGGCAGGACATTCAAATATCCAGGTGCTTAGAATTTTCAATTTTACAAGAATCTTTTTTCGTGTTCTGATTCCTAGAAGAACACACGGTACTCACAAATCACTCCATCATTCCTGATCTTCCACCAGCTTCGTGACCTCTCTCCATATCCTTCCGTAGCCCTCCAGATCTATCTCCACAGTTCTTGCCTTGGAGTTTCACTGGAGGGTCTGTTGAGTCAGGTTGTCTCTTTTTTTAACCGAACCTGCCCTATTTCCTTCTAGTTAGCTGTACTTCTATGCATGTTTCTCCTGACCTCCGGCCATCGGACTCCTAGGATGGCTCGTAGTTATTTATTTATAATAACTTGGAGTTATTATAAATAAATAAGTTAGATCTCTTATTTATAGATTTCACGTTTCTCATATCCGTCGAGAACAACAGACTCCATGCTTATCCGAAAAATTCTCAACTGGATGGGTCTGGTACATACCAGTTGAAATGTATCTCAGTCGTGTGAAGTATAGTTTTGATTAATTATAGTTACTGTTGAATGTAACTCCTCCTTCATAACACCACTCTCCCCAATAACTCTTCCAAGAAAGGCAAAACAATACATTATTTCGATTTTTCTATCATAATACTAATACTACTTGGTTTAAAGAGTCTTGTTCCTAGAAAAAAAAACAACAAATTATATCAAGAGCTCGTGTAAACTCTTTTTTATTATTATTTCCATATGATTAATGAGTCGAAGTGCATTTATTGTCAATATCATCCATTTTTCATGCTCTGGAACGATGTTTAATTCGACTATAAATATCCTAAGCAATAAAATTCGCAAATATTACCTGAGAAATGTCAATCACAGAGTCTACCGCGGAGGGGGTCTTAGACCGCTGTTGAGAAAATTCTGAAGACTTAAGTTAGGAACAGTGCAAGTCGTTTTTTTAAATATATACAATTTTCACTACAGGCTACAAGCGATATTTATAAATTAAACAAAATTGGCTAATCTTTAGCCTATGAGTATGGTTAGAGTTGATGTTACCTTCATTAGTTTTATAATATGCTTGAGAAGTCCTAGAGTTTTAATTACTGATACCATACTGTAATGTTTAACTTTCTGTTGAGCTTATATGTTATATGTTACCTGGTCCCAATTAATTGTGCAAACTCCTAACGTTTGGCTTCAGTCCTTCCTTAACTTGGCTTAACATTGGAGACACTTATACCGGATTTTTTTGATGACCTAATTTTCCTTGGGGGTAATTTTTTTAATAGTAACTAGGTTGGTACCTTGACACATATTCTTCAGATTTAGACATTTTTTGCTATTAGCAACAGACGAAAAAGTTTTTAAATTGTAAAATATTTTGCCCCTTGTATATGAAGAAGTGACACAGTATGGTACCATTGATGTGCTTGAACCCTTTACGGGGTTTACCTTTTTGTCCTCTAGCGGAGAAAGTGGCTAATCCTTCAGTGTTTTTTGTTCACGATAGTTACGCACAAAGGTGTAAAGGTTTTATTTTTGTTTCTTTAAGAAGGGAGATCAATTAGACCGGCCATTTCTGTACAATAATTGGACTAGATGTAAGCGATAGATAAGATGGGCCGCGGGGTGGGAGGTGGGTGAGGAAGACCGGTAGCCGGGGTTTTTTTTTTGTCCTTGTCGGCCTCAAAAATATTTTCATTGAGGAGGGTTGAAGAATCCTCTGCAAAAAGAGGAACTCCTGGCTTAGTTTGTGGCTCGTCGGCCGCTTCTAATGTCTTCTCGGAAGGGAGCAGCGGAATGCACAGTCCGTCGACCTCATTTCATATTTATAGTCGTATATATTCCTGTGTCCTTCTTCTTCTTCTACCGCCATCCCCCCTACCACCCTCCTTGCTCCTTACCGGTAGCATTTCTGCCTCTCAATGTCATCGGGAGGCTGGAGGGGGTAACGATTCACCTCCGATCGGAGCGTACCATTCTCAAAGCAATCCTAAGGCATTTATTGGAACGTAGGCGGTTTTTGTTCGTCTGTGACCAACCATCTTCCAACCCTCCTCCGGGGTACTTAGGGATCGCTTGGACTGGTCGGCTACCGTGCCGAAGATGTTTTTGGTGGGGGTTCATTTCAAAACGGGTTTTATTCATTCCACTGAAACAAATCAAATCAAATCAATTGTTATGTTTTAACTTTGGTTTGCTTAATAAAGTTGGAACCTCTTCATAATATTTTTATTGTCAATTAAATCATACACACTGTCAATGTTTCACAGTTTCAGTCATCTTCAAGGACTATAATTATGAAAACTACTTATTTACAAAGATATACTTAAGCCAATCTGGACATACGGAATAGAGCTATGGGGGACAGCAAAAATGTCGAACATCAAGCGCATCCGATCCTTTCAATCAAAAGTCCTAAGAACAATAGTAAATGCCCCTTATTACGTCAGCAACAAAACCCTTCACAATGATCTGAATATACCCTATATTCTTGATCTCATCCCTTCCAAGTTCATAAAATTCTATAGTAACCTATCCAACCACATTAATTCCCTAGCACAGTCATTGCACTGCGCCACTCACCCCTATAATCCTCTTCGGAGATTAAAACGGCAGTGGCCTCGTGTGACCTGCTATAACTAAGTGATAGTGGGAGTACTGGCAATGGCCAGTTTCTCTAATCATGTCCTGAGCGTCTGTGGCTCTCGCGCTCTTGATCAGCCTCCGCTGGCTCTTATCCAGTGACGCGTCTGACGTAGGAGCGACGACTCCCCAAGATTCCGCTTCCTCCTTCACATGCGATGGAGGTGACAACCTTGTAGACTTGGGGGGCATCTGGGCTGTGTGTAAATATTGTATGAATGGGCGAGTGAATGATGAATTGTAAATATGGTATAAATGATAACATTTATCTCAATTACTTATTGCCTAATAAAAGGCAGATTGTAATTTTATCTTAATAAAAATTGTTTTAATGAAAAAAAAAAATTATGAAAAACAATATTTATATAATTACATTAATGAAAACAGTAGATCTGTATAATTATGTGTTTAAAAATGTATTACAATACAAAAAAAAAAAGTTTAGCTATACTACAAACTATTGTAACTTGGAATGTTGTGAGATACATTTTATCAAATATGACAAATATAGGAAATAACTGATACAAGACATTTAGAAAACTCACGAACCGGAGATACATATTCATTAAGTTTACGAGTGCCATTTATTTTATCAGCATAGGTAGCGTCACTGTATTTTTTTTTTCAAATTAATTAGTTTAAATGTTGTTATTGGGATTTCGGATGTGGGTTGGTTACATTTTGAATGAAAGACTTGTCTGCCCTCAGTATTTTTATTACTGCACCAGTACTTTTAAAATATAAAGTGCAAATACTGCGATCCTTAAATCAAACAGTGGTTACTAATTAACATCTACGGGGAACATCATACTAATTAAATACCTCCTGATTAATAATACGCAACAAGTATTAGGAGTTTTATGGAATTAGATCACTTAAGTGAAAGGCTTGTCTGCCCACAGTATTTTGATTACAGCACTAGCACTTTCGACGGATTATGCCGTCATCTTCAGGTGCTGAAATGAAGAATATATGGAATATAATATATGAAAGGGAGAAGGTCACGGGCCACATGGGCCAGGTATATAAATTCTATATATACCGAGGTCTGAATCGGTATATATAGAAGTTATATAATCAATACAAGTACAATGATACATAATGTACTTGGCTTCATTGACAAGACTCTACAAGGTGATGGGGCTCACCTTTTTGATCCCAACAAAAGAAAACTTAAAAACTAACTTACATACTAATTCTTAACCTAAATTTTCCCCGACAGTCTGTTGCCATTGATTTGGACGGGGTGGTGGGGTCATAGCGTTAAACACTGGATTTGCGAGGTGCTGCAACGCGTCGAAAAACTTGATGTGTCTCCGGCATGAACTCATCTACCGACGGCACATCAAGCAACGAGTGCAGGTCTCGAGAGGCATGTTGGACCACTTTTCGCATGATCCCATTCTGGAAACGTTGGAGACTTGTGGCTGTAGCGGCAGTGAATAGCGGGGCACCGTACAGCAGAGCTGGCCGGAGGATACATTTATAGATCATCTGTTCGAGACGCAGCGACATATTGGGTGAAGTTAGCAAGTGTGAATGCCGGTAAGACCTCTGTCGTACTGTTTTTAGTTTATTACTAAAATGAGTAGAGAAATGGAGATGCCTATCTATTTTTACACCCACATAGTACTTACTACATAGTAGAATGAGAAAACTGGCGAGTTCTCTTGTCCTCCTATACTATATGATTTTGGTAAAGCTTTTTTGCCCTTTTGGTAAGAGAAGATTACGCAGTCAGTCTTCCCGGCGTTCACACTAATGTTCAACTTGCCCAGCCTGTCACTGATTACGTTACAAACTGACTCAGCCTGTGTGAGTGCTCTTTGTGCATTCATTGTGCATGCTGTTGCTGTAAACCGCAATGTCGTCGGCAAAAGCGATTACCGTCGCTTTCTTATAATTTGTGTCAACGATTTCAGATGTGTACTTGCTGAAAAGAATCGGAGACAAAACCGCTCCTTGTTGAGGAATTCCACAAGTCAGAGGAAATGGGTCAGAGAGGGGTGACTGCCTCTCTTATTTACCTGACCCTTGTTGTAAAATACACCAAATATTTCAGGGCTGTGAGTGTTGATTATGGGTCAAGTTATTATTCAACAACAATGTCTGTCCGCAAATCAGTAATTTATCATACTCACTAGCGCTTTCAACAGCTCACGTTGCCATTGTGCTAATGATGCTGTGCCAATCGGGGCGGTGGTTGATCTACACTACTATGGTTTTCGTCCTGATCAACGTCTTTCGCCAACGATTTTTAAAATTTTTAGTCATTAATATTTTGAAACATCAATCATCACTATCAAATATAAATTTTATTTATTTAACCATGTATGTACTAAATAAACAGCCTATAAAGTGGAGCTGCAATCTATATGTGGATCCGGGAATCCTCTCAAGTTCCTTAATTATTTAATATACTTAATTACTAAATTTAGTTCGTAATTTACTACCCCACTATCATAATTCTCCAAGGGGTAGTTTTTATTTTTAGCATCATCGTGGCGTCTAAAGAAATTACAATTTGCGTCTTTTACAATTTCAACAATTTAAATTTTGATTTATAGAGAAAAAAAATGCGTCCTTCGTCCCACCTAGTACTAACGTCATGACTTTCCCGCCGAATTGAAAGACACCCCTATATACTTTCCTGAACCTTATCAGCAGGCAACAATAGCTGTATTTTTTATTAATAAAATCGACAATTGGATTAATAATTCGATATGTCAAATTTCATTTTTTAACTTAGCGTATCTTACCCTTCCTTTGTACTTCAGTATTATTAACCACTTATAAATTCACCGATCCACTTTAATCTCACATCGAAAAACTACTATAAAATAATTATTTTATTTTAATAACATTTTATTATTTTTATTTATTTGAACGTTTTTTTATAGCATCCGACCCTTCCCACTTACTTAACTTATTTCGACATGTCTTCAACTGTTAGGAAAGTGGTTTATCCGCGTAGTTTCAGCTTATTCGGTCAGATAAATAACATAACAAAAACTTCACGAGCACAAATCGTTAATTAGATGGACTAATTTATTGGGCTCGGCGTTTGTTTCTGCAATAAAACCAATTCAACAACAGAATTATCGTCATAAGAGATGGGATTTATGAGGTTACATATACCATTTAGGAAGGCTCAAGCATACAATGCTCTGATTGGATTAATCTAATAATTATTTCAATGATTTAAATTAATGTAATATAATATAAATTATTGCCATTAATTATTTAGTTAGGATTTAGTAAATCGTACAATAGTAGCGTATGCCCTATAATTTTGAGTAGAGTATCAAATTAAATATTGACAATATTTAAATTATTAATAAATGTACTCTCGTTCTGGTCCACCCAAAATTTATTTTACAATGATACGGGCACTCAGTGGCTATACCATCATTCCCAAGTATCTATACTTCCAATATAATATTTAAATTATGTTTCAGTTCCTGAATTTATAATTTTAAAAAAATCTTTATTGTAAATATGGTATGAATGAGAAAATTTATCACAATTACTTATTGTCCAATGAGGCAAATTGTAAATTTATCACAATAAAGAAGTTAGGAAAAAAAAATTAATACTGTCATTAATATTGTATTCACAACTTTAGCCTAGACCCTTTGCCCCTGACGATGTAACAATAAAATCAGCTGCATGCAAAGTAATGAAGAGTTATATAACATTTTTTTTTTTTGTTTAAGTGGTATATAATTACGTAAAATCATTAATACATGATAAATGCATAATACATCATGATAAATGCAGTTCTCAATTATTTTTAACCTATGTTTTACATATAGGGGTGATATATTGCATTAAATTTTAACTTTCTACCCCAAAAATCAAAAAAAGGAGCAGTGTATTGAAACATAATGAATGGATAATTATTTATCTATCAATTACCTGCAATTAAAAATAAATTATTTTATGAAGAACAATTAAATATCTCGACGTACTAATTGCTATTTTGTTTTGGGCCATTTTTTGATTATCATTATGAAAGATCATCAAATGTGTCACTTATTCAAACGGTCAGGAAATCGTATTAGGCCACCTAAAATATTCTTTTTTAAAAGGAGTATTTGTTGTGATATGCTGAAAATTGTTTATTAGGCATTTTTATTCATCATAAATAAATATAATATATTCAATAATTATTAATTTGATAATAAATTTTTCCACATTGTGTAGTAGTCATTATAGGTGAACTATCGCTTTGGTTTTATTTCTGATGAAGCATTATATTTAAATTCAGGTAGCTTTTGAGATGTAGTGCTCTTAAAATGAAAAAAAAAGGACTAATTATACTACTACCTTCATTTATACTAGGAAAACGATCTTTACTTTCACCTACTTTTTGTTTACCTTAAGAAAGGGAGATCGAAAATAATACATTTTGTTATAGTTATATCACTCGAGCTTTTATAAGTAGTTATGAGATTTTTGTAATAAATTAAATATATGCATAGTTTGGAGACGAAATATGTTTCTTAAACTAAATAAATAGAATCATTACTATTTCAAAAAATATTTTAAATAATTTACTATTTAGGTAGTAAGCAATAAAACATGCTTTCGAGAGAACGAAGCGTGATAAAACAGTCTATGAAATTTGAATTCGAAATTTCCATAGACCAAGCTTCCAGTTTGTAAGTAGCATACTAGATTGGTCAGCCAAGAACCAATGGTCTTTATAATATAATGTTTTTTCAGAAAAACATCCTGGAAACATTTCTGAATCCAAAATAAATTACTAATTCACAAAAGTCACAATAAAACCAATCCAGACTTGAGTTAAGGGTGTTTCAAACATCAAGCGCACCCAATCCTTTCAATTAGAAGTCCTGAGAACAATATTTAATGCCCCTTATTACCTTAGCAACAGAACAATTCATAACGATATCAATGTACCTTAGATAGGGATCACAATATATAAGAACTATATGATTAGAAACCAAATAAAACAAGAACAAAATTATACCTTGCAAATTATATAATACAAACAAATATAAAGAAGTGAAGGGTGGGACCTCTCAAGCGTCCGCTTTGCATGAGAAAGAGGTGACAATCGCGAGGTGTTGGTTGGTCCCTGGGCTGTTTATATTATTACATATAGTGAATGAGTGAATGAATGCTGGCCGAAAGAAATGTGAGAATGAGATCATTGATCACAATTGTTTGATTTCGAATAGGAGCTTGTCGCTTTGTTTTCAATATAAAGATTTTCTAATAATAATAAAAAGAAAAGTTACTTAAGGAAAAGAGCGAGGAAAGGTTCTGTCCACTACACCCTTAAAGCACGGCCCAGCACTAACTGGGGAGCTGAACATAAATCGATCTTGATGCTATAAACCACCCTTATAAGACCCTGGCTTGTCTTAAGTCTTGTAGTTTTCTTCCTCTACAATAATGCCGCGTTAAGTGCTATATGACCACTGATATTTCTTTTTCCTAGTATTTTTAATGATTTTATAGCGAATTTATCTACTTATCCTCCTACTGTGAGTAGATAGTCACCACTCAGACTAAATTGCTCATTCACAATCTGTAAGAAAAGCTCATACCAACTTGTGCAACACCTAGTTTGAGCTTAGCCAGTCATACTAGTATCAGCAAACGTCAAATAATCAAAATTTTTAAGAATCATATTTGACAAACCAAGGTACACTACAATCGTTAAGTTATGCACATTAGCGCAAGATTATTGTTATTGTGAAAATATTGGAAATTAATTGATTTAAAGATACCGCCTTATTGGCATTATATTGATGACAATGAATTGGAATATAAACTAGTACCCGCATCCTAGAATTAAGTAAACATACATTTATTTACTGAAATGCTTGTAAATATTTTCTAAAACACATAATGTTTGGCCGTTTATGTATTTATTATTTATTTTTTGTTGGCCAGAATTTAATTCGTTTATTTGTATCTTATTCTATTATTCATAGGGAACACACTTTCAGAATAAATATTTGAATGCTACAAATGGCTGCCTGTGTGTTGAAATTGGAATTTCACCTATTCAAATCCGTAAGCTGAAGGTAGCCTCTAAAAACAGTGTACCCGGCAGCCGGGGAACCTCCTCCTAGTCTCCAAATATATTTCTTCTCTTACAATTATCCTAAATGATACGCACATGTATATGGATGAATCTTGCGATCTTGTTAAGACTCAGAAGAAGAGTTATAATACCATTCCTCTTCGTTATCTGATAAAGGGAACCGGTGTCTCATAATCAGCGTTTTGTCTAATTTTCCCTAATTCAAAAATAAGGAAACATCGAACTAGATTTTCAAAAATGATTTGAAATTTTGAATAAATGGTCCTAACACATCATATATGATTTTGAGTTTATTTTATTATTTAGCAATTAACCTTTTCTCTGCTGCAATCTGTTTAAACCTATATAGTATTCATATAATGTGTATCCATAAGCCATGGATAGGCATCTCCATTTCACCAACCATCGTAGTAAAAAAATAGAAAAATTACGATACTGGTCGTCAAGGCTTTCGCACTTGCCAACTTCACCCAACTTGTCGCTTCGTCTCAAACTGATGACATACAGAGGGGTCCAAAAAAGTATCCACTGGTTAACAGTCCATAACTTGAAAACTAATTGACGGAGTTGTCTCATTTAGTGTAGCTTAAAGTCCGACTTAAAGATATCACTGTAGGTGTTCACCTTGAGCGACTCACTCCAGTTTCACGGGCACACAGTCTCACAGACTTCTGTGGTGAGCGAGTGAATTGTTGTAACACAAGATGGGAGTTAAATGGACTTGTTACTGTTACAGGTCGTCCAGATCGTTGTTTGTGTACATCTTTAACACAGCCTTCGGCTTCAAATTTGTCTCGAGTGTGACGAATCGTTAAACGTGTCGGTGGCTCTGTTTGATACACATTTCACCATTGCCGTTGAACCTCATTAATATTTTCGTACTTAAAATACCACTTTAAAACAGACTTCCCTTCATCAAATGTTAGCCTTACGCCAGCCATGTTTACTCGAGTAACAAGGTACAACTAACAATAAAACACTAACTATCTGGCGACTGTCATCTGACAAAACAAAACAACGCAATACAACGCTTGTATGGCGATTGCCGGAACTACAAACTATTACACCAACAAAAATGAGACAACTACGTCAATTAGTTTGCAAGTTATGGACTTTTAAACAGTGGATACATTTTTTTGGACCCCTCTGTATAAATGTGTCCTCCGGCAAGCTCTGCTGCTGTACGGTGCCCCACTCACTTGACTTGCAATACAGCTAAAAGCCTCTAGCAATTTCAGAATTGGATTATGAGAAATGTGATCAGACATACCTCTCTCGAGAGGTTAATGAACACCGACCTGAAAGCAGACTGTTGGGGAAAATTAGGTTAAGATTTTGTCGTTAGATGTAAGTTAGTTTTAAGTAACTCCTTCACGTAGCTTACTCGGTCCTGCTTGAGCGGAATCTCGTGTACCGTTTTTCCTGTGACCCCCAATCTCTCCCCTTCCTTAAAGAAAATGTCCGTATATTCTCTCTTAAGTTCCACTCTCCAGTCCTCCGCTCGCCTAATCGCCCCTACTCGCGCCCTACCGTCTCTCCCTACGTCCCTCCCTTGTCTCAGGCACCTATATGTTTTCTTACCTAAGTGAATGTCCCATTGCCCCTCCCTTTTCCTAATTTTCGCTCCCACTTTCCCTAACAGATCACATCCTATGATCCCTCCATATTCCCGGGGCACCTTTTCCACCACATGGACCCGCAATTTTTCCTCGCTACGATCCCATCTCTCTAACCCTATTATCGCTTTCCCTTCAACCCTGCAGGGGCCCCAGGGTGACCAAGCTACAAGAACATACTTGCATTTGAGGCATCCTTCCTCCTCCACACATGTTCTCTAGTGTCTCCCGACACATTATTGTGTTGGTACTCCCGGTATCCACTAAGCATTGCACTCCACTCGTGACTCTAATTATTGGCAGACCGCTATGTGCGCCTTTAACACTATTATTTATGTGCTGCCACACTTCTCAGATCTCGCGTTCTTCCCTCTCCTCCGTCGCCTGTCGTCAACCACTCCTCCTGGCACTGCCAATTCCACAGCCCACTCCACTTTCTGGTTCCACCCTTTCTTTGTCCGTTTCGGAGGTTTCTGAAGTCTCTGTAGCCTCCGACTGGTGTCTCTTCCTCCTCCACACTCTCTGAGCATTTATTTCCATTGGTTCGGGCCGGTTCACGTATCTGCGTCGGCTCATGTATGGGCACTGTCTTGCTAGGTGTCTTTCCGTGCCACAATCGAAGCACTTAGTGCGTGGACATTTTGCTACCAGGTGTACTGTCTTCCCACACTCATAACACTTCCTGTCTTCCCTCCTCCTGGGGTGTCCCGCGTTTTCTCGGCTCCTTTCTCCCACTTTTGCTCTCTCTCTTCCGCCGTACTCCGCCTACTTCTTCCTCCACGTGACGGGCGCGATTTTGGGCCTTCTATATACAGCTTTCCTCCAGCCCATTTCTTCCTCGCCAGCTGTAATTTCCTCCTCTCTGGTGCGGGTGTCCAACATTTCTTGAGCGCATTCTAGAAACGTGCGCTCTCTAAGTAACGCATCCTTTCTTTCTGTCTCCTTTGCTAGCTGTACCTTCAATATTGTTGATAAAAACACCATCCTGGCTTCTACTTCTGCCGCGCTCACTGTCTCCCGCATCTTCTCCGTAATGCCATTACATTGAGCCAGCAGTGTTCCGGCGTACTGCCCGTTTGTTTGTTAGTGCCTCGTCGTCTCCCGGAACATTTAAAAAATGTCCTCTTCCGGTGTCAACCTTGCCCCGCCGAATGCTTTCTTCGGCCTCTCCTTCACTATGGTTCAGAGGTCTCCTCGTCAGCCTGGATCATGTTCAGGATACTCCGCTTAACTCTGCACACCAGAGCTGCTCTCAGTAAATCGGTATCTTCTTCAGTTATTAAGTCCTCCGTCCGTTTTCCTTCTATCCACATCATCAGCCGGTCACCCCCCTCCCTTAAGGAAGTGATTCAGTTCCCTGGTCTCGCCTGCGAATCTCTCCAGATCTGAAATAGGCTTCCTCATATACTGAGCCATGATCACCTGAATCTTCATCCACGCCAATGTAGTCGCGTGAGCGTAACAGTCCCTCTGGCAAGTTCTCATAAAAAAAAAAAACGTGTACAGAGAGGAGACGATAAAGGAAAAAAAATTAGAGAGAAAGAGAAAAAAAAACATTAACTTTCTATGCCGCCGTGCGAGGTTCCTGGTTTTCGCGACCAGTTAATCGCTGGTGGTTAAGATAAATAAAAAATAATAAGGAAAGAGGGAAATGCAACCACACACTCCGACTCCAGTAAAAGACTGCTTTATTGTCGATGATAATGCTACATGTATAGGATTATGGGTTGTTTACATCCTATGATCGTATTAATATTCGACATAGTCATGCCTCTGGCTTTAACTTATATATATACGTATGAGAGGGTGTTTATATGTATACAAAGATCATTACTTAATTTATAACCTTAGTTGCATTGTTCTAAATGCCCGAATATGCATTATTACTTAGTCTTGGAAAAACAGGATTTTTCAATCGCTTACTGAGATTCTTCATCATTTCTTCTGCTTTGCTTTAGGAGATATATTGAGGATATTAAATCTACTTTTAGGCCTAACTCGTCAGTCATACGCATAATAGCCCAATTGCCATTTGATTCCATCTGAATGACAACTCTTCACAACAACATAATAATGGATGAGTTTACAAAACGAAAAACACCTAGGCTAACTGTTGACTTCCCTGATCAGCTTCAGATTGCTCTGGAAGAATGCAATGAAGAATTTGTCAGGAAAAAACGTACCCAACCTTGTTGCTTTAAATGCAGAACACTTAGACGTTGCGGACTACTACTAGGTATAGCTCGCCCAGTTTATAGTGATGTGGCTAGTGCTCATGTTTAAGCTTTCAAGGGTTGTTCCCTCCTACCACTATGCCTCTGTATGTCTGGCCATCCGGAATGTATGCTCCACATCCAGCTATAAATCACATTTGTACCATTTGGAGTATAATATCTGTTTTGTAATGTTCAATCACATAGGAATAGATAATCGTAATAAACAATACATAATCAGTGTATTGACTAATTGTTAATTACTGACTAAAAACCCCAGTGCTCTCGTAATAATTAAAAAGGATCGTTTTTCTGTCGGTAAGTAATCTGCCCATTAGTGAATCGATAATTGTGATAAAGAGATATGATAATACATACCAAATTTACAATATCGTTTTTACAGTATTTTTCATACCATTTTCACAATATACATTCATACAATATAGACATATATTATGTACTAAGATAGTAGTAAAAACCAATGTTTTTAAAAATTATAAATTACGGAAGTATACTCCACATCACCTCAAGTGGATTGCAGTAACACAAACTTTGATGTGCACTCAAATCAAATGTTCAAAAGTTTACTGTACGAAATGAAGTCTTACTTTTAAAGGACTTGAGAAATAATAGCACAAATGTAATGGGTTGGTTTACTTATATCATTGTACGTTTGATACCATTTGTGAATCTAGCTAACTAACTTTGTTCAACGCTCTATCACGTCAATCAAAATTATTAAAAGTGAGCTCTAATAATATTACTTTGTTATATTATAAGGAGTCTGGTTGTGCTAATAATTTGTGATTAGTTGTTTTCTTTGTCCATTCAGATTACAGTTTAGTATTTCAATCTAATTTTAAGTTTTAAATGTTCAAAGGTTCTATTATTGTTTGCTACTCACGAGTATGGGGTCGTTGGCAGCGATAAACAGAAAAAATCGCGTGTAACTGCTCTGCACGCTACCTTGTGGTTCACGAAACGTCAATACGAGCATTGCATTGTCCGTGGTCCGGTATGTCAGCATTATTGAGAGACACCAGATATTTCGCTTTACTAGAAACTAATTAAAGAAATGATAGTGGTGTTTAAATATGGCGTGTATGTGTACAGAAAGAATGAATTGTAACCTACTTACTCGGCGGATTGCGACTACTGGGGTATTTCCGAACCCTACGGCCCCTCCCCACAAGTTCCTATGAAGCCCTCTTGTCTATCTTGACACTACTACTCTTTTCAGTTATTTTAATAAGCAATAAGTAGGGTTCTGGCGATCATCATGGTCTTCACTTTTAAATCTTGTAACAATCAGATGACATTGCCAA
The DNA here is from genome assembly GCA_930367205.1 of Acanthosoma haemorrhoidale. NCBI lineage: Eukaryota > Metazoa > Arthropoda > Insecta > Hemiptera > Acanthosomatidae > Acanthosoma > Acanthosoma haemorrhoidale. Next base: position 70,075,777 of record OV884015.1, on the reverse strand, counting down.
ACCTTATAGGGCTGATCCTAGACCCATGCATTTCTAAATTTCATTGAAATAGCGTTTCTAGGAGATTCTTACTTTTTTTTTTTTATAACTCTGCATACTTCCCCAAGAGTCCTAATCAATCCCAACCTGCGCCATTTCTTTAGCATGTTTTAAAAGGAGCTCCCTTCACTGAATATCTTAAGATTCTTGTTTTAGTAGCTGTCGATACGGAGGATGTTCATTACATTTACATTTTGATACCAACAATTTGATGGTCAGAGACACGTTGGTTTTCCAAACCTGGTCCGCTTGTGCAAAATCATTCATTTATTCCTTCTTGAACGATGGAGCGTCCTACCAACGATCAATAGGTTATCTTGATGCAGTAATGGCATCTGGAGTAATTATATGCTTTTATCTCTTGGGATTTGTAAGTGGCAACTTCATGTACAGTCCTTATTAACTAATAAATATATATTTATAAGGGTCCTCTTCAGAACAACATTAGTTGGGATTAACAATGCAAACTCCCCTCCATGAATGACATCCTCTGGATTACTTTGGTTCTCCATTTTCTATTTATTCACACCATTATACTTTCCATCATTAGGATTTAAGGTAAGGAATTTAGTTAGAAATCAAATGGGAATACGCTTACTCCAGGTAGTTTGGGGATATGCAGTTGGGGATATCCTTGGGGGCTTAGTAAAGACCGACACAGAGGAGGTCCCAAGATCACATCTTAAGTACACGTAACGTTTTGTGAGAAAATGGGACCAATATGAGGGATAAATGAGGCAAGTGGCCAGGGGTAGAGGATACTTGTTGAGATTGGTTGATCCTTCCACCACGCTGAAAGGTTAAATTTGCAGATGAAAAAGCATATATATTTTACAATAAAGTTATAAAATATGTTTTACATTTTCGATACGTCTATACTGAACAGGTAATGTAAATGAGAGGCCTGCTGATAATGAATATATTTTTTTTTTATTTTAGGTAAGAGTGGGTGATTGCCTCTCTAACCCATTCCCTCTGACTTGTGGAGTTCCTCAAGGTGCGGTTCTGTCTCCGGTTCTTTTCAGTATGTACACATCTGAAATTGTTGGGGCAAACTATCAGTAAGCTACTGTAATCGCTTTCGCCTACGACATTGCGGTTTACAGCAGCAGCATGAGTGCACAAAGAGCTCTTACACACGCCGAGTCAGTTTGTAACGTTATCAGTGGCAGACTGGGCATGTTAAACATCAGCGTAAACGCCGGGAAGACCGACTGCGTAATCTTCTCCCTCCAAAAGGGGAAAAAATCCTTGCCAAAATCGTATAGCATAGGAGGGCAAGAAAACTCACCAGCTTTCTCAATGCACTATTTGGGTATAAAAATGGATAGGCATCTCCATTTCTCTACTCATTTTAGTAATAAAATAGAAAAAGTACGAAAAGGTCTAACCTGCTATCGCACTTGCTAACTTCACCTAGCCGGTCGCTTCGTCTCAAATTGATGATATATAAATGTGTCCTCCGGCCAGCTCTGCTGTACGGTGCCCCGCTATTTACCCACTTGACTGACAATACAGCCAAATGTCTCCAACACTTCCAGAATGGAATCATGCGAAGAGTGGTCCGAAATACATCTTTCGAGAGGTTGAAGAACGCTGACCTGCTGACAAACCCAGTGTTTAACACTATGACCCCACCACCTCTCCCGCATCGATGGCAACAGACTGTCGGGGAAAAATTAGGATAAGAATTAGTATGTAAGATGGTTTTAAGGTAGATCAAAAAGGTGAGCCCTATCACCTTTATTAGTCAGTTTAGTCCAGTCACCTATAATGTATATCATTATAATTGTTTATTCATTATATAATTTTTATAAAATAACAAAACCTGTACACAATGTAGCGACACCACAGGAAATACAAAATAATTTGTAAATAGATTCACCTGAGGATCTATAATTGTATGTAATGATCTATAAATTTAAAGGGGCTATGAAAAAAAAAATGAATATTTGATCCTTCTAAATAGCAACTTCATCAATACTTTCGTCGAAAGTGCAGGAGTACCTCTGAGAAACCTTTATTCAACCTTCCCACGATGATTTTATTTTCCAGACTTCTAGACTTTAAGAAGGTGGTATGGAGTAAGGTCAGGCACTTTTAGGCAATATTTGAAATATTGCGATCTCAAGGCGAATACCGCAGTTTCCTTATACGAAACGAAGTTAGGTGTCAACGAATGAAGCTCAAAATACTGTTCTGAAAGCTTTCTACAACTTCGCCATAAAAGTCATACACTTGCACAACATACATTTGGCTATTGCATTTAAGAGATGAAAATTGTAAAGAGAAAGGTGCATCTTTCTGTAACAAGGATCCAGACCACATTGAATTTAGATCTGCTTTGGACGAACATACAATTTCCTTCATATGTGAGTAAGAGCCGATATGGGGTGAAAAATTAGCTAAACAATTAATTAATTAATGGAAAATTAAATGGCTAAATTAATCAGCCTAATACATCCATCCTTCCACCTCCCCTGTACATTCGGGTTTTTCGCTTGTCCAAATTAGACACAAGTTCACATTTTTGCCAATATTATGTTAGGATATTAATATTTCTTTGAAGTGGGTTTTTATCAACGAAGAGATCATCAACTGTATCTTGAATTGAATCATCTTTATTCAACCCCACCTATAATTGAGCCCTCAAAGCTTATCGTAATTGTTTTTTTATTCCGGCTTAATCTCTTTTTTTACTTTGAAACGAAAAAAAAAAGAGATGTTATTTTGATGCTGGTCCTACTAGTATTTATAATTATGAATAAATTTAACAGTCTTAAAAATTATATTCGAGGCAGTATAGTTTAGATGATGCAGCTCCCGACTGGATATGGGGAGGTCCCGGGTTCGACTCCCCATCTTGCCAATAATTTTTTCTTTTGTTGTTAATTATTAATAATGCAAATAAAACATCATCACGCGGATTTGTTTCTTGGCGCCAAAAGTCCCTTGGAGTGGAAATCATTAAGAGTATAAGCGATGAAGCACGAAGCATTGCATGCAACTTGATTAGGGATTTCTGGATGTCTGGGAAAATGACTCAAGGAATGAGCGCTTTATGTGCCCCGTATATCAATGAGGTGACGATCTTGTATAGCTTTTGAGATTGTCACAGCCATTTAGACAGCTTTATTGGATAGTCTGGATGTAGGCGTACTTATAGCTCATAGACGATAAAACATTTCTTTATCTCCAGGAATTTATGGAAATCTCCATCCATTAACATCTCACCAGAGAATATGAGGTAGAATATTTAAATTTTCAAAGAGCTTGTTTGTTTTTCCGCAGCAACTTGTATGTATCAAATATTTAACATATATTGCCAAGGACCAGAAGATCGAATCTTAGTCGTTTCACTATGTTTTTTTTCCCCTAAACCCCTTGAATGCATACAATGTGTAAAATATGATCAAAATAATTGGCAATTTTCTCCTCATTCTGCTATGCGCAGATGCATTTGAAGGAGGTTGGGTTACTCAACAACAGGTTGAGGTTAAAAATACAATGAAGTGAACAAATCTAGGTGATGGGGCTCAACTTCAGTTTAAAAATTCACTATCTTATTATTTTTTTTTTTTTTCAAAACCTCAAAAATATATAATGTAAAAAATAATATAATAAATTAATTGAATTTACAGATTTCTCCTCATCCTGCATTTACATGCATTTGGAGGAGTGCATAATATAATAAATTTTGTTTTTGTTAAAAGTACGTAGTCTCATATTCAACACTAGGTGATGAGGCTCACCTTCGACTTGTCACCGATACTATCTTATTTATTTTGCTAATTTCCGCGAGTCAAAGATTTCACTTATTTTTCCAAGTGTCCACAACTATGCTGAAGTCAATCCTTTTCTGGATTGCTGATAAGAAAATGAGAACATTTATTACAATTACTTAATGGTCAATAAGGCACATTTTAATTTTATTGCAATAAAGATTTTGAAAATTTATTCTAAAACGACAAGCATATTGGAGAGCTAAATTGCGTAACAAAGGTAACTCTACGTGTTTTAATAACTTCCAAAACTCCAGTTAATGCAGGAGATTAGCAAGTAACAGTAGCAAGGAGATTTCATAGGAAGCTGTTGTCATTGAAGAAAGCTGATTACTATTTTACTTGTTTTTTAAATATTAATTGCTGCCGGCTTAACCATTTTTTTTTTCATTTTTCAATAAAATCCGATCTCTTCCGTCTTGAGATACTTTTAATCAAAATCAGAATGATTCTTCGTGAAGTGGTTCTCCAAATTGTATTTTTTAGCCACTGAAACATTTCCACACGCACTGGTTTTATGCGTTTCCATTCATAAACAGATACCGTTCTTCCCAACCGCTGTTAAAAACTCACGTTTCAATGTCCTTTTCTTACTTTCGCTTGCTCATCTCACTTGTAAAAGGAGAAGTCTTGAAGAAATTGAGCAAAAAAGGAGAGTAGGTGAATATGGAATTTTAGGTGAAAAGTGGGGAATATACGTGCCAGTTGATCTTCAGAAAATATCAGAGTATTCGCTTCTTTTCCCGTTTGCCACCTGGAACATATGTACCGAGAGATCAAGAAGATCTTTGTTATCGAACCACCACCCATCAGCCCTTTCCAACACTTGCCATTTTCCTTTAACTTTACCGAAACAAACATTTGTGGGCCTACTATGTGTTGAGTAGATAAACTTCGGACAAACTGGCCACGGACCAAGGGCTGGGCCAGACATGATCTAAAGAGTCGAGTCAGTCATCCTTTGTCTTCAATCAGCATTCAAAGAATAAGATTCATGAAACGTTGGGGTGATTCAAAATTTATGCTCCAATGTACACTGTGTCCAATGTATTCTTTTACTAGCGTTTAATTTATGTACTAATGAATAATTCTACTATACACTGAAATGGCTTAGTGTATAATATTTAACCAAGCAATCCTCGAGATATGTAGTATATTATTGTTTATTTAAAATTTGTGTGAGCGAGCAATCTCAAGTTGACATTTAGATCAAGGGCTCTGGATTAAACCGTACAAAATCGTTATGAGACGTGAATGATTCAATATGTTGACTGTTAATCACGAAAACTAAAACATTTTATCTTCAGTGTGATGGTAAATTTTAAATTTAGATTCGCTAAGCAGAAGATAAGGGCAGGTGAGATGCAAACCTGGCGAAGGATCAATATGGGTGTGGTCCCTTAGGCTTTAGGTCTGCCACGGCGCTCTTCCAGCCAAAGTTGAGCACAACCCTGTGAATAATGCGTAAGACTTCACGACTAACTATCATTCATCAGTCATGGCTAAAACCTGATTTGGTTACGATTTAGTCATGAGTTTTGTATTCATTAGTAAGTAGTGTCCAACTCCAACCTCCAAATTCTGAACGTCGGCTTTGACAATTTGGCAGCCTCTAAGAAGTAAGAAACGTAAATATTCCTAGACAGGATCGTTTCTTTTATTTCTGAAGGTTTGATAATGTGATATCTCATTTACAAAAATAATTTGTTGTCCAAAAACCTCAAAAAAACCAATTCAATGTCAAATTAATTAATTAATTACTCTTTGATGAAAGGAATTTCAAATCAAACGATAATAATACTAAAATTTGTGTAGATTTGTGAAACCTGTGTTGTAATACCATGACATAACTAAGAGAGTAAAATGTGATCAGAAAAGAAACTTAAAAAAAACAACTACATACAAATTAAATGGTTGTTTACATATTGATAATTGTGTTATATTCTCCTTCTTAAGGTAAAAAGTCATCAAAATAATTTGCTGGTATGAAAATTTTTGACTAAGTTGGTATTCGGTTAACGAAGAAAACTATATTCTTTTCATTCAAATCACATAAACTAAAACACGTAAAAATTATTATAAATTAAAACAACTGTAACAATTGAGATATTGAGGCAAAGAAGTTATTGAGAAATATGTCACTACAATTTCTTGTAATTTTCTGAATATATCAAGATCTCTTTGCGGTGTTGATGGAACCTGCCATATGTTACGTGTTCGATACTTGGATCTGTAAGGGTTTTATCAACAAGAAAACTTTTATTGAAATTCAATTAATTGAATATCCTGGTTGTGTTTAGATCAGAGCCATAAATGTGTGACGTGAGGTTAAAGATACACTGATATCTTAAAATGTCTTTCTCATTCAGTGGGTTACGTTTGTATTAATTAAATCATTAGAACTGTCTATCCGATATTTTAAACAAATACTCATTAAAGGACATTAAAAATAGTGTTTTCATGCATATAAATCAAAGAATTGGAAATAATCTGAAATATCTCATCACCAATACAATAAGGAATAGTGACTAATGTAATATTTCTGATGTATAATCATATACCAAAAACGTTAACGATAGTCTTCATCCTCGTTAGGACTTATTTCTTGAAGAAATTTTGTACTCTGGAATTAATATTTTAAAACCGTCATAGGACAAATATCTCTGGGATATCATGGATCAAAAAAAGTAGTTTTGAGATTTAAATCGAAGAAGTTTAATGTAATACACTTTTCTCATATTTAGAACGTTGTCTATTTTTATTTTACCTATTAAAAACCGACGACAAAAGATTATGTTTTGTAAAAAAAAAAAAACCTTCAGCATATTTCACAATTTTGTTCAGTAAAATATATATTTAAAGTATGACTTTAATTTATGTGGCTACTCAAAACCAGCTCTTTGGGAATATCTACACATATCATTTTTTTAAATTACCTCTTTTCACCAAACAAAAGAGGTAATTTAAAAGGAGGGGTTGTTTCTTGTGATTATCTCTGCTTAAGAATAATTTTCAACCTGTAGGATGGTGAAAACTCTTGGGTTCGATATAAATACATAGTTTTTTTCTTTCTCGAAACTAGTATTACTGAAGATATATATTAATAATAAGACATATACTGCCTAATCCGGTTACCCGGAATCCGTTTACAATTCCAGTTTACAATTGGAAGCTTCTAAACTACCTTGGCAGTGAATTCTCTTCCTTATAAAAGCAATCCAGTTATGACAAGGATTTTCATGGCGAATGAATGGATTCGACATAGATGACCACAGTCTTTTTGGGGTTTAGTAGTAGTTCTGTAAAGATAATAGAGTATAATAGACGGATATCTATGTCAAGATATCTCAAGCTATGTCAAGCTGAAATCTAAATTATATTTATTGTAATCTATAAATTTGTTTTTTTTCCAAAGGTTTCTTTTGAAAGCACACTCCTTAATTGTAAAACCCACGTGAACGTGTTCCACGTTCTTCTGCTCTTCAATATCTGAAAAAAAAAATTTAATTAAAAAAACTGCCAAAAATAAAAAACTCGCGTTCAATGATCGAACGTGGAGTTTAATGGGATGTAAATAGTAATGAATATATTTTGGGAACAAAACTACTAAATGAAATATTAATTTAAGGGGCATAGGTTTTTTTGATTTCTTTTAAAGTGCTCCGAGTTTTATGAATATTTTATGTACAAAAAAAAATACATAAACAGAAAAAAATGTTTACCTGTCGAAGATATCTACTTTATAATTAATTTATATTTGTTTTTAATTTAACAACAGGTACAAGCCCTAATGTAAAAGGTCCTTTTGAGTTCCCATTTTTTTTTAATATAGGTATTTTTTTTTTCATTTGGTACTGAATATTACAAAATCGGATAACATATTTAAACTTTAAATCTCCCCCTGATTCACTCAGGTACATTAACAGTTTATGAATTATTTGAAACCAGTAGCTCACTAATAATTAAACAAAGGTATGTGGTTTCGAACTTCCTCCAATTACATCGTTCCCTCACCGGAAGGAAAAATTCCAGGATGGCTTTAGTGAGCATGAGTTACAAGTGAAAGGCCTGTGGTTCGGATGTAGAGGCGTCCATCGCTCTAACCACAAAGGACTTTTTCGACAAGACTGAAATCGTTTTGAAATACTTACGGGCAATTGCTGAACTATTGCGTTCACTTGACACATTCCATCATCATCTGTATATATTTTTTTATTGTACGGTGACTTGATTGTTAAACGTGAATGTATAAATGAGTAGAATAGTTTGTTTAGAAACCGGCTTAGGTTGATGAATTAGTGTGGAGATACTGTGTATTTGTTAAAGGTTGTCCACTAATAAATCATATGAAAACCTGAAGTTTTTTGACTCACAAGTTGCAGAACCTCATAAACCCTGTGTTTAACACTATCTCTCCACCACCCTTCTCACACCGATGGCAACAGACTGTCAGGGAAAATTAGGTTAAGATTTAGTTTAAGTTTTTATTGTTAGATGTACGTTAGTTTTAAGTTTATGATATATAAAGTGAGGCCCATTACTTTTAATATATTCAGTCCATTAATGTATAATGTACAACATTATACTTTTGTACAATGCAGATCACTATTTTGAATACTAGAATTTCTATACATATAGCAATTGTAAATAGATTCGTTTGAAGAATCTATATTTTGTACTTATATAAATTGGGGATATGGAACAAAAAAACAACTTTTTGACACGATTTTTCAACAAACACTTCTACTCATTCGTGTTTTTTTGTTTTCTATTACTGAACACACTCATATTGTATTTATTACTAGTTACTAGTATTTAACTTTTGATAATGAAGTTTACTGATATTATAGTTGATATAATTTTTTAGTTTTATTCTTATTAATTTAATTTATTCTTTATGTTTCTTATGGAGTGCTTTATAGATCATTATATTTGTGCTACGTTAATGTGTATGCTAGTAAGTATATCATTTCTTCTGCATCTCATTACTTTTTAGCAATAAGAGTGATTGAGTCCGAAGAGAGCGTCTCTACATTCATTCAGTTACTGTTTCAGGCTGTTTATTATTTCGGTATTCTACGTCTGGCTGTATGTTGGAAGATTACGAACGCAAATATGATTCAGCTGATCTGAAATTTTAAAGATACATTCCAAAACACCATATTCAGATTGTATTTTGGCATCGGGACGTATGAACAAATTAAACATGGAAATATTCCGAACGTTTTCATGATATGTGAGGTCAGAAGCTATTTAAGATTTGAAAATCCGATTTTCTTCTCATATTTAGAGAAAATATTATATATTGTGAAATTTAAAATGAATTTCAAACAAATTCCTTTGGAGAGCCAATAACAGAAATCTCGTATTTAATATGTGTTAAATGTAGGTTTTAATAAAACAACATTTTAGCTTTACAATTTTTTTTATGTTATAAAAAATAAAATGAAGGATTTTAGGCTTAAAAAACGAGTAAATCAAAACCATTTTTTAATGTGCTGTGTGGAGTCCTGTAAGCATATCTCTGTATTCTTTATTTGCTTTCTACGTATTTTGTTTCGTTTGTATCTATTTAAAAAAGTGTTTTTTTGGGGGGGGGCTTGTAGGGTAAACTCATGTTTATTCCAAAGACTCTTCAATTTTTAATCCAATTTGTTTTGAAATTAATTAATTATATTATAGAATAAATTACTGTTCAAGAGTAGGTTAAATATTTTTTGTAGCCTTTAGTTGGCAGATGAAAGGGGGCTGTTGGAGGTAATGGCGGCCATGGCGGATACATTCTAGGGGCGGTGGATAATCCATGAATACGGAATGAAGGAGGGTGAGCGGATAAAGGAGGCACCTGTAATTAGTGTGCCGAGAGAGAGAGAGAATGACAGAGACGGCAAGAGAGGCTGTGGTTGCCAGTGGCGCATGCGTGTGTGCCGGTGGGCGTGGCCCGTAGCGGGCCAATAGGCGGAACTCCTCTCCCACTACCGGTAGCCGGCCACGCCCATCCTTCGGCTCACACCCCTCGAACCCGTTCTGCTATCTATATATGAAACTTCTCCTGTGAACCGACGCCGCTGAAACCTTGACCGCCGCTCGAACAGAAATAAAAAAGCCAGTTGCCGGCTCATAGCCGAACGACAAAGATAAATGGCGATTGTTCAGTGCTAATAAATCCCTCCTCCCTGCCCCTTAGCTCCTGTCCCCTCTGGCGGAGAATTTCAGCTTTTCTTTTTTTTTTATTCTATCTTTCCTCAAAGCTCAAATTGAAATTATTCCTTTTGAGCCAATGATTTTTTTGGTTTATTTTCGTTTTTTATTCTCTATCAAAAAAATGCCAATCAGATAATATTAAATATTTTAGATAACATTTCATACGATCTATAACCAGGTATCCCGGCTCCTTCTACAACTAGCTAATCCAAGAATTGGCTTCCCATTCTTTCCATTATATTTAAAAGTTTTTTAGATTTACAAGCACCGTAATGTCAATTTGATTACATCAATCAAGTAATTCACATTTTTTACATACATGAACTAAAATTGTTTAATAGTCTAAATATTATTAAAACATAAAAAAATATTAATTTAGATTTATACATTATTTATTAAAATAATTAACAAATCTATGTGAATTGTAAGCACAAGCATCTTAATTTGTTTTACTTTTGATTCGCCACTAATAAAAAGGCATACCTGATGAAAAAGATAATAAAACAAATTAGTATTTGTGGTAAAACTGACCAAAAATCAGCAATAGAACCTTCACTTACAAAACTAATTCACACTAATAATTTAATAAAACTGCCTTTAGTTTAAAGAAATAAAAACATAAGAGGGACTGGTATTAAAATTGTGTTTTCTAAAAGGTTTAAAAACTTGCCCATATTGTTGTTCGGATGGATTAATAAATAATACTTTTTGACACTGTAACCTTTAAAAATGCTTCATTACTGTAAACGAATTTGGGAGTCACTGTATCTATGTATTTATATATATGTAACAAAGAATTCGCCAGAACAAAAACTTATTAAAATCTATTTCGATGATGAAAAATAATGAAAGGAAATGAATATTATAATTCCTTCGTCCCCTTAACCATGGGAACAACTTTAATTCTTAAATAGCTTCTGAGTCGCAACTATTAATATATAGAGCGTCCTGAGGCCCAGCTCTACTGTTTGGGACACCACTCTTCCGATTCCTACACACTAGCACAATAACTCGACTCCAGAGCTTCCAGAACAAAATCCTGCGCACGGCACTATGGCAACCCCTTTTCGTGATATGAAGGCTCCCGACATCCACGAAAAGTTCGAAGTCCCCACCATCACCGAAGCCATCCAAAGAAGACACATCAAGTTCTTTGACTCGATGAAACATAGCCAAAACCCTATATTTCGAAACATGACACCCCCACCGCTACCGGCAAGATGGCAACTCTCAAGATCTAGTAAAGCAGATCAAATGGTGGACATCACGGTGCTTGGCAAACCAACAACAAGTCTCTAACGGGCACCCAACCCTGCTATCAGACTAAATAATACTGCACTACATGCCTAGAGGGACTCCAGGCCCAGCCACCAGTGGACTCTCACCACTGTACCGCAACTATCAACCTCTACCGAGGCTTCCCGCACTCCTTAATTCCCTCACACCACCTTCAAGCAGGTGCTGCTAGTACAAGGATCCACTCAACCCAAATATCCCTTTATTTTTCCCTCATCCTTAATCTTATAATTAGAGAGCTAAGAAAAAAAAAATAGATACATATTAAGTCAGCTATTAATAAGTAACTCTTTGCACGTTTATTTATGTTGCGTTATTGTAGCTTAATAAAAAAGAATCACAGCTTGTCCTAGAGAACAGACCTCCAAGATTTCATATCGACTGGATCATATGTGCCTTCTGTTTATCAAAACATAATTTCAATCAGCTAACAATATACAAATTATAAAGAGCACTATTACTCTTTTGTGTGACTGCTTCATGTCTGGATGTTTCTGTGACCCACACAATATGACGGATCAGGCTTAGCCGGGAATTTTTTGGGGGTGGGGAATTTATATAACTTCTACACTTAGTCAGTACATACATACAATTCAATACAAGGGTCTATTATGCCACTCATTGTATAATTTTTTTTTTTTTTGAAAATTTGTGAGAAATATACCTGGATTCTTCCCATTCGACACGACAGTACTTGACGGAAATGAATTATATTTCAATTCCGTAATTATAGCTGTTCTCAATTAGAGTTCTCATGGGAGCAATTAGCGTGAGACAGGTTTAAGCAATCGCATACCCGGATCAGCTCGGCAACGAGTGACAGAATCAAAAGATAACCGATTCATTCTACTTCGGTTAGGATCGGTTTTCAAACACGACTGTTAAACTTCTTCGTACAACTCGGGGAGTAGCAATATGGGCAGAAACTGCTAGAAGAAAACTTGCTGAAGTGAATTTAAGAGAGACCAGAAACAGGGTCGGTGTTCACCAGGGAGCATCGTAGAGCCCGTTTAGAATTCGCTCGGGAACACCTGAAAACGAATGTAGCAAACTGCTGTTATCAGATGAGGCACGCTTCTCTCATTATACACCAGATGGATGTAATGGAGTTTACCGAAGGCATGATGAGCGCTCACACTAAGTGTAATGTCACTGGGAGAGTTTGGTGTATGGTGGAGTTTCTTCAAAGGTGAACAAAGAGCTGTACAATTATCTTTGGTTAACAATTACTGTAATGCTGGTCTCTAAAGGTTTCAATTCCCTTCAACAAGTCTTCTTCTAACAGTTCATCCTCCTGATACTGGTCTCTGCGGTTTGAAAATAATTCCTTTCCAAAGGTAAATTTCATGTTGAACAATGGATGGGATTTTTACGTAAAAGAGATTCAATAAATGTAATAGCCTCATAATTGAATTTATGATTAGATGAGTGATGTATTTACATGAATAAAACTTAAATGAAATAAAATGGAATGATTACACTAGACTTATAAGGTAGATATTAATATAAATTGTCTCTTACGTAATCCTAACCACGCTTGTGTCGTTTTGAAGAGGGCCTGTATTGAATCTAGCCAGCCAGGCCTAGCTTCGTCAGTTTCCTTAAGGCCCTCCTCTTATCTCTTTTCAACTCTGTGTCCGTTCTGTCTTATTTTTCTGATCTCCACTCTTTGCCTTCTCCTCGAGTACTCCCTTGACCTGTTTACTACTCCATTTTTAGGGTGTTTATCTCCATCAAATGTAATAAAACTAAAATTATCTTTTCACAACCATTTCTTACGTGATTTTATTTTATGCAAGTAATATGCACTTTCTGGTGCCTAAAAGGGTTTTAATTATGCCCCGTCCTGTCCTGCCAAATATGCGTTTTCACAGAATTGCAAGTCAGTGTTAATTCGCTTAGCCCAATTCTAACTGCTATAAATTATGTATTATGCGGAGAGTTACACATATAACATAATGCATAGCTAAAAGGAGGCATAAAGGTGCTGCTGAGAAAAAAAACTGTAGACTTTATCAGTGGTGTATTTTTATGCAGATATGTTTGAATTAAAAAATTCTTACGGGCTAAGCACTAACTTAATAGGGTAGAAATAACCACTGAATTGAAACACGGTTTAATATCCAGAAAACTTAATTTGTCGCCAGAAACTGCTGACCAAGCCAAAACTATACTCAACTGCTTCAATTTCATAACATTTTTATTCTGAATTGTGTTAAAAAATTGGATTAAATCCACTATATAAATAGTTTGAAGATTTGACAAGGCATTCAGTTTAAGTATAATTTAGACCTATAATATGCCCCATTTCGTGTTCGGATATTCGAATGACATTCTGTTGTATATTATTTTATAATAAATATTTTTAATGCTTTATTCCAATAATTACAGTAGTTTATACAGCCGGCGTTATATTTCTTGTAAATATTTTAATTGATGGCTAAGGTTCAGAGGTATTTCTTTCATGTTTGACATTTTATCAATTTGTAACTAGCTCACACTTAGAGGAGATATGAAAATATAAATAATAGGATATTAGCTTACAGAAACTTATACTATAGCTTGTACTAATACTCTTGTTATATTTCTGTCTCACTGCTTAACACATAATTTATAATAATGTAGAAATAAGATAGATAAATTACAAATAGCTTGTAATTCTTTTCGAGCACATTAGTTTTAAGGGTATATACTGTTCGTACATAAAGAAAAACCCATATTAGTGCGAAGCGACGTCCTAAGGACAGGATAGGGCACTATAAAACCCTTTTTGGTAGCAGAGAGTGCAGATCATCATAAAAACCCTCGGGTAGAGCACAGGGGTAGAAATGGGCAGGAAAAGAGTTAAAGTGAGAGGTATCTAGCGGCCATAAAATTATGTTACAAGGCTCGCACAAGTGCGGAGGTGTGTAAAGACACTTGTAATTTTTCAACGGTAAGGGGGATAAACACCTATCTTTACACCTGGTTGACCACAAGTCGTTGAGATCGGTGAGGGAGACGACAGAAGACAGCCAGGGCTGAAGAATTCAGTTTCGAAACAGGAGAAATAATTATGAGGCCAGCCAGTAAGAAGATTTCCCTTAAAGATGCCGATATATTGCAAGAGAAGTTGTATAATTATATTTTGTTTTAAGTAACCATCATATTCGTCATAATTAATTTTATATCAAATTGTACTAAACCTCTTTTTTTGTATTGTCTTAAGTTCAATTTACTTTTATTCAATTTCCATGTACAAATTCCTTCCATTGATCAGCACGAAATTTATTTTTGGAAAGTAAATAATTGGGATAAAAATGTAGTTAGACCAATATTAATTTTATTTTAAAGGGATTGTTTTAAAAGGCGTGGTCAGCGAATATAAGGTAGGTGAATCCATATATTTATACATATATATTTGTTAATTTTATTTTTATTTCCGTAGTGACATACTTAGCAGTATATTAGAGGCATAATAAGAATTATCACAAACGTATGGTTGAAGTAACGTAGCCACTTATTGTTATATTACTATTTTCTTTTGACAACTTGTCGACTCTCCTCCAAGCAGAAAAAAAGTGATACTCAGAGTTTTTTCAAGAAGGGGGGTTGTTTCCTGCTTCTTGTTTTCCAGATGCTCTTAGACTTTTTATGCTAATGCACCTAACCATTGTTTTTTAATGTTTGTTTTTAGACCACGAAAAATTGGACACACCTAGTAGGAAACACGCTCCTTGTAAGCCTTTAATATAATATTTTTCCCCACAATTCTAAAGTGAAAATTAACTATATACATGGTTTAATTATTTTAATTTCGTTTATTTATTGCATATGATGAATGTGCATATGAAAAATATGATAAACAAAGTGTTTATAATTGAATTTTATTTTGAATTTGAAAGGTCGACCTAAAAATTCCACTAAATACCAGAACCAGAAATCCAGATTTTATAGGTAACACAACTATTTCGAGTCATACAAAAGCTATCAACATTAATTTTTGATCGTATAAAGTGGGAGTAAAAGGCCAAAATTAAACTAAATTACTTATTATTGAATTTTGGAAGATTTATTTATCATAATTTCCATCTATTTACATGAATAAAATAAGTTAATTTATCAATTAATAAAATAAATCAACAATAAAACTATACAAGTAATTGGTAACTATCACTAATTATTTTTTATATCAAGACAATAATATCCCAGTGAGAAACATGCTTCTCACATATTATTAGTTTTAATAGTCTGAGAACCATGGGAGGTCGCTCACATCTCTCGCAGAAACTAGCAATAGTTACAATGTTCTTAATACCCGACAAGCCATCTATTTTACCTCATTCTTGTTGGCCTATTAGTCTTCTTCCTGCAGTCTCTGAAATTCTTGGCAAATTACTCATCAAACGGCACCTGTCGACCGACATCAATTAAATATCATCAATTGATAGGATTGATCACAGCTCACTCCAGAGCATGTCGATTGCAAAGAATATTTGATGTTACCGACCACTCCATAAGTAGAATTTGTTACCAGGGCATTTATTGACGTCAAGCGTGCCTTTGACAGGGTTTGGAATGCAGAACTTCATTAAAAACTATTTCACAAAACTAAAAAGCGAGAATGCATCTTCACTCGTACTACCTAATACTGCAATGTTTTTTTTGAAGTGTTTGTTGGTTGAACTTCAATTCAAGTGGCTGCCACTGGGTGACTGCTAGTATAGTTTTACAAACAAAATAATTATACTTTCGTTACATAAACTCTGTGTTTCAACATACAAAACAATAATTTAGCTATAACAGAGGTTTAAAATTTTCTGTTAGATGTTGCTTACTCCAATATGAAGTCTGGGAGTGCCAAGCCCTACAATGTTCTTCGCATCCTGTTCCTGCAATCCAGAATCCTCTGCAAGATAGCCAATGCTCCCTTCTACATCAACAAACGTACCCTTCAGTCGATTTCAACATCCCGTTCATCCAAGACCATCTGTAATTTTAATTTTAATTATTTTTTAAATTCCGAAACGTGACCTCTCCTTTGGCCAATGGGAGTGAGCGTGGTAGCAGATTTGGTGGCGTTGAAGAGGGAAAGGTCAGTTCACGCCTATTCTACAGTGAAGGACGTACTCCCGCTCATTAGGGATAGGCTATGTTAAATTATTAAAGAACATTTATACAACGAATCAAAAAAAATTTTTCGCTATAGTGGTGGGGGCCGCTTCAGGGAATACCACAGTAGCTGAAGGATATTAGAAGAAGAAAATAAGACGAGCTGTGTTCTTTTTTTTTTTTCTCCATAGCCCCTTTAAACTTACAGACAATCATATATAATTATAGATCCTCAGGTGAATCTATTTACAAATTATTTTGTATTTCCTGTAACATCACTACATTATATACAGGTTTTGTTATTTTATAAAAATTATATAATGGAATAAACAAGTATAATGATATACATTATACGTGACTAGACGAGCTGTGTTACAATATATATCATCAATGTATACTTGTTTATTGAAATGATTACATGCAGGTATGTAATGCTAGAGGGAAAAGATGTTGTATTATATGTACTTTGTTTGAATTTTACTCCTTAGGATGTTCGAATAAGAGAAATGTTGAGTAAAAAATATTTTTGGAAAGACTAAAGAGCTCTTTTCAAAGATTTATAATTAAAATTTGCGTATCTAGCATAAATAATTGTGATTTATGATATAGTGTCTAATTTTTTTGGAGAGTTTGCTCTTCAGAATATTGAAGCAGGTATCTTGACCAGTACATTCAAACAGATTTCTAGATAAAACAAAAAATAATACTTTCGCAGATTGGTGAAGAAACATTGGCGTGAACGGGAGGGTGGAGGCTGACCGGGCAGCGACGAGGAGACTTTGTGAATGGGACTGAGTGAATGGGCCAAGAAAAAGCTCGCTGTGAAAAACCGTCCCACTTCTGACCCGACCTCCTTTGAGGGTTCCTTCTAGTCTCAGAGTATTTCGGCCATCGGTAGTTGTGGTCCCAGATGGCGGGAATAGGTTTGATAATTTTTCCATGTGATTACTAATACATTTTTTAGAAATATTCATCCAAATGGCGCCTTTGGTGTAAAACGAAATCAACATTACATCTGACATTAACGCTGAGTTGTGGGCAATGCTCACTCTGCTTTTTGTAGATAATCACCCTTAATCTCTAACAGAGACGGTAGAGAAAGTCCCTTGGGGTTGACACTCAATAAAAGGGTAATGTGGAAATAGGATATATACCACTTGCTGAACAGACGATCATGGTAACCTCAAACATTGAAGACACACACTTACTTACCCCTAGGACATATGGAACACATACAAAAAAATCCAAATCTTGTCACCCCAGAAAGATTTTAATCAGCACTACTTATATTTATCACTGATGAACCTCTGGGACAGGTATAGGGTATATACCTCCTACATAAAGACACAATCACATCAGAAACTATACGGACCCCTGGGTCCTCACATACTTGGACTAGCAACGAAAGACTTTCCTTACAAGCCTTGACTACTTCGGAGGAACTGGGGTACTAATAACTAATTTAAATTAACTCAATCATCAATGCAATCCTCCATATGCACCCTAAGGAAGCATCTATAGATCTCCTTTACGGCATGTCATTCGTGGCTATTTGTTACTGTTTGTCATCTCATCCACTGATTGTTTTTTTTTCCTGTACGCATTTATTCCTGGGTTAGTAAATAAATATTTTAAAGAAAATGTTTAAACAGTTTTTGTGAGTTACAGTTCAAAAAAGATACATTGCTTGTGCCATAAACGATGCAAAAATAATTTTCTAAGGCTAATTATCTCTCAAATATGAATATTTTTTAATTCCTGTGATCACATTCAACATTTAACGTTTCGCCCCTTTTTCCACGGGAAAAAACATTTACTTGAAACAGTTCTATTATTCGTAAAAGCTTTGTTTTTCATATTTTCGATATTATATTTTGAATCAAGAACTAATCAATAAATCAATAATAATCCTTATAACTCCTTATAATCGAATCAATAATATTCCTTAAAAATTTAGATTGATCAATTTTCGAAGGATATCTTAAGACAATACATGTATTTTACAGACGGTCGGTAGATGATAATGCAGAATCTCTCTTCGGGCTCGATAGTAATATATTTAAAGGAAAATGTCAAGATGTTTCTGAAAAATATGTGTTACAAATTATCTATCAGGAAGAAAAAATATGCTTTGAGGTAGATCAGCAAGAAAGTGGCTACAGTAGAAATCAATTCAATCTAAAAAAAAAAAAAAACCGAATCATGTACATTTTTTGATTTGGATTAATGAAAAATCCAGGATAAGGCAGAAACGGATGTTGATAATGGTAACCTTTTGTCTCGAGAAGCAAAACAGACTCTGCACAAGAAACTGTTCTCATTATGCTACGTTATTTAGTCGTTACATGTAACTTTTGGTGCTTAAACGCATTTCAACATCTTCCAATTTGACATTTAAACTGGTGAAGTGAGACCATTTCACGTTTTCTGTCTAGAAAAAGAAAGTGATAATTTATCTTGTAGTAAAATACAGTTTCTAAATAGATACTCAATAGTAAAGAAGGCGTGAGCTGTTATGAAGCTTGCGTGATCATAATTCCAATCTGGTTTTACATCTGCAGTCATGACATGTGAGGTTCGAACAATAATAAACTCAGGGAAAAACTATTAGTAATCAACCCTAATATGTTGTTTTATTGAACTAGTAACAGATTTTTTCTACCCTCTCAATGATTTCTACAATACAAATTGTATTCCGAGATTCGTTCTTCTTGTTCTAAATATAATTTTATGAAATTTAGGAATAGGCCCTGAAGTTGGGACTCTTCTTGAAATCCTCAAGCATGGAATCCGAACCGGGCCAATACTGACAAATGAATCAGTGACGCTATGAGTGATCAGCCCAAGGTAACGTTACCTCAGGGCAACCGCTCCCCTCAGTGCGTAAGCAGAATGTACGGAAGTCAGAAAAGATGGATGAGAGCAGATGTGGGACATGATTCCCCTTAATAAAGAAGGTCGAAGAATTAAGAGCTCACCGAAGCAGAAAAACTCCCAAACACTAAGGGTGGACTATATTGGAAAACATTTAATAAAAGATAGGATGGTAAATCCTCAAAATTATAAATAAATTATTAGGATTTGTATTACTCTCTAAGAAGATGGTGGATGAATAAACCAATTTTTCTGAACCTTACCTTCCTCCTTTTGATTGAGGATCCGGGTAGTTGAGTTCTCCAGGCTGATGTAAACATGGTAAAAATGGGATCTTTATTTTATAAGATTGGTGCTTTTATTTAAAAAAAAAAAAAAAATGTGTCTCACTCAAATAATTTACATACAAATATGCATAGGGCATTTCACAGTCCGGAATTTTTACATATCACATTGACTAGGAGCATCCCATGGCGTGTTATAGTGGGAAAGTCCCCGAAACAAAAAAAAAAAAATGGTCAGATTTTTAAGGATCCGTATCCCTGCGTAAAAGACTATTTATTGTATTTTTCGAGCTTAGAAGGGGAATCGATCACTTTTCATCTTCATCTCTGGACGCACTACAGCATCCTGGTACTGGTTTTATCGAAGTTATATTCCACAACACTTCAAAATATGCTGATTGAAAAAAACCCGCATAACAGCCCTTCAAGCCCTGTTTGAAAAAAAATGTAGAATATTCCAAAAAATATTGTTTTTTTAAAACCTACGGTGCTGGCACGGACAGGTTGGCTATGTTTGACTTAGTAAGGTCGGACCCTAGGTAGTCGGTTCTTGCTATATCGTCCCACGGTACGGGTTTTCTTGTTTTCATCATAGTTTGTTCGTTAAATTTGTATAATATTTTTGAATGTGACGTTTAATGTCTATGCAACTGTTTTAGTTAATAATTTTCGATTAACATTTGAGCTAAATTCGGTTACCAGTCTTGGTAATGCATACAAAGACAAAAGTTTGAAATCTCAAAAACACATCAAAATGTACGAGCACCATTTGAATATTTTATAGGGAAACTATATTAGCGAAATACCCAAAAAATAATGTAATTTACAACGAATAATTTTTTTTTAAAGATGTATATTACTACTCATTGATTTTTTCAAAATCTTTAACATGAGATTTCTTTAGAGTTAAATAATAAAATTTTCTTAGGAAATTTTTACCTTTTTTCTCACCTTCTCAAAATATAGTATCTCTTGATATTCTGTCGTCACTCACTAAGAAATTTATATATAAGTATGTTTTTAAGAACAATAATACAATAATAAATACAAAAATGGTGAGATTACTTTCATCAACTAGGTGTATCATGCTGTAAATGTTCAAATCATGTTTCTCATCAATTAGTTGTAAATGGGTTTCTTTTATGTGTGACAGGGTATTGTTCAGTGGGCCTGTAGCTTCGATAGGTGTGCTTCAGAAAATCTTACTACCTAACACTATCTACAAAAATTATAATTCACTTAAAATCCCGTTGAAGGTTAAACTTCTAACGGAGTGTTTAGTGATTATCTTTTATTAGTTCTTATACCCAAAAAAAAAAAAATTGTAAAAAAGCGTGTTCATTCACTAAAAATTCGACAATGACCCGTATCACAATGTTACCGCTCAGGAAATGATTAACAAGATAACGATAAAAAATCTTGGCCTATATAATGATTAAAAAGTAGCGTTTTTTCCTCATGCCTGTGGAAAAGGGTTGGTGGGACTCTCGAACAGTTAGTTGCACATAGGAGCTGCGCAGGTGTTTGTTTTTGTATGGAATGGTTATGATGTGCAGCTCACCTACCGGGGGGTTCTGGCTGGCATTATCCTGCGGCACCCACCTGCGCGCTCCCGGCGTTTTTTTCCCGCTCGGCCGATGGCCCAGATTATAGGATATCTGTTTGTTTTACTTCTTACAGCCTCTAATTCAATGGTCAATTACACCTTTTTCAAAAAGGGGCGTTTTTCTCCGGGCACACTTGCTCGCTACGCTTCGGACCTCCACTTACTCCTGTTTGAGCTTCTTATCTGGAAGCATTAAAGAGAAAATTGTATAGTGCTTCAGGAAGAAAATATTAGCTACAATATATGCCGTAAAAATAAAACAAGCGGGAAAAACATTATAATTATTTTATATATTTTATGATTTGGGACATAGAAAAAATAAGATTTACTAAATAAAATACTTTCCTAATGATTCAACGCTCTAAAAAGAGACACACCATTTTCAAAAGAATGCTTTACAGTCTCTAAATGTTTATTTTTGTTTTTACATTGGTCATCGCTTACCCTATTCAGGGATCTTCAGGACTATACATGACATAATATTTCCCCCCCTCATCTATTCCCATTATACTATCTACTCATTATTCATCTACTTCATATTCCGGATCGGTACATTCCCAATATTTATTCAAAAATACTAGTCAACCGTATGTACTAAAGATACCCGATTAAGCGAAACGTTGACCAGTGCAAAAACAAAAATAAACATTTGGAGAGGCATATGTTAATATTGATAATAATTCTAGTAACGCCTTCTTCTGAAAAAAATATGTTTTTCATATATTGTTGTTTCTAAATAAAATAAGTTTTTTTCCCTCTTAACTCTCAAATTTTTAAGATTATGGATAAGGGAAAAATAAAGGAATTTATTTGGGGTGAGCGGATCCTTTTACTAGGAGTACCTGTCTAAATAAAATAAGATATTACAATAAAAAATATATAGTCAATGGTTACTGGCTCAAACAATCAAGGGGTATGAAATAAAACACATTTCGTCTCTCGAGAGCTTTATTAATTTACACTAGAACACATTTTAGACAGACTAGGCTCAAAGCTGATGGTAGCTATGTACTTGACAGCCAAACCGGCAAGTCGAACCCGTGAAGATGACGGACTAGTCAAAAATATTTTGGTATAGATCAATGAAGCTGTGGAGAGGCAGAAAGAGTCACCCATACACATTTTCTGGGAATGTGAAGTACTTGCCTTCAGCAGTCTGCTATTTCCAAAGTGTTTTGTTTGGTTCCCCGAAGTGGATCTGGGAAAAATGGCTAACAGCAACAAAAAATCTTTTAGATCGAAGTGACTAGCGGTCTGCCAAGACCACATCCTGTAATAGATAATAAAATAGATCCATCAGTATTACAGTGTGAGTGCTTGCGGTGTGAACACTAAGCTGTGGATTGGCTCAAAATTTGTCCTTCCTTATGGCTCTTGGGACATGGGGAATCACTGAAAACCTCTCTTGAAAGCCACAGGAGTTTTATAACAGATACGAAACATGCGTTCTCATAGCCACGCATAAGTAATAACCTACTGAGGACACCCTCTTGGACATCCTTTGGTGAATAGAAGACAACTGGAAGAGCTACTACGTTAGCTACTGGAATAACAAAATGTGAACTGCTAGTTGTAACAATTCAACAAAGGAAAGGGAGTACGCTAAGGAAGTACTTTCCCTCGACCATGGTCAGGCTGAGGGTGAACTCCCCTGACTATTGCTGGATATAACAGGTGCTATCGAGACATGGTGGATTTGGACCCAACCTATAGGAGAGAGGATGACTCCAACCACCCTTATTGTGGGGACAGGGACATCCCGGAGCGTGTCGTGCTCACTTGTCAAGCCTTGGATCCCGCTCGATCGGCCAGTATAACTTGTAAGAGTCCGACCTTCCGTCGCTATTACACAAAGAGGAGTACTTTAGGGCCTTTCTCCTCTTCGTTTGGAAGTGGATTGAGCTACATGGTCCGGGTCTTCTAGGAGGGCTGCCCAGGACGAATAACTGAGGCAACGAAACGTCAAGAAGACATCGGTATCAAAATGGCGGGGAAGCACCGTTCAAATGTAAATTAATTAGTTTTAAAATGCATACAGAGATGTATTACAGATCATTCATATCAGAGATATTACAAATATATTAGTTATAGAACAAAGGAGTGGTTAAATTAATGTAAATAGTTAGTATTAAGAGTAGGGACAGTGTAAATATTTTAGATTTAGATATATCTAAGATTAAAGGGTTTATAAAAAAAATATATAATGAAAATAAAACCGGTTTAATTACTAAGAAATAATTATCCAAGGGTTGGTCAGTGCAGTATGAAAAAAACATTTCTGGTCTAATGTTCTATTTTTACAACAGCGATAGCATCATGAATTTAGAAAGACGAAAAAATACATACTTATTTGATAGTGGAACACCTCTTCACTCGAGTTTGAGCGTTTTTTTTCCCGATCGAGGAGGTTTAATAATACTGCGAATCCATTTTCAAGAGTACATAAACTTGTCAACATACTATGCACGTCTTCTTCAGGTCCCGATAAGAAGAAAAGAAGGTTTTTAACATACCGTTCATTTCTACTAAGTATTACCCATCCATCAAAACACCAACATTATTTTCTTGTTATATCTGTTATTCTTGTCAGGACCTGCTAACTAATGTGTTGATGCTTTGTCCATTAATAAATTTTATCATTTATCAAAATCTAACAACTCTCTTTCGTCAATCCAAGCCGATCTCCCAACTAATTCTTCTGCTCAATTTTAATGGTAACTTAGAAAATCTCGTTGATCTGGGACATTCCCCCCTAAGAATAACAAAAGGGAACAAAAAAGGAATGTGTAGCAGACAAAAAAAAAAATATAACATTGCACTGATATGATAAGTTTATAAATAATGTACATGTGAGATGACTATAAAGAACCATTTGCAAAATGTAGAAAGAAAAAACAGATGAGTAGAGGTGAAAAAAATAAAGAAAATATAGAAATTATTTCAAGAGGGAAAAGAGCGTGAAATGTTGCTGGGTTGTATTAAAAAAGGTAATGACCGATAAATAGAATTGTAATGACGAGTTATGAATGGTCAGATCGGAGAGATATGGGGAACTGGTAATGTATAGACTTAAATATTAGGAGAGTCGATGAACAAGAAATATAGATGGGAATAGAGTTCCAAAGATTTGTGAGATCAAAAATACAGGTTTGGTGGGGGGGGGGGATCTAGATAACTGATCTGAATCAGTCTCCTGGAGGAGGGTGTAAAGGTAAGGAGGCTTTTTAGCAATGATAGGACTGCGGAGGAGGCATCCAATGGTGCGGATTCAGATATAGTTTAACTCGTTTTATTAGTCAACAAGCAAAATTAAAATTAACTGTGGTTATGATTTTGTAAAAATCCACGCTAATGGATTTTTTTTGTCTGTTCAGTCAATCTCACCCTTAACGTACGGTGTGATGAATCGGAGAAGAATTTTTTTTTGTGTTCATCGCAAATCGTTATTAAGGAATTAGGCCCGTGTGAACCCAACGGTACTTTTTTTTTTGTTATTTTTCTATTCCGGCAAGAAACCGGAAACGTTGTCACCTCACTTGCGTACCCTAGACAGAGAGAAGTGATAATAACCTTGTTCCCCTGCAGGACACCGACCGCTATCAACACGCCATTAGCGGCGAGCTGACGAACACGAGTGCTTATCAATCACTGGGTCAGTGGCCTAATACCCTTGTGATGATCCGCAGCCCCAGTCGTCGACGTAAGGGCTGCAGAAAAAAAAAAAAAAAAAAAAGCCGGGCCGCAAAAAGTCACCCTCGCTTGCTGGATCGCACCCTCCGTCCCCTCCTTAGTGATCTTCCCTCGGGGCCAAAACATCCCGGTCCCACCGCAGGCCGATAACTCCTCCCTCCGCTTTTGTATTACTAGTGCTGTACACCAGCTCCAAGCATAAGGGGTATCGGGATTAGCAACAACCTATACGCATTAATCTTTTTTTTTCAATAAAAAAATTTATTTTTTCAATAAAATTAGAATATGCCCATACAAAGGACAATAGATAATTTTCATAGAATATCGCAGACCTACCATATGTAAAATTCACATTTACTCATACCGTATTTACAGTACACATTCATACAATCAGAACATGAGGGTAGAAACTGACCAGCATCAGAACTCCCAGAACCAATATTTACAAAAGATCACGGGCCCAATTCCCCTTCAATCTCAAGAAGGATTGTTCGGATGAGCGATACTTGAAAGTGGCATTGCTAAAGGATCGGATGGTCAGATGAAGGAAATGTGATCTTGGATGGTTGGAACTTAATGGTCATTATGGAGGGTTCCATTTCTGACATGAAATAGTTCATTAACATGCTCTTAGGGCTTTAGAGTGGAAGGATTGGATGGGCTTTATGCTCAAGGCTTTTTTTGATTCCGTAGTTCAATCCCAACTTTTAGACATATGTTAATTATTGAGAATCTACTAATTGAGGATCTAAATCATGATGTACTTTCAGGCTGGATTTTAATGTATTTGCAACTAATTAATCAAATGATCATAAATGAAACAACTGTTATCTTGGCACAGCATTACTAATTCATAACGGGCCGTCGATCTTCAAGAGTTTGAGCTGTAACATTCATTTACGCCAAGTTATGTCAAAACAAAAGTTAAAAATGGGTATAAAAATTAAAAAAATCTCGGATCTAAATGGAACAATATGACTATGAAGAAATGAAGAAATATAACACAACAGTCACAAATAAAGAATATCAGAATATAACATCTCTGCCTACAACGCTAAAATGTCATGACTAATATCATTATTAATTATAACAATTGAGGCGTTTTGAATCAAATCCCCTTTTTTTAATTTCATTAGTATTAGGACTATTATATTACCGATTATATTGTCCTTGAGCGATTCTGATAAAAATCAGCTCCGGTCCGTTGAATAAAGACTTCAAAATTGCTTTCTCTTATCAGACCCTGCTAAGAGAATATGTGCTCTATTTCGCCTCTTCTGGAAAATTTCTGAAAAAGGATTGAGCTAGTTTTGAAACCTTGACCTAAACATTCCTTACGTTCATGACTACACCAGAACATAAAACATTTCAAGACATATTGTACGGGCACACAAAACCTCTTATACCCCCTCTGATACTCTTGACTCGTCCTATTCAACACCAACTGAGGAGAGTTTGGAGATCATCTAAACTATTAACAATAAGATATGTTCAAACTTAACTTCAACAATATTGGGGAGGACTGGATGTCCTCTGCCTTCAATTCTGACAAGCTATTTGTCATATTTACAGCGCATGGACTGGTTGTGACGCTGTAAATTCATTATTTTTATTTTTAAATATGAGGTTTAGTAGCAGCTTGAAGTATGTTAGCCATTTGGAAAAATGGGAACATTAAATCATAAATTGCTTCTTAACGTGAAATGTACTTGTATGAAAGTGGAGCTTAGCCCTTCGTGATTGGCAGATTAAAACTGAGGAACGTCTGTCAACCTTAGGGTTGTTTTTGTTTACACAAAATACCTAATCTCTTCAAAGAATTATGAAAAATAAAGCCGTGACTATAATGGAAACAGGTGTGGGAATCTCTGGTAAAAAAAGATTTCATAAAAGCACTGCATAAGTGAGATGGAAATTACAAACTGTAAATATGAATTCAAGAGGATACTACACAACGGATTCGAGGTTCAAACATCAAAAGTCTCGATGCGAATTCAACTATTTCGAGTGCATCTTATTTGAGAAACCTCATGAATTAATAATCTGAGTACCTTCTTC
Organism: Acanthosoma haemorrhoidale; assembly: GCA_930367205.1. Taxonomy (NCBI): domain Eukaryota; kingdom Metazoa; phylum Arthropoda; class Insecta; order Hemiptera; family Acanthosomatidae; genus Acanthosoma; species Acanthosoma haemorrhoidale. Next base: position 70,048,853 of record OV884015.1, on the reverse strand, counting down.
AACGACGAATATTATAACTGTAGCGACCGCTAACTACATAAGAGAAATCACCCTATACTCTATTGTATATATATATATATATATATATATATATATATATATATATATATATATATATATATATATTGTAAACAAATGTAAATAACATTACCCAAATGTAAATCATTGTAAATATGTTAAACAATGAAACATGCTGCCAGGGCCAATTAGTTATATGAGCTGGGACACCAGCTGTAGTCAGGTATAAGGCCCAAACCGCCGGCAGACCCTTCCAGCCTCTGCCAGGGAACAAAGGAAAGCCACATCATTGGTCACAACAATGACGATTCTTATTGGCTGCGGACAAGGCTAGCTGGGTATTTAAGCCGGTGATTTGGGACCTGTAAATCATTCTCCTGACAACTACACTGGCTCGTGGCTCCTGCTTGAAACTCTGAATCTTGACCGCTTCTTTATGAAAAACCTCTGCATCTTTTCTCTCCACACCTCGATACGTTTTAGTCCGGCGTTGTCAGACCCCACACCTTCCTAGTGGGAATCTCTGCCTTCGTCTAGCTAAATCTAGCACCTCCTTGGGAGAGACCTCTCCCTAATGGACAACGGTTGCCGTGTCCCTGCAAACTTACCAAGCAGTGTCTCTCACGACAATTAAGTCTGCCTCTCTCCGGTTCACACTCACCTTTGGGATCCGGACGGATTTCGCCTACCCTCAGATACCGAGTGTGAATTCGTGGTCATTCCAAGACTACACAAACTACCTACCTACCTACCCTATACCTCTTCTCCTGAACATAGTGCATTGTCGGGGCACATACCTATCAAAAAATGGAGTCAGATAGTAAAGCCGTCATGAAACGATTGTCCAGGTTATAAACTCAAACAACCCTCACTTGTCACCAGGGCTAGGGTAACCAGTCACCCCCCTCGTGACGACCCGACAATAACATTTAGTTGTTTTTGTCTGTATATGCTCTGGTTGGTAAAACATTCAATTACCATAATGGAATATTTATTGATCACATCGATACCGTGTTGAGCATTGATACCCTTCGTATTCAAATTAATGTAATAGACAATTTTTCATAAAAAGCCATTGGTCAAGTACCGCAGAAATTACAAAACTTTAAAATTGGATAAATTAACCTACCTGCAATGGGCACTTATAAGTGCATACATTTAAATAAATAATATCAACCTCTATTGAATTTATTTTAGGTGAAACGTTATGTTTATCAAAGAATGTACTGTTGTATATTCATTTCTGATAAAATTTCGCAGAGTTTAGTCGAAACATGAAGCTCTGAAAGTATCTTCGTGACTAAAGGATATTAATAACAGCAGGAATACTTCAGGAGCACAGTAAAGGAAGTAAACGGCCAAAAACACGCTAACCACTGCACTTTTTATCCTTATTGGTAATAATTAGCAGCTAAATTAAAAGAAAAAAAAGAAAAAACATAAAATTTTAAAGGACGATCAATTCAATTTTATCATATTTATTATTTACAGTTTTGCTTAGAAGCACAATGAAAATGGTACGTGTTTGGTTCCACCCGTATATATGTTTACACTGCATGTTTCCTATACTGTTAATGTGTTTTATAAATGATGAAGTTAACATTACAGAAAACAACAAATACATCATAAAAATATTTATAAGAAAAAATATTCTGAAATCCAAATAACCATTCGGGGCCCTCAACTAACTCTTAATATTAAAACAGATAATGTATGGGCCACAGCTGTGTATGATGTCTAATATATTTCAAATTAAATTTGTTACTGGATTTTGTATAACTATGTACATTTTCATACTTTGTAATTTGATATGACATTCTAGTCAATATTAGAATATCTATTAGATTCCTGCCCTGCTGTTTCTTGGGCCCTTTTTTCAAAAGTACTAAATAGTTTAGAAACAACTCTATAGGGGGTGTTGGGACTGAGGTTGATATTCCCTAAGAATATATTTGAATCAAATTTTTTGGAGTAGATTGTGGGGTTCAAGAGTCATGAAATAAATAAGTGTCTTTATTCTATTTTGTAACGAACGTTCGAAAAAATGCTGCAACACGGCTCAACAAGGGCGTTACAGTTACCGAGGATAGCTTCCAGCTGTAACTTGGCCATCTTAAGATAGTGTGTTTTGTCGAAAGGGATTGTGGTATAAAGGAATGAAAGATGCTGCAGGCAGGCTGACCTTTCAAGTCCTGATCAAATTTAATGCAGAGTTGTATAGCTCCTAGCTGGATGCAGATGAATGCAGTATTAAATGGCTCTTGTGACTGGTATTATTTTTGTGGCTGTGTTAGGTTCTTGGCTACGATTTCTGCTTTCCCTTGCTTCTGGGTCCAATTTCATTGATCTTTGAAGCTCTCTTTACCACTTTTATGGCTGCCCTTAATAATGCCTCCCCTCTTCTTTTACCTAGTTCTTGTCATCTTTAATCATTCTTTTATCTTCACCCATCTTAAATGTTTTAGTTGGTCTCTACTCTTTTCAACCACTCTGCCGGTGACACCGAGAATTCTTCGGCACTTTTAATATTTTGCATTTCATTCTGGTCCATTTCAGTGTTATTTGGCCAGGCTAGAGTTCCTTTACTTTTTAATGAATCTGGCCCTAAGAGGAAATATCTGCCACAGAGTCAAGTGACATATTCTTGTTTCACTGGATCTAACTGGATGATGCATTGCCGTAGGATAATGAAAGCTTCCTGAAGCATTCTCTGCATCTATTTTAAGGATGACTTCTGTCAATTGTACTAAACTGAATTGGTTATTGACTAAAGTTCAGTTTGAACCTAGAAGCGGAGAAGAACGGTGTTGTGAAGTTCTAAACCATTCATTCATTGAATGTTTAATAAATGTGCTCATAAAATTATCACCCCATTACCATATGTTGATGTTAACTGACGCACTCTTTGGGACGAGGTATCCTCGAGAGTTCTTGAATGGCTTTTGACTATCGTCAGTTTTTTCCTCAGAGGCTGGCACACGGTTCGGCGGTGGATTGTAGACTGCAACGACGTAGAGACTGGTATAGACTAGTCTATACACTATCCGGGACTGCCTGATACTAACCTAAACTCAGGAACTCAGGCTGAACTATAAAACTGTCATTGAGTGAGAGTCTAAATTTAACTCTGTCCTCCCCCCTCTCTCTCTCTCTCTCTGTTGGATTCACTAGCCTACCAGTTCCTTCACCATCTGCGACATCTTCGTCCAATCTTGGGGTACTGCTTGCCAGGCGATAGAGCGCTGATCCTGGCATTCACGTCTCACTAGAACTGACTTGCTCACTTATATATGTGGGATCCGTTATCCGGCCAACTTTCTCACTGGGAAAAGACACCCCTTATTTCTCCCTCTTCATGCTTAAGCTGTTTTGTTCTAAATGAGGTGTCGATTGCTCCCTTAGACCCAAAGGTTCCCGTGTCTTAGTTAGGTTAGTCCTCACTGGTCAGAAGCATAATAAGTATAATAGTTGTTTCCATTTAGCACCTCAAGTGGATAGGGTTTGAAAACACTGTTAGCTCTTTACATTTGAGAGATAAAATGGTTTGCTCTATATTCACATATGATGTTATTTTATTTTTGAGTCACCCACCAGAAATGTTCATACACCAGTTAAATCTAATGTATGGATATGAATGGTTTATTATGTTTTTTGGTGTTATGTTGATAATAGTCTATTTGTCGCACAATATCATTTATTTCCTCATTAATCAACCATAACATTTTTAGGAAGGTTCGTTGAGAAGAACAGTATTTGTTTAATTTCCCATTCAAACTTAACCCTTATGGGAACAGTCTTCACATGATGAAATGTGTAATTATGGAATGCCGTGGTGAAGCTTGGAAACGGTGTTATATTTATATGTTCCTCGTGGGTTTTTTTTCAAAACCAGCCACCTTAAGTTGGTATGGTATTTGTGAGTCACCCTGCCCAGAAAGTGGTATAAGCCAATTTTTTGAGCCTTTTGATGAGTTAATGATAGTTCCGGTGCTAATAGTACAGTTCTCTTGAACTATCACCCTCATAATATGCCGCAATGCTTCATCCTTACGAACCTTCAAAACCCTAAGTTCCATCACTACCTCCACAGCCACCTAGCCAGTTTGGGGACAATTATTCATTACAATATGTTTTCATACTTTTAATATTTTATTACATTTTCTCATATTATTTGTAGAGAATTAAACTTTATTTTACTGTTTCATTTTTTTATATGATGCAATATTTCTTTTTGTTTACCAGATTTATTTTATTCATAGGAGGCTCTGTCCCGAAAAATGTTTTTATATTCTATACAAAAACTGTCATTACTCAATTTTAATGAAAAATGGGCGTATACCACTTTAAAAGATATTAGTTCAAATTTAAATACATCCTTAAGAGAAATACTGCCACCTTTTGATTGTCTTAAAATGAAAACTGTGCATATTTAACCGATCGTTGAACGTGTAAACGATCGCTGCAATGTAAATGAACTTAATTCTTGAGAAGTACGATAAGATTCTTCAAGCTAAAAGTGGCTCCCAGCGACTTGTAGGCGCCTTCCAGAACAGGTTGGTCTTCAAGACTGCTCACTCTCAATCAGGAAAGGCATGCGACGAGCAAACGTTCAATTCCTATCAAATTGTTCCCACTGATTTAGCCGTATGGTTCTGTTAACATAAAAATATGTTTTGTGAAGTATTTGTGCATCATGCTGTTTAGTATGAAACGTCAAACACTCAAATCACCGGCACGGACTAATGAAGCATTTACTGGACCAGCGTACTTTCCTTGTCCCAGAAACTGTTAACATACTTCTACTGAAACTAATTTGTACATATTGAGCCTGAATTCATGGATGCCCTAAGATGTCTAACATCATAAATGTACAGATTTTTCAATCAAAAGCTCTAAGACGTGTCACAGGTGCACCGTTGTGTGAACTAAAAGCCTTCCCTCCATTAGGAAATTATTCAAAACGTTTCATGACAAAGTGCACTGAGACCCAACCCCATGGACATTCAACGGTAACTGATGTCCTGAGATATATTCAAATTTAGGTTTAAAGTATATGATGTCCTCTGCCTTTTCATGTCAGAGCTTTTTACAGTACATTCGCTGGTTGTGACGCTTGTCGCAGTTATGAAATGTTCAATTGTTAGAAGCCAGAATATATGTATGAAATTTTTACTACTGACTAGTTTCAACTTATGCATTTTTAACGGAACATGGTGTGCCTAAAATCATATTCGGAAAAATCGTCGCCAAACAGTAAATATACTCTGTTGAACGCATTACCTGGAGTGATGATAAATCTGAAAAAGGTACATATTTCACAAAAAAAAAGTAGCTAGGTTCTGGTCTATTATCAAGTTCTACAGTCATTTTATGTGATAAGGTCCATATAAAATAATTTAAATGTGTACAATTCTTTTAATCAGATAAAACTACATTATTGTAACACATTAATTTTTATTTTCAGAAATAAATATTTCTTGTTTTGATGGAAAAAAAATTTATAAATGGATGACGTTTCGAACACACTATATTTGCCTGCATCAGGTCTTTCTTTTATCAATCAAAGTTGTATGAACTCCCAGTTTAATTCTTTTTAGTTATATATACATGTATAAAACCTAGCAGTACTGGACATACTGGCAGGTAACTGACTCGATATGTCCTCATGCAAAAAACGAGTTGTATGAGATGCCAGCATTTCAAGTATTTAAGAATAAGTAATCCTCAAATTTGTTGAAGATGAAGAAAAAAACTAATACTGGGATTACATCCCCCCCAAAAAATGTATATTAGGTGTTATATGAGGGGAACTTGACTAATAATTTACCCAACTAGATTTAATCAATAAATAACGAAATTTTTCAGAATTTACAGTGTAAATTTCCTAATGGTAGAAAACAGCAGTTTATTTTCTGGTCAGTCATAAGGTGCTGTTTTTAAAATATAAACAACACTGATGACGTTAAAAACAAGGTTCAGTTGCTGAAATGAAATGCAATCTTTCTTATTCCGCAATAAATCAATATACTTTGTTGTATGTAATGTTCAGTTGCTTGAAAACATTGTATATAATGCTTGTTGCTTGGGTTGAGCCCGATATGGCATTTATTATTAATAGTAATAATCATTTTCAGAGTAGCAATAAAAAAGAATTTAATGGTTTAATTTGAATTATAAATGGTTAACGTTTCTTCCCTTGTTACATTATCTCCCCAAACACTGAAATGGTTTCTTTATTCTAAAATATGGAAATTTACATTCTGAATCACCTAAATAGGCTTATTAATATGATTCATAAAATAGGTTTTGTTTTAATAATGTTCCTTTTGATTCACTTGGTTTACTGAGTAATAAATTTTAATTTCTTTTACCGTAGGGTTTGCTCACCATACGCAAAAATGTATCAACATAAACTAAAGTAGACTTCTTTCACAGGTTTATTCTCTTTTTATTGTTTTTCCAATATTTTTATTGATTTAATTAAATCTCATTGGACTCTATTTCTTGTATTATGTTATTTCTGTTATTTTAAACACACAATTTTTATTTTTATTATCTTGTTCTAAATTGTAATTCTTTACATATATTTTTCAAATTGTATTCCTGACGATGCCTGAATAGATGAAGCCTTGAGCATAGATGATGTCATGTCAATAAAAAGATTAATTAGGTAGACTTGAAGGTTACCACCTAAAATGTAGTAATAATTATTATTAATCACGGGTTCCATTTGATTGTAATTAAGGAGAGGGTGACATGGATCCAGATGGGGTTTTTACAAGGGAGGAATGAGCTCCTCCATAGGGAACGGATGAAAAACTCGAAGAGCCTGGATTCCATCGAAACTGAGAAGTTGGAAGTCGGGGCGAGTGTATGCTTTGAAATCAGATAGGGTCTCGTTAGCAGCCAGCTCTTCGCCGAGAATTCCATTCGTAATTAGAAGCTTTTTCTTTCTTACGCCGCTTATATTTCCGATTGTAACATGGTGGGGATTATGATCGTTACTTGTTAAAGATTGTAGACTTCCCTGTGGTGCCGCGGTGGGAAAAAATCTCGAAATCAGAAATTTAGCTAGGAAACTATTATTTTTCGGTTGTGTATTAAACATGAAAATCTTTTTTCATTGTTTTATAGTTGTTGAAAAATGTGTTTTTTTAGCTTTATTGGAAATTGCAGTTTTTAAGTTGCCGAAACGGACGAATAGTTTCCTTGGATTTACAAACAAAAGCTAACTAAAAGTAATTTAAACTAATACTGATTTAAATAAAGTGTCATGTATTTACAACCAATTTACATGCACAAAGAACACATTATATATAGAGTACACTTTTCGATTATGCCTAAAATTACACTAACTAATCTTTGTGAAATAATATGTTGTTTTTTTTCAAAAGGCACGTCAGCCAAAAGAGTTCCCGCGTGTGACAATTCTATTGATTTTGATTTGCTTATTATATCAACTATAATTATTACATTACAACACTAAAAATTTTGTGTTTTAATGGTGTTTACATATATATATATATATATATAATATTATATAAGGCGGCACCTCTGTCTCATCGGACATCGGAGAACGTGAGTAAATCCATGATGCCTACCAATATTTCAGACATCAGCACAGTCCACTGATATTCCTACCAATTATGTTAACATCATAAATATTCATCATTACAAACAATATATTAATAATATTAAATTAGATTAATATTATTTAAATAATATAAATAACAAAGTTAAGAGTGGAGCTACTAAGAGTTTTTTCTTTTATCATCATGTTTGTTAATTTTTAATTTGTGGTGTTGAAAATAATATTAATTTTTATCATTGATAAATATATTATATTAAATAACTTTAAACATAAACTCTTTTACACACTCTTTTCTTTGAAAGAAGAAATTTGTATAAAGACCTAAATAATTGAGAATAAACTGTAAATTGAAATTTACGACCCTCGAAACATGGCAACTTTTATTTTTAAATTCTCTTGCAATAACTGTATTTTTATATGATGAACACTTTTAGTCATTCAGAGGTCATAACAATGTTGTTGTTTTTCGCTATAGCACTACACTTTATATACATGTTTATTATATTACATGCTAAATTGAATGAATTGAACTGTTGGTAGAATGATATGGAAATTTTTTCCAATGGGCATTCGTCACTACTGTCGCCGCCGTAGTAGTTATTAAGAACCCAAGATTTATCCCCGTTTGGGAATTTTTAATTTTTTTCTCACCAGTGTCATTGAATAAATCAAAAATGGGATTAGCCTTATAAGTAATCCTTTCATTGTATAAACATGTTAAATTATAAATAGTGGTTTCCTGGACCAGAAGCCTTGCCATAATGTTTTTTTTTATCATTTAAAACATTTTATTTAAACTATTACTGGCTAAAATTTTTTACTACGATTCTGAACTCAATTCTGGATTTAATTTTATTCTGTACATTTATGTTAAGAAATATTTAAATGTGCGATTTTTGTGTGGTTTAGTTCCCAACATTATTTATAACTATTACTAATTAACACCTAAAGAAAAAATATATTGACAGAATCGGGACTTTGAACCCGGGACCTGAACGTTTAGTCAGGAGGACTACCAACTAAGAATACCTTGTTCATTAAAATTTTTCTAAACACACATGTTCTATTTAGCCAAGTAAAATGAAGAGATAGTGTATTTGTACTCCTCGGACACCCGGAGACCTTCCTAAGTATCTATGTAGGATTGTGAAAAAATATGTTGTTATTTTTTTTTACTTGTTAAATCAACTATGCGACTGAAACTCTACTAAAAAATAACCTGAATACAAAGATAAAATATATATAAATCGATTTGAATGTCATTAAATATTTTTTTATTGCATAAATATCTTCTTATAAATTATTAATTAAATATCTTTCCAAATAATCTGCGAAGATATTTAATTAATAATTAGACATATATATTTTAAAGTATATCCATCGAGTTATCCTTCGCACCGGACTTACTAAAATAAATATATTCAGAAAAACGGACTCAAGGATATGTACCCCCACAAAACAAGGACGATTTAGTTGAAATCTTTTTATAGAAACAAACTAGTTTTTGTATATTCTGTGATGGAGACTAGTTGAGAATTTGGAAAGATAATGTAATAACAAGTGCTAAGCACATCGAGACTGGTTTTTGGAAAAATACAATTGAGGGTTCTCTCTAAGGAAAATTAGAAGTTCTCAATTATATTTTCTGTTTAAACAAATTTAGATAGAACATGTCTTGTTAAAATAATTTTGCGCTGAACCCCAATGAGCACTAAGTCCTGTGGACTAAGCAACTTCATGTTTCCCTAAAGGCCGCTCTGCACTTCTGTGAAGTAACCCATCGATATCGTTCCTGAGAATATATTAAAAAGTTTTTTGTTTTTTTTAATGAACGACCATTCTCTATAACCTATACACCGCTGATGTCCCCTCTACCACCAATACCTTCTTGGCAATATTTGCAGTCCCATCCAGACCCCGATATAGCATCCCATAACCTTAAAAAACACCTTGATGAGATCGAGTATTGGTGCAACCAATGACAAATCAAAGTTAATGAAGCAAAATGTTCCCACATAACCTTTACCCTCTGCCGCAAATCCTGTTCACTAGTTTATTTAAAATTCTATTCCTCTCCCTGTATCCGAGACAGTACGGTATTTAGGCTTCCATCTCGACATGAAACCCATACACGAGGCTAAAAAGACAAGAACTAAACAGACGCTTTGGACAACTATACAGACTACTTCGAAGGACATCCCATTTCTCAATTAAAAATAAATTACTAATCTACAAAGTTATACCTAGGCCTATCTGGACATACGGAATAGAGCTATGGGGGACAGCCAAAAAGTCGAACATCAAGCACATCCAATCCTTTTAATCAAAAGTCCTGAGAACAATAGTTAATACACCTTATTACGTCAGCAACAAACCCTTCATAATGATCTTAGTATATCCTAGTCCTGGCAATAATGGTCAGTTTCCCAATCATGTCCTGAGCGTGTGTGGCTCACGCGCTCTTGGTCAGCCTCCGCTGGCTCTTATCCAGTGACGCGGCTTACGGACAACGTGGGGGACCTCTTTAGAATATATTCTGTACTCTCCGCAGTTTAAGAAAGTTACAATTCAGGTCATATTCCAGGATGGTGATGCATAGGTTATTAAAAGTAAGCATGCCTTTAATTTGCACATTAGTTCACAGTGTCAACGGCGTTCTTTACATCCAAAACTAAATTTGACTGTTTGCTATCATAACTCAATGCCTTGTCGTCCACAACAAGGGATATTAGTGGATAATCTTATTGCCGGAAGCATCATTGTATGTGACTGTGATAGCTCACGATACCAATGATTGTAGGGTGTGCTTGCAATAACCTAATATGAGAGGAATTTATAATTTCTTTGCGCATTCCTCTAATTTCCAATTCCTGTCTAAGAACGTTTGTGGGTGGACACCTATGTATGAATTTTCCCTCAGTCCTTTGAAGAAACGCCCAGAACAAGCATTGCATCCTAAAACTTCAATTTAACTGAAATTTATAATTGAATGTTTTAAGTGGAATAATTAAAGAGATAATGACCCACATGATCTGAATAGTACCCTGTGCCTGCCAAACCGAAAATCTTAAGCTTACCGTTGAATTTCATTGAGAGGGTCTGAATTAAGGAGCAGTGATTGAGACTACATAAATGAGATAGTTAGCCCGAAGACAAGTAACTGCATAATGCAACCTGGCGAGGCATTACTTCACCGCAACAGAACAATGGCGAGGAGAAATAGATTGGATCTATTCCCTTTGCCCTGACAACTGTCGTCTCATTTAGATCTGCTGCTTCCTCTACCCAGGCTACATTTCCATAGGCAGGAAACACTAAACATCCATTCCAAATAATCCTTGGTTCTAATTGACGTGTACTTTTGTGAGTGGCGCAGAAATGTCCCTACACTCCGATTTTCGTTTGAACGGTGCAACGGCCTACAAGTCATGAAGAAATTTTCGTTTGGTTGCGAACTCAGAATACTTATTATCAATCAAGGTCACAGAAGCTGACAACGCAAGATAGATACGAAACTAACGCATACGTTTTTTTTGCTTATTTCAATTACGCTTTCGGCAATATGATTATCCACTGATATCCCTTGTTATGATCGACGATGAATCGAGTTATCATAGCAAACATTAAAATTTGATTATTTTCGGACGTAAAGAATGCCGTTGACACTGTATGGCTATAAGAACTAGTTTGCCAACTGAAGGCATGTCCACTTTTATTATAACCCATCCTCATCCTGGACCTGTACTTGTAACTTTCTTAAAACGCAGAGAATACAGAATATATTCTAAAGAGACCATAAATTTTTCTACCAACTCCCGACTGTATGGTACCATTGACTTTATTTATAATGGAATAAAGAAAGCCCTCAAAGATTTTTTGTAAATTTTAATAAAATAATACAAAATGTTGAGCATGATTTTTTATAAAGGAACAAATCACATAAAGAGATTTTATCCTTAAGGGCATGTAGAAATTAGTCTTTTATTTATAGGTTTTTATTGTTTTGGTTTTCCTACATATAAATAAGTGGTTATTTCAGTTTTACGTTTTAAGTGTATTTTAGTTTATAACATTTTACAAGTGACGATAATCGTTTCACACATAGACTCCATATCCAAGCGCCCACTACACTTGAAGCTCGAAACAATGACATTTGAATAGTGAATAAAATTTACTCAACAAAATTTCTGAAGTTGAATTTCAATCTTGCTCTTTTTCCTTAAGTCAACATTAATAAATATGTATTCAATTTAGTTAATTGGCTGAAATATTTGCGTAATGATACTCATTTGTGACTTCAATATACGTCGGTTCATATCCTGAATTATTGGACTACATAAGGCAATAAATTAAAATTTAATGATCCTTGGAAGAGACAGCACACAAAACCAGAAACCAGTTTAATCGAATATATCAGCTAATTCATGCTGGAATTATATATATATTTATGTACATTAAAACCCTAATGTTGGTAGCTTCTTTCACTGTACAGGCATAATCATGCCTGAGTTAATATTGAAAAAAAAAAGTATGAATTATCAAATATTTTCTATTTTCTAGACCCTAAAAACATTGTGACTAATATTTTTTTCGCTACGAGAAGTTTTGAGTTAGGCTCAGTACCTGAGTAGTTAAGCAGCAATATTCTTCAGGTCCGCTTCAAAGTTGCCTATGTCATTTCGTCACTAGGCTGACCATCGATCATCATTGAACCTATCCTATAATCCTATCATGATAACCGAACGGAAATTGACCTCACTTTTTATCAGTTTAGTAGGACATTAAAATTTCGAACACATTCCTGTTTATAACGCTTGGAGTCAGTCATTTTCTCAATGCGCTAAGACAACAAACCGCACTTTATTAGAAATAGTTACATCATATTTTATCGAACTGGTCATATTCCTGCCTGATAGTTGAATCATTGTGACTCTTAGGACATAAACAATACTGCTCATTGTTGTCTAACAAAAGTTATTGCAAACAATAGACATGAACCATTGTATGGAGGAAATCTCACGGTTTGAATTGCTGATTGTTTTTTTTATTCTGTGGGAAATTACAGACCGTAATAGAATAATGTGACAGAAATTCTTAATTCTTGAGCTCTGCATGTATGTATCTGTGACTTTACATCTGTATGAATCTGTCTATGATGTCTGGGCTCAAATACATTTTTGAACGGTAAATTTATCCGTTAGTTAGCTATTAATTAAACAAAATATTGTCGGAAGGAAACCTTGGATGGCATCAGTTCAATCCATGATCTTGATCTTGAATTGAACGAAACTGAATTCATTCTGACATTACACTCTTAACGAACGCTATTGAACGATGCGTCTTCTTCAGAAAAATTAATTTCATAAAGAAAAACCTTGTATAACAATGATGTATTTAATATCAGGTCGAATCATAATTAACTTCCGATGCAGCTAAGTAGAGTCTATTGTTCGTATCTACCCGCTATGAGTTACCATGACAACAAGTTTTTGTTTTCACTATATAGACGTGGCTTCAGTTAGTCTTTTATCAACTGTTTTGTGTGATACACGTTACGTTAAACTGTTTTTATAACCTCTGAAATGGAAAGTCAAAAAGTACATATTCGTCATGTAATGCTTTGGGAATTTAAACAAGGCAATAGTCCTAGGGCGACAGCTGAAAAAATATGCAGTGTATATAGTGAAGGACTAATAACTGATCGGGCAGTTAGAAATTGGTTTATAAAACTCCGTTCTGGAGATACAACCTTAAAAGACGGACCGAGGGCGGGACGTCCTTCCGATTTGACGACAACTTTTTAAAGGAAATATTGGAAAATCCATGTCAATCAACAAGAGGTATAGCAGCAAGGTTGAACACATCACAATCAACTGTTAACGGCCAACTGGAGAAATTAGGGAAAGTCAGCAAGTTAGGAGTGTGGGTACCTCTCAATCTCAGTGAACGGAATAAAGAAGATCGCATGTCAATTGCCACAAGTCTGCTCTCACGGGTAAAAATTGAGCCTTTTTGAAACAGGATTGCAACAAGCGATGAAAAATGGGCTACCTATGACAATATAGTCCACAAAAGTCAGTGGCTTGATAAGGATCAACCACCCCTACCAGATCCGAAAGCAAACATCCATGGCAAAAAGATTTTATTGTGTGCGTGGTGGGATTATCAAGGAATACTTCACCACGAGATGTTGAAGTCAAATTTAACGATTACTGCGGATAGATACGTTCAGCAGTTGCAAAGAGTGCAAGAGAAACTCCATGAAAAGCGTCCTGCACTTCAAAATTAATATTATTTTGTTATTTAATGAGAGAAAAATAAATGTCTGATGAAAAAACGGAAGTTACTTATGACTCGACCTAAATACAAAAAAGCCTGACAAAAAAGATTGACTAAATAAGGCATCACAAAAGAGACTGCTACAAGGTTTTACAACTTATTCAATGAAATGAGAGGTATAAAAAAAAAGAGAAAGAAATCGAAAGTTATTATTCTATAAATAATTTATCACGTGTCTTTCCGAAATGGTTCCATTTTTAAGAAAACTAGATACGTGCATGTGGAAGTCAACAATTGCTGAAGAAAAACTTGCTGTAATCTTACGAAACCTTGCTAATATACTAAAATATTATATATATTAATAATATAATATAATATTAATTACTTTGGCTTCTCTATTATTCCATCAGCTGTTATTGGTCAGGCCCTAATGGACTGATGGCTCTTCTGGAGTTGCTTACATAGTGTAGGAGTTGAATACAAACTTATTGTTTCCTTAACAAGGTTTTTGACATGAAGCGCCGCTAGGTTTTTCAACCATCTTAGCTCATAGCTTAATAAGATCCACCATCTTATTTTACGTAACGTTTCATGGGGGAATCCTCGCGGGCATATGGGTTTCATGGCAGGTTTTGTAGGTAATATTTCATGAAAATCCCCCCCCCCCTGGCCATACGGCCTTAAACTTCCCATTTGACCCTTAGCCGTGTCACTTTATATTGTATGTATTTGACCACTTACTAATGAAGTACTACGTCAGATTTCTTTACAATTTACATCAAAAGAACACTTCGATCTAACGTTAACGCTGAAAGACACTTCATGTTCCACAGATTTACAACAATCCTGTTAAAGCTGTTCAGGACAGTTGCTATCTAATCTTGTAGGGATTGTGTATTAGATGTGAGGTTGAACTCTAACTAAGATGAACTATGAACAAGCGCAATCAAACTACATTAGGTGTTAGCCACCATCAGTGCTCCAAGGTCCTCCGCGTAAGTAATGACTGACAAACCGAAGAATTCTGCTGAACATGGCCTTACATAAAGCTGTAAAAAGAACTGGCCATTGTTGATATCCAAGATTCGCTAAAATTTTCCTTGAGTTTTTGAAGTTCTATCTGAGATTTAACTCGCTATGACTGCAAAAAAATGAGTGTTTTCCGGTCGATTCATCTACGTAGCTTCCTCAAAACCCACAGTCAACTGTCAAATAGAAAACAAATGTCACTGCCAGAACGAGCGCACATGAGAACACTTCATTCCTCTGCAACCGACCGATGTATTCGGGCGTCCGATGTCCCATGTCCAGTCGTCAAGCCATACTCAAGCCCATGGTCTGCTCAAGCTGAGAAGTGCGCTAAGCTTCGAAGGATCGCAGCCCTGCAAGACTATCTTTATGACTAGCATATGGCTGATCAGGCTGTAAATATTTTGTAGGGTTAGATCGCCTTCCTTTCGGAATTAGTCCCAAGTCAGCGACTTTTCTTGGAAAGTAGTCTCGATCCAAACGTGCTTTGTAGATAGCTAGAAACTGATACGTTCTGCGAATGGTTTTTTAAATTTATTCTTGATAGCTGCGAGCATACACTAATGTGTCATTTAGGTCCTTCGATAACACATCTATAACTTACAGTCGTCCCTTACTCGTAGTCCCTTCGCTACCTTTAACATCTCAAATTCAATCTCATAATTGTACATTCCATTCACATGGCAGGATCAATCCTATATAACCCCTCAAAGACAATATCCTCAGCTAGCGTCTCCAACAAGTTCTCAAAGATCTGTTCTCCAGGGTCGACCTAGATAAATGGTGAAGTGCTATCCAGCTTGGCTGCCAAGGAAGTGGGGGCTTGGTATATATATGACATATATATGACACTCCTTATCAAAAACTATGTCTTACTTCTGCTTGCGGCCTCTTTTGAGTCATTCTTGTTAAAAACTATTTTTTAAACACAATCTGGGCCCTTCGAAGCTTCATGAACCACCCAAAATGGCTGCTTGTCAACTTGTTTCGTTTATGACAGTCAGCATGTGACCTCTTAATTATTTTGCCAACTTTCACTCTGACAATCGCTGTCTCTTAATATATTACAGTAGAATCCCGATTATTCGTATTTCCGGCTAATTCGTACAAATTTGCCGGTCCCCATAGAAAATCCCGGTAAGTGGCATAAAAACAATGCATTTCAGTCCCCTCGGTAATTCGTATTATTTGTATGCTCGAGGTCACTTAAAACGTCTTATAATACGTATTTCCAGCTGAAAAACCTCGTTAATTCGTACTGATTCAAGAAAGGGAAAGAAGACTGTGAGAGACCAGCGAGCAGAATGAGTGTGAGATAAATGTTTTCTATGTAATCCCCATTTGTAATTCGTACTCTTTTTACTGAAAGGAAATAAGGAGAGGAGAGAGGGAAAGTTTTAGGAATTGTACTAAGCTTTTCTTTCGTTTCTATAGTTCAGTCTCGTTTTCGTTATCGTTGTGACACGTTACCTTGCCTCCGAAAAAAGTTAGCCTCTCTATTAAAGAGAAACAACAAATCATAAACGCCGGGGCCAGTGGCTTTAAGCAAATTGACGTATCCAAGCGTTTTAACGTCCTTCGTTCCACGATCACATCAATCCTGAAGAACAAGGACAAAATCACTTCCCAGACATCAAGCAGCAAACTAAAACGCTTCAAGACTGGTGATTACCCACAACCTGAAGAGAACTTAAAAAAGTGGTTCGCGCAAGGAAGGAATTCAAATGTACCAGTTGGAGGAAATATACAAAGGAATTGACAATACCCGTCTGCAAGTATTGCATCAAAAAAAAATTACGGATTCGTACAAATGTTTGGTGTTTATTTAATCTAGAACATACGCAGGTACATATTTTTGCATGTATTTTTTATTGTTTAGTTTAGTATTAAGCAGTGTTTATTGCATAGTTTTTATCCTTACTACATTGTACATACTTCTTAATACATACATATTTGCATTAATACGTTTTTTAATTTTGTACTCCCGATAATTGGTATTCCCGATAATTCGTACCAAACTGTCAGTCCCTTGACAATACGAATTATCGGCGTTCTTGTATTACTTATACATTAAATTCACATATTACCATGTAACGAATCCTTTCTTCTATAGAGTATGATAATTCCATAATCTATTCCATCCAATGCTAGCGCTCACCTAGTCTTCTGCATATCTGTAGGCCCCATGTATCCCTTAGTAGCAACAATTCCGTTTCAAGATGTAGAGAGGATTCCCTTCTACGTCGAGACACTTCTTCTTTATATTTGTTGAAATGCTAGAATACTTTGAAAACATAGTTTCAATCATAAAGACGTCGTTTCACTCCATGGTAGCGTCGGAGACTGTAAAATTTGTCATAAGTAAAGTATGGCATATCGGTGAAGATTCCATGGGAAGTAAATGAGAAGATGCATCGAATGCTTAAGGCGCAAAAAATGTTGGTTCTTCTATCATACTAGTGAGACTGGTCATCAAGATGTATCAAGTGTGGTACAAAGGCTGCATATAACCAAAGACAAAGGACCCATTCTCGGGAGACCTTTCCTATGCCTTGGGAAAACATATCAAGGTATCATTGTCAGGTGTGACTAGTCTTCTTATGTAAGATGCCTCTCCAGGCATGAGTTTTTAAATTTTATATTATATGTTTAATTGTCCTTATATTTTTGTATTTTATTTGTATTCTGAACCTATGTATTTTTTATAACTCTTTCTAATCATTTAACGATTTTAGCGTTAAATGAATGCAATAGAATCATTATATTGCACAAAATGACTTCCTTATTTAGAACTAACATCAGGCAGAAGAATGGCACAAAAATAAAACTTTGAGTCGAGAAATCGGTTGAGATTGACGATAAATTAATGTTGGATTTCAAGCAGACCTTAACACTTACACACATTATCTTTATAATTTATGTCTTTTATCATTACTTTTCAGACTCCCATGATCATCGGGAAAGACATTACTTCAGAATGAAGGAGTATTGATAAAAGACATTACAGGTAATGAAATTAACACTGATCATGTACGGCCCGCTTTAACGCATATAGTTATCAGAATGTGAGTTCATGGTTAGCCCTGGAGTTTATAATTTATCATTGAACAGCGTTTCTATGTATGTGGCCATGGTACTTACGACAGGTCCTAGTTGGAAGGGCATGTTGTCTTTTTAGGACAATTTGCACAACATCCCACAAGATTATACAAGTCCCAATTCTTTATCACCTGATGCAGATGTACATAGAAACGTCAATTAATAAATTTGATGAAAACCTAACAACTCACCATCATCATCCCAACAAACGTACTCACGGCTGTAGACATCCATAGTATGTCGACACGTTGTTAATTAATAAATTTGAAGAAAATCTACCTCTCAACAAACCCTTCTACTCATGTTTATAATTATCAACTTTCAAATTATAAGTTGATCCTAACGAATATGCCCATTCATGTTGTAATTCACAGCTACCCATGAACTAGGAGTTGAATCAGATAATGGTTTCGATTTCGTCTTATTAGAACCGGGAGTTATTTAACTTTCATTCCTAACCCTTTCATTTTTTAATAATAATGCAGTGTTTATTTTTTTTTATGAGGCAGAGGGTTTTATGATGCCGGTGAGGTAAGAAGAGGAGGGAATGGTCGTTTAATTTGCTGAACGGGAGCTGGAGAGGCGGCGGTGGGCGTGGCCTCGTTCCAGGGAGGAGTGGGAGGCCGTCGGAGGCGGGGGTGGGGGGCCGATGCGTGCCGATCTCAGCCGAACGGAACCCCCGCCCCGGCCGCCGGCCCGCACTCGACGCCCGAGCCTCGCGTCATCATCACCAACTTGTGCAAGAGGTTTTTATCTCCATTCAGGGATAGCAAAAACCGGCGCGCTCAGCTTCCCTAGGTCCTGAGGGAGCAAAAAAGTCGAGGGTCCGCGAGGGGGAAGAAGAAGTCTTGTGTCGAAGTAGGACCGAGTGTGACATGAAAGTGTGACTATGTACCCGTGGTATCGAGACTCGGTGAGCCAGTTCTGCCCGCCGAGCAGCATGCCCGCCACCATCAAGACCGAGAACGGCTACAGCGACTGCATGCTGGCGCTTGACTACGCGGCTCAGTCTAAGGTCAGTACCTAATCCATTTAATATAGCTAGCATAAAGAGTACGCCCTATCCCGTCACAGGACCGGTTTGTTAGTGGAAAAAAATGATGTGACAAAAAAATTTATCAAGAAAAAGTGAAATGATTTTTTTCGGGGTGATTTTTAAATAAAACGTGTCAGTTTTGAGAGAAAGTACCACTAATCAACAAACATGCTAACCATTTTTAGTTCTAAGGAAGGAGTGGTGTGGAATAGAAAAATCTAAGAAGGGTCAGACATGAGCGACATGCATACCATTTCTTCTAACCCCTCAATTGATTAAAAGCCCATTTTTCAAAACAGCAGTGATCAGTGCTCAATGATTAAATGTATTGTTAAAACGAACCCGAACCACTGAGTCGCTGCGGAAATCCAAGCGGCGTGTGCGAAACTCGAGAGCCCTTATCAGGGGAGGAGCTGATATGTGGCACCTGTAGGTATATGTGGCCGGCCCCTCTCTCGCCCTAAAGTGTCTTATCTCACACAGTTAAAAGGGTCTGTGAAAAAGTGGCCGGGGCACCTGCTGAGATCTCGCTGGACACCGAGTCCACTTGACTGTCGGACATTATCACTTATCCGACACCATTTTCCTGTACAGGCCGTTTTATTTCTCGTACTCTCTTCCGCTTATCACATATATATGTATCTATTTACAACGGCGTCTACTCCCCCGTCGTACTTACGGGGAACATTTTAGCTTTATCTCCACCGTGTAGTCGTCAGAGAAGACATCGGTTTTCCTTATCTTTATTCTGTCCGTTTAATTCAATTTGTTTCTGGTCCGGACAAAAACTTTAAACGGTGCTGGTATCGACACGAAACTTCTCTTTAATAAACTGGACTTATCGCTATCTTGACTATTATTATTCAAATGGAGGTAAGACCAATACGCAACGCAGTGCCAAAGTCAGCGAAACCGATCCTTGCATAAAGGAAAGATAAGCTGCAGCAACTCTACGATAACCTCTCACATAACATCTTGCTCTCTCGTGATTGGTTGAAATGTCTTGGAAACTTCTTGATTTCCAGATTTTGGGTTCAAAACCCCGAACAGGCATAAGTAACCTCAACGACCAATAGAGCCAAGACTTCATTCAATCCGTTCTTGATGGTATTAATCTTCTTGGAAGATCGTCGTACAGTGAATTTCCTTGGACAAAATCCAATTCATAGAAATCAGATATAACTTTGACTAAATACAACTTGTTTACGTGTGCTTTGGGTTTAAACTCTTTATTACTTTGACCAGAAACGCTGTTTTGACAGAAGTCTTCTACAGTCGGTAAAGTGATTTGAGCTAATATGGTTAATCTCGTACCATACATAATATCTACCCTATAATAAAAACCTTATTACTAAATCATTCTATTTTGACTGTAATCTGTATATATTCTATAATTTTAAAAATTAACATTCACTATTTTAGAAAAAAAAACACATTTTATTTGAAAAATTGGCCGTTGGTGATAAATAATTGGAACTTGAATAATTACACAATTTCACATTAAAAAAGTATTATCTTGTTTTAAAAAATGCTATCTAAAATCAATTAAAAAAAAAATTATGACATTAATTTCAGCTTCTAGACAGTTTCTTTTATTGTTTGATTATATTGTGTCATAATTGACAATCAAGGGTACGATGTATAATAAAACAATGATTAACCATCAAGGATAAAATTATCAATGGACATTTCCAATGTTCCAAATGGGACTTTTACTCTTCAGCCGGTGTGACTAGATAACTTTTTAATCCAATGGTGATAAAAATTAATTACTCGATCAATTAAAACAATAATTTGAATTCCTTTATTCATGTGGCATGTTTAAAAATAATTTTGTTTTAGCTTGCTATGTTTTTTTTTAAATGTTACCATTTTCATTCATTGTTAGTTTTCTGTAGTAATCAGTAGCAAACTACCCTAAACCACCCTAAACTACCCTAATGTCAATGAGTTACCAAGATGAGAATGGTTTGAACTCAAGGGTTAGGGCCCGTGGAATTATTAATGAAAAATGATACACCCACGTTTGATTTAATAAATCTATAATATATATATATTGATAATTTAAATCCTTCTGTATCAAAAATTATAAATATATTACAACGGACAGATAATATAACTAAAAACCAAAATTAAAGAAAAAATTGTTATAGATTTTAGAAAAGCGTTTGTCACAGCTCAACAGCATTAAATTGATTAAAGATAAAATTGAATACTTTTTTTTAAATATTCGTTTAAATAATACTTTTACATGACATAAGGTGCAAGAACGTTTAAGGTATATTATAATATAGTGATAGTGCTCACTACACCCAAAAATCAATATAATATACAAAATGTTTGATTTCTCTACTTAATAAAATTAACTCATTCAAAAAGTCCTGTTTCATACTTATTTAGAATATTTTTAATTATTTTGTTTAAAGCAATCATGGAGAGTATAAGTTTCTATAAAAATATACTATTTACTCCTCACTTTTGTTAATTAAAATTTTAAAAATTAGAATTTTTTTTATCTCTGGAACGATAATACTTTATAAACTATATTCATATATTTATTAAGGGGGCGATTTTAATAAACCCTTTTAAAATTATTTAATTAAATTCCAAATAATTTGAATTGTGAGGAAGGCTATTGGAAAATTTTTAAAACAGCCAATGTTTAACATTTCCTTTGGAAGATAAATACTGAAATAACACTTGGCAATTGAAGGCTAACTCGACAATACAGAAGGCGGAGTTGCTTTCAAGAGAGGGGAACAGAAAAAAAACAAATAGCTCCGAAATTGGTTGTACGCTAGCTGGCCTCGAAACCGAACCACGGCCGCTTAGCCCGAGGACTAAGGGAGGACAATTTTTGAAAAATGTACATTTTTTAGCCATATACTGAGTTAAATAATTTTTTTTTTAATACACAAACGGAAAATATATATATTTCATTTTCATCACACCGAAATATGTTTAGTATTATTTTTAAATATTAAAATTGTATAGGGAGATTTTAATGCACCTGATCTATCGAGTGGTTAATAACTTAACGGTAATATACTACTATTGAAGCATCGAAGTTTTTTTTAAAAATACTTTATCTAATGTAGGAAATAATAATTTTGTTTGTCTGTTTACTTAAGCATTCACCTTACTATATAAAAAGAATAAGTCAAATCTTAGTAAAAGTTAACTTTCGTTATTTACGAATAACTGTTTAGAAAGATAATTAATAAAGACTCTGGTCTCGCTTCTCATTTTGAACGATTCAAAAAAAAATTTTTTAAACGATAATATGAAAAAGAAAGTGGAAATCTTAAAGCTTGTTTATGTACCTTATCCAGTGTGAAAATCGTTCTCATTTTCCATTCATTTTATTTTATATAATATTTTTAAATTATACACCAATTTATAATATGAAGGTTTGAGGTTCGAATCCCTGAACTACCGATATATTTTATTTCACTCACATCTCCGTGAATTGGAAGATAATGAAAATCGCTGTAGTTAGAGTAAAAACTGTAATTTATATAACGTTATTTTAAATTAAGTGTTATTGCAGAAACTTGCGCCGGGCAGAATCGTAAATACTATTTACTCGCGTAGATTGACACGTTATCCGATCATTAATCTTGAAAACTTATCGAGTGACAATCGGTATTAATAACTTTCCCGTTGAGTGTCGCGGTAATGGTTCTTTCTCACATAAAGATAAAAAAAAAAAATGATTTGTGCAACATCAATGATCTGTAAGATAGATCATTAAATTTTTTAATTATAGCAATTACAATAGATTATCCTTTTTCTTATATTGGCAATTCGCGCTGTTCTGCAATGAGTTATTAAACTACACACTCTGCTAACGAGGCAAAACGTTTAACTTCGAGTGTTGATATTAAATAATTTATGTTTGTGTAAATATAAATAGATAAAAATAACCCAAAGAGAATTTCACGTTTTGTTTAGTTTTCATGCTAAATAGTTAAAATGTTTGTATTTGGTACAAATGAATTAGATAATAAGAAGCTAAGAAAAATAGAACTTCACTTCATTATTTTAATAGCCTGAAATTTCTCCAATGCTGATAAAATAAGTGACATTTCAAGAGCAAACATAAATACAAAACTTCAATACCAATTGTATAAAACGACTCCAGCTAATTTAAAAAAATTTAACTTCTCTATTTTTCACCTAAACATTTTGCAGCTAATTGCATAGAAATAAAATTTAATGCAATCTAAAAAAAATTAATGAATAATTTTGAGTTAGTGTAGAAACCATTACGATTAGGGTTCAATTAAAATACCAATTTTATTTTCTTAGTACACCATGTCTCCAATCTTACTACTTTCTTGTAGTTCTACTTATTCAATTTTATCTTATAAAATTATATTATTTTAAGTAATAACAAAAATATATTCTAAAAATAGTCAGTCATTTATCGTTTTTCGCTTTATATTTTTTAAAATGATTCTTATTTTATTGATATGCCCTAGGTGAAATATTGTAACAATTGGACCGGTTTGCATGCCTCACATTTCTCCAAAGCTAATAAAATGAATGTTTTTATGGGCTTATATACCAGTCATTCTGCGTTTGAGTGAAGTGGAACAATTTAATTTTCTTAGTAGAATAGTGGAAAATACAGGAGAATACTTGAGAACATTTTAAAAGTATGTAAAATTCTCAAAACTCTATTTTTTCCATCTACTGCCTAAATGGACAGCTTTCGTAAAATTAACTTAAACTTAAATAAATTCGTCCGTGAATTTGATTTTAGATTTATGGAGCTAGTATTGAAAAATAAACGCGTCAACGGACATGAAGCAAGAATCATTTTAATATTTTTATACGGTACCTACAAAAATCAACTGATTCGGCTTCATAAAATATATGAGCTTTCGTGTAAAATTGATTTCAAGCCTACCTTATTCCATGGAGGTTACAGGAAAAAGTGATATATTGAAAATTTTGCTATGAAGGAGTTTTCATGTTTTAGTTATTACCTAGTATCAGCACAAGCTTGTATACCCGTAATAAGTATTGACGCTAGGCACTGACGTGATCAAAATCAATATTAATAACAAAATAAAGGTTATCAAAATAATTTATAAAGAATATTTTAATTTATTATTTTTTTAATTCTACTCTCATAGGGTAAGTCAAACAAAGTCAAAAATTGGTTGATAATCGTTTGATTCATTTGGTTTGGCTTCAAAAATTTCGATATGAAAATAATAAATCTTCTCCGTTACTTGAATTACGCATTCGCTATGACAACACTGTGTTGCTCAGTAGATATTTCTGAGTCTTTCATTTTTAATTTTTCTTTCTTCAAATGTTTCACTGAACTTTTTTTACGACTATGGTACACCTAAATATTATAGTTGTATAAGCTTTAATTCTTTGGATATTTCTTATCATACCGATAAACTTAACAGTATTGTACCCTGTTTGAGCTGAATAAGTCTGTTAACGCACTGACATATTTATTTGGTTTCTTCGGAAAAATGTTCAGATCGTTTTAAATATTTCTCTGCCGTCCCTATGCAAGGATATTAAATGTATACATGATATAATAGCCGTTTGACCTCCTTGCCGCTTGACTTGGGCGTTTCTGACGCCTTGTGGACTTAAAGGTTTAGTATAATCCCACTTGCACAACCGACAGACCCAAATGAGGAATAGCGTTAGACTCTGACAAAAGAAGATACCTTGACACAGAATTGCCTGTTTTTTTGTTGTTGTTTTTTTTACTGCTTAAAGTCTTTTCTTGAGTCGGTATTTCATCAGTTCTATTGGCGGGAGTCCAGAAGTCATGAGGGTCGAAAATAATTCTTCCGTTCCCATTCATAGTTTTACCGGCCATATAACTGTGATTTACGATGAGTGTGATCGTCGATTTACAGCTTTAACCTTAAAACTGTAATAATATTAATAATAATATGGGAAATAATGAAATTAATGGTGATAAATATGCTTGTTATGTCTTCAGTGGCTAAGACTATGGTGGAATGAACAATCTTTAAAACAATTCCCGCTTTGATTTTAATTATTTATAACTCAATAACACTTTAAGGAAATATTTATGAGAAGGAAAATGATTTCTTTAATCCTATCTACTAACTGTTTTCTTCAGTAGCTATCGTGACTTCGTAAATAATTCTGTCGACTCAGGTTGTATATTAAGAAGGCTTTGCATTATATTTCTAAAGTGAGAAACGTAAGAAGCATTAAAAGTACTTTTAAATAAAATATAATTAATTAAAGAAAAATAAATTATTAACCCCCGGGGGTTTAGCTTCTTGCTATAACTTCTGATCATACCTAAAACACAAACGGGGAGAATGTAACGACCACCAGTTTGTAATTGTCTATAGTACAATCAACTTAGGCTGGTTATAAAAAAAAGTGTTTAGTTGAGCATAAGTTCGATAACAGGGACAGTATAATAGCCTATTGTATACACGTGTTCCCAGCCGATGTTCAAAGCAATTCCTTGTTCTCTGTAGTCGTTTGCTAAAAAATGTTAAGATTATAAGATAACATTTTTCGGTCATAAAAATTGTACGACGGCAGGGATCCGAACACGGGAACTCATGAGTTATATTATTCAAGATTTATACGTCACCAAAATGTCTGGCAAATTGTCTATTTGTGTATAAAGTATACACAAATAAAACTTTGACAATCCCTTTATCGTTATGTCTATATCTACCTTGAGCACGATTTATTTACTGGGTGTTCATGATTAGCAGTCAATACATAACTGAGCGATTGATATGTTGTGTTGATGAAAGGGACTTATACAGAATGCTGAAACCCATCGATACATTTAGCACAAATCGCACTTATCCCAGTCCAATAGAAAAACGAATTCATCCACTCAGTGATAATTTTAAAATAAATTTTCACAGATTTGTTGCTCTCAAGTGTTGAGAGTTTTTATTTAAATAGACTGACGCTTACTGCGTATCGATAGACCAATGTAACTGATACGCAACTGAATCAGAATTCATAAACTGTATGGCAATATATAAATTATGTTTTCTAAGGATACATATATCCGTTTATATATTTACCTGACTTACCCACAAACTCCACGCCTTTACGCTCTAGTTGAATAATTAGAATATTTAATTAAAAATGGATGCCATATAAATGTTCAACTACTAACATATTTAATTCCTATATCAAACCCTAAGCGTATTTCATTAGCGTAAAGTTATACCAAATTACCTTTCCTCAAAATCTTCAATTAACTTAAGGCCCCGATTGAATCTAAACCCAAAGTAATTTACTTTAATAAATTAACGTCTAATTATGTTAAGTCAAAATGGAAATATTCCAATAAAATTGAATTCTGCAATACGCGTTATTAAGAATGTTTAAAAGTGTTTTATTTCAAAATGATTAAATTTAATACAAATAAAAATGATTACATAGCTGTTACTAGGTAGCAATAAAAATGATTTATTACTTAAAACGATGTTATCTTCAATATGGGAAGTCCAGATCAAGACCTCAGCGCCTTAGAGGACCACCCGAGACCAATCCTCAACCCTAGTCCCAGTCACAGAAAGTCCGGACCGCCTCAGGCTTAGCCCAAAAACGAAGTCTCTTTGGCTGCCACCTTCAATCTCTATATCCAGTCCTTTTGGACTCAGTACTCTCTCTTAGGGAGTCGGTCTTCCTTTCTGATGCTGTTGGGTTAAGAGAATATTCTTTCACACCAAGTTTCAAATAAGTTAATAAGCTTTGACAAAAGATTATTTACCACGGGCCATCCTGAGTCCCATATCCCTTCTGGCAAAAGGAAGGGTTGCAACCTGTCTTTATGATGCTCCATAAAATAATTTTCCATTTGGACCCTTCGAAGCTGTTCTGCAAACATCAATACCTGATATTCGTCCCTTATTGCCTTTTAGCTTTTACCTCGCAAATTATATCTCTTAATATTAATTCTAATTTTACACTAAATCACTATGCCGCCGGGATCGATCATATATAACAAAATTTTCATAGGAAATTTTCTTCCAGCCCTAATTTCTATAAACGATTGATTGTTACTATTTACAGCCCAATCTACAAATAAAATGGTACTAGTCAATTCAGCTAATTGAAATAATTTAAAATTCATCTTGAGGCACTCCAGAACAAGAACATCCGTATCGTGAAAGGTTTTTTTAACCACTACACCAAAATGAGATTTCTGTATTTTTGTATGCGTACATATTAATATGCTTAAACTTTTATTATTTATCTTTGATATTTCTTTCTTTTAAGTATGAGTTATGTAAGTGGTGATAAGTTAAGTGGGAATTATCTATTAGAGGATACCTTACCATTCTTAAGATTATGAGGCTTTCGAAGGATGTGATAAATTTATCTCGTTTTTTTTTCCGATTTGATATTTTACTACACTTTTAGATTTAGAATGGTCTGATGTCGGTGAAAGTATTTTTTTTTTTTATCGAAATGTTTATCACTTCATAACTTTTCTTTTCATTAACGTGTGTTCATTACGAGGATAGCCATTTATTTAAGACTACTGCCAAGTGTCGGGTTCGTCTGAATTGAATTTAAAAAGTTGGACTGTAAATGGAATATTGGCCATTTCATGTAGGGTTCTATATTAATTAATAATGACTATGCTTTGTTATGTATTCCCGAAGCTATAATAATTATTAGCCAAAGAAAAAAGATAGTGTGAGAGGCTCGAACTTGGGCATAATACACGCCCAAGTGCTCTCCATGTCGATCACTAGCCAACATTAAATCTCTTTACCCATGTTCTCGTAATATTCAGAAAAACCTAGCTGCATCTTTCAATTCAAGCATACTACAAGGCAGTGTTTAATAGACTTACTGTTCATTTGATTAAGAATAATTTGTTTATGCAGTATTATTAATTGTTTTTGTTTTTTTCATAGTTGCAAAATTATTACAGAATTCAATATAGATTCTACAAATGAGCCTATTTACAATAAGTCCAGCTTGGCTACATTTTATACAATTTCTGATTATCCTACATTGCGATTTGCGCTTGTACAAAAGTATAATACATTCATTTATTGAACATCTTAAAAAGTGATGGCGCTCACCTTATTTTCATAGACTTAATACTAACTTATATCTAACAATCAAAATTTAACTAAATCTTAAACTAATTTTCCCAGACAAACTGTGGGCATCGATGCGGAACGGGTGGTGGGGTCAATACTGTGTTTGTGAGATGCTACAGTGAGTCAAAAAAACTTGATGATTCTCCAGCTTATGTACAA
Organism: Acanthosoma haemorrhoidale; assembly: GCA_930367205.1. Taxonomy (NCBI): domain Eukaryota; kingdom Metazoa; phylum Arthropoda; class Insecta; order Hemiptera; family Acanthosomatidae; genus Acanthosoma; species Acanthosoma haemorrhoidale. Next base: position 70,020,529 of record OV884015.1, on the reverse strand, counting down.
TAAATTGTTTAAAAAAAGTTTCTAAGAGTCACATTTTGCGTTTTACAACTTTTTTACGCCTCAAATATAGAACCTATACATGGAAAATATATTAATTATTACCATTTTTACTCTGTATGCTCTAGCACTGTTTTAATAATTATTATCAGAAGAAAGAAGAAAAACTAGGGACTTGATCTTAGATAAGTTACATTTATTAAGTTCCATACTAAAATAATTTCCCAACGTTAACATATTTTAATATCAACATTACATTATATATACATATGATACATTCTGATTTATTATATGTCGTAAAGTTGATTTAAAGTAGTTTAAATCAATCATTCCACGGAATGTTGACCCGGCTTGGCTTGACTGAACATCCGACGGTCCCTAACTGAACGCACCATCGTCTATCAATTCAACGGAGCCAACAAAAGCAACTTGTCCCCAAGAGAACTGTCAGCTTTCGATTGTATATTTTAATAGTATAAGAGCAAATACTCACAAACTTATAAAATGAGGCGTTTTTTTTTTAAATGGAATTTGCCACTAAACCCTTTGAAATCCTCGCGATAAACTGTTTTATAAGGCCCGTTTTTTTACCGAATGGTCTCTGCTGTACAATGATCAGTTGTGAATCAGGTAACAAGTATATAAGCCCTACCTGAGTGCTTCCTTGAATGAGACGGTATGGTTTAGGTTTAGATGACAAATCATTCAGTTCTCTTCAATACTTTTCAGTATGTGTTTTGTCTGGTATCAAAAACGGAATGTATGCATTGAGTTATTGTTCTAAAGTTAAAAAAGAGAAGAAACTTGAAAAATATTTTTTTCTATACCTAAAATTCGCCTCTTCGACCAAGCCTATAAGACCGTTTAAGAAATTCAAATTTAGGATTTGTCTCGTGATTGGAGCGAATCAAATATTCTTCACAAGTGCCTAATTAAATCTTAAATAAAAACTCTAAACGGTTTTCAAGAGCTGCATTTATTTTCAGCTGATACCTAATTTTTTATTGTAGTTTTAATTTAGTCCAGGCAAACTATTTAAGCTTCTTCCATTCTCAGAACATCTTACACAATGCAGGCACTATAGAATGCCGAAAGTTCTTCTATTGAAAAATTCTAACCAAAATCTATCATTTTTTCATCAACTTAACTAAATAACTCGTATCTAACTATAAACTCACTGTTCATATTGTATATTTCTCACGTTTCTGACATTTAGGTTTAAAAGATACCACTTGTTTGATTCTTAAAAAAAATTTTCATTATTTGCTAGCGGTTTTGACAGTGCGCGTCTGTCATTCTCAGGCTCTGAGAAGTATACAAGACAAAAAACATTAAAAACGTTTCAAAGTTCAAACACTATACATTTAAATGATCAAAAGATAAATAAGTAAGAAACTAATCATATTTTACAAATAAAAGTGTTAAAAGTTGAACTTATATACATACTGAATACAATGTACAATGTAGGAGTACAAATTCTCTAATATTTTAACGAACAAAACCAAACAATACTGTTCGATGATTTTTTTTTTTTTTTTTTTTTCTAAGCTCTCTAGTTAGAAATTCAGGATGAGGGAAAAATATAGAATATTTAGGTTAATCGGATCCTTATACTAGGAGTACCTGCTTGAAGGTGGTGTGAGAGGATTAAGGGATGTGGGAAGCCTCGGTGGAGTTTGGTTGTTTCGGTACAGTGGTGAGAGTCCACTGGTGGCTGGGCCTAGAGTCTCTCTAGGCATGTAGTGTAGTCATATTTAGTCTGATTTCAGTGATGGGTGCCCCTTAGAGGCTTGTTGTTGGCGGGCCTAGTGCCGTGATGTCCACCATTTCCTCTGCTTTACTCGATCTTGTGAGTTGCCATCGTGCCGGTAGCGGTGGTGGTGTTAGATTTTCATTTTATTTACTCGATAGGTGGCTTTTTGGGCATTATGATTTAAGTATGGAAGATACATGTAAACAGTTTGGCTGCATCAAATTACAATTATTATTACAATAGCTTACTTTAATTGTTAAATACAAACTTATTTAGGTATCAGCTGAAAATGGGTGTTGGCCATGAAAACCTTTTTCTGTTTTTTTTTTGTTGGGTACTTTCTGTAGTACTTTTAAGGAGTTCCATAGAAAACGGGCACATGGCAATTTGTCAATTTGAATGTAGAAGTTATAGTTCGAAGCTGATTGGAGTATGTGAATTTTAGATATATATAGAAAATATGTCTCAAGTCAAAACAAAAGTTTCTTCTCCATTTGAGTATGAATATAATTGCTCAATAAATACATTACGTTTAAACCAAATGACGAACATTTAGTTATGACTAATTTATTTATGAATAAATATATTTACTCTCCACAGAATATTGTAATTATCATTCCGATGTGCTTACTACACAATAGATATAATTACAATTAATGGTTAAATTATGGGTGTATATATGGGTTATATAGTTATATTTTGGATGGTAAGGCACCTCCATGGCATAAAATATTTATGGCAACTTGTGAAAGGGTCATTTATAACTGCGATTTCGGATACATAAATATTCCTGAACAATCATAAATAGCCTAAGAAACCATTTCTAATTGCAGGAATAATTCTATAAGTTTTGCTAGTTAGTTTTGATAGTTTCCAAACCCTGGTTATTTTTTATTTTGGTAATTGGGATCAATAAGCGTCTAGTTTCAAAACAGATTATATCCTTTTATTTTAATATGTTTAGTGACAGAAATATCGCGTTGGGTGCATAGGTTCCAAATCTAGAACCTTCGAAAAACAATACTAAATACTAAATTAAGTTTTCTTTTCAAATTTATTTTATCAAAAATGAAATGGTTTTAATCCCTCATGAAAATTTTTTGAAAATGGTTTTGATACCAAATGCCTATTCTATTAATTCTCATATTCTCTCTATTAATTCAATTATTGATGAAGACCATTCCGTAGCTTAATTATGTCAATATATAACAAATATTCAGTATATTTCAAAGTTTTACAAAATTTCAGATAGAACCAATATTTTTTTCGATCGCTATACTTTAACATACAGACTGACAGAACTGAATGAAAGTAGACCACTCCCTTCGGTAACCAACACGGCCTATTGTATAACTTCTTTGGGCTCTGATGATACATTCAGATGTTCATATCAGATTAAAAAAAACCTAAGTGGTCCCATGGATAGTTTGCCTGTCAACAGCGGCGCGATGTGGAAGAGCCGGTAGCCGCCTCGCTATCAAACAGTCCGAGGTTCGAATCTTGCCGTAATTATACACCCACCTCTTTGGGCCCCTCATAAATACATCAACGGATATCTCAACGGCCATCTCAGCAAATATATCATCGTAAGTAGGCGCTGATTTTGGAGTTGTCTTCTTCGTTTTTTTCCTCCGCTGCGGCAGCCAGCTTACCTACTCAGGTTATAAGGTTTTGTTCCATTTGGTCCGGGTTTTATTATGCAGCTTTTATACCTCTAGGCAGTCAATCATTTTTATATCGTATTTTATTACAATATCATAATTTCGTATGTACATCAGGCATTTCCATCAGGCAGAGGGGGGGGGGGATTATAAATGTTTTTTCTCTTGCTCAAGGCTCTCCTTATTTGCTAGTATTAAAATTTCTTAAGCAAACTGCAGATGAAACGCGACTTAAGAGTTGGGCTGTAATCTAAGTCATGCCACAATATACGCTATGATAATTAATGTCACAGCATATTCACTAGGGTGGGCCCGTTCTTCAGAGGGTTGAATGGCCGACGCTCTTATTAAATCACATTGAAATAACAATTTCAACCGAAACAAATACACAGTGATAGATCTGTAATAATTTTAACAATGTTCTGGCACAATGCACTGAACACGATAGAAAACGATAAAGCTTAGCCCCGTGGAAGATCTAGTGTGGTTATATGTACGAAACTGGTTACAATTAACAAATTATTCACAATCTTTTTTTTACAACCGTTTTTCAACCTCAAATATGAAAAGAAGAGAATCGTGTGGGTTTTTCCAAGACTCCGCTTCCTCTTTCGCATGCGAGGGAGGTGACAAACATGTTTGATTTGGTTGTCTCTGGGCTGTTTGTAAATACTGTATGAATGAGCGAATGAATGAAAATTTTAAATTGGTATGAATGAGATCATTTATCACAATTACTTATAGACCAATAAGCCAGATTGTAATTTTATCGCAGTAAATATATTAACATTAAATACGAAAATTCCTGATTTTAATTCTCAGGCAGGCATTGAATTTTTCTCTTACTTCTTTTAGTACTAGTTGTATAATTATATAAGTAACCTTATTTAGTATTTGAGCTAAAACATATCTACAGAATAAAAATGACACTAAAACAAGACTGGAAATAATTAAGTTGTTATATCAGCGTGAACGCAGAAGACAATATAGAAATCTATATAATTAGTAATGCCTACTGCACCCAAAACTGTAGTGTAAAATTCATAAAAAAGTAGCGGTAAAAACTCATAACAAGTTCAATGATGATCTCTTATGAACATCAATAATTAATACATTGAATAAATAATTCCTATCAACTTAATACATTACTAATAACTTAAGATTTGTATCGTAAAAAGTAGGGAAAAACCAAACTTGTAGCCCCCTTAACTTAAACCCTTGAGGTGTTGAAACGAAGTAACTTTGCTCTATAATTATGACCCGAATTGACGAGGGAAGCTCATTTCTTGATTTATATTCATAAAAGTCATTTATTATTGGGACGTAACATTTGGATATAATATGCCAAGTGGACATCTGATTTATGAACAGTGAACTGTTCAGAGTAACCACTGTAGTAAACAGATTAGTATTAGTAATGCTGTTCTTGTTAAAGAACAATTTTTACAAACCTCCTCACCTAAATTACACCTATGAGGAGTAGGTTAAGTAGGAACTACTTAATTTATAAATCAAATTACGACTCAATTGAAAACTTTACCTTATCCTCAAAAGATCTATGATTACTGGGTGATTCGTATAAGCCGTTTCTTACCTTTGTGTCTTCGGAATTATTTTGCTTGATATTAACCACTTGAAAAATTAACTGAAAGATTCATAAGGAACAAGAATTACACTTATAAAATACCTCATACTATTACAACTAATCGGACCCTTTGATGAAAGGAATCATTCTATGATTGTATTTATGTAAATGTTTACAAAAGCGTTTCTTACCAGTCGAAAATTCTGGTAAACATTGCTCTCCCAAGAAGTTACCGTGAGCTTACTCAATCGATTAATCTGGTAATTAAATCCGTGGGAAGAAGAGGAAGGAACAAAAAAAGAAACCACTAATGCAATTCTATCCGGACTCACTAGTTATCGACTAATTTCCTTGTAGTCAATTGTCGGAACTGTGATATCAGTTTTTGTGATTGAAATAAGGACAAGAAGAATATGAACTTCAATGCGGTATCCGTTTGATGAATGAGACGAAATGATTTTTGCAAGTTATCCACTAGTACCCTAAATAAACTGAAATATGCATGCACTACAAGTTAAGGCTGGTGATCACGCTATGTGTTTCAATAATTATCATTAAAAAAAATTGTTCACTCTGTCAATACAACTAAATCTTTACACATTCGACGTCAGCCTCCACTGGCTAGTATCCGGTGACGCGGCTGACGGAGGAGCGTGTGGGACTTCCCTAGGCTCCGCTTTCTCTTCGCATATGGATTTGGGAGGTCTCTGGGCTGTCTGTAAATATTGTATGAATGATGAACTGTAAATATGGTATGAATGAGACTATTTATCTTAATTACTTATTAAGGCAGATTGTAATTATAGCACAATTATGGAATATTAATAATAAAAAAACCCTTCGACGTTGTCAATGTTCTTTTATTATAGTATGTATCTTTTATTCAATAATTTTAACAAACAAACTTTGACAAAGTTATAGATTTAGGAATGACACTTGACAAGAGACTGATCCGGAAACCGCACACAAAAATGAAACGACTCACCGGCTTTAACTATTGAAGCATTTAATGGACCGACGATCAAAACTTCCTTAACCCCAGAAACTATTGACATAAAAACTTACTACTGAAACTAATTTGGGTTCATGGAGCCTACATTTAAAGCAATTAGCATTATTATAGCAGCTGATTTTTTCATTCAAGCTAAGATAAGTGGACGGGTGTACAAAGTGATACCCTTCACGACTGCATTAGAACATTCATACAAAAACATTCACGACAAAGAGCACGGACACCCAAACCCACGGATATGACTGTCCTTGACTTACCTGGTATCATTCTAACCGAGGTCTACAGATATCTTTGAATTAGGTTTAATCATAAATGAGCTCTTGTGCCTTTGTGCCAAACATCCTATTTATAGCGGATTTGCTGGTTTTGTGACGCTAGTAACAGTTAAATAAATAATTTAAAAAAAACTCTGAGAATGTTTTTCTGTGGTTGGATGGTGTCGCAGCTAAAGATATTTGATATTAGATTATCTAGCTCATATGGATGAGCCACCGAGGATCGGAAGGTACTAGTTTCTAGCCCTGTTGTCTTTTGGCCCCTTTTTTCAAAGGATTTGCAATGAGGGGGACATTGTCCACTCAGTCTTGGAAGGAAAATGAGTAGCTACTAGCCCAACGGATGACTAACATACCGAGTTGATCGATTTCGCAACAGCTATTGACCTCTTAGTCGCCCTCATTCAGTGTAGTTGAGCTGTCCGTATGTTTTACTCTATATTTATAGAGTTTTTACTCCGTATATTTATCCACACCTTATTGTCCTCTTGATATCTCCCATTCACCTGCTCTGCTCTTGACAACTCTCTAGCCTCACCTGCGTTTTCTTCTTCATACATGGCACCGTACAAAAGCCAAGGCCCCAGCATGAGGTCTCGTGGGCTGGCGAGTCAACGCTCCAGACTCCCAGGGAATTCCGGAGCCCGAGATATTTCTATAAGAAAATTTTTTTTCCGTTTTATTTTTTTAGCAAATTACAGGCGTTTCTCACACTGCAAAACCTTCACGTATAAAACAACTCAGTGTATTGCTAAAAATGTGTTCGAATTCACTGTGAGTTCACTCTATTCGCATAAATATTTCTGGAATGTTTTGTAAAAGGAATATAAATCAAAAATTGGTCCTGATTTTGACCAATGGCCAGATCTAAAATTTTTTTTTTTAAAATATATGTAAAGAAATTAAGGGCGCAGAAAGTTATGAAACCTCATTTAGAGTTAATCGTGGAACTTAAAGGTAGTTGCTTAAATAATTTTTAAATAAGCTCAATATTAGCCAAATAATATTTTTATTTTAAATAGTTTTAGAAAACTTAATAGCTTAGTTAAATGGGCCACACTTTTTTCCGTCCTTTGTTTCATATCTAATACAGGGGTCCTAGAACTAGATTAAATGCGATCTTAGCTGAATTCAAATAGTACATCGATGCTTTTACACCGAAGTGAATAATTAGCAGGCTAGTAAATTAATGGGCACAAGCGAATAAAATTAGAATCTTGCCATGAGTTTATAGCTACATTAGCATAAGGGAAACCCACTTCAATAATTAAATGTCCAATTAGTTCTTACTGATATAATTAATGCATTGAATATAACAACCTTTCTTCAGCCTACTAAGAAGTATTCCATATAAATTTCTCAGCTGTTCTAAGTTTAATCGATTCGCTGCGATGGATGCATCGCTTTAAGAATCCTGTTATACAATCATAATTGTATATGTACGTTCAATTGTGTTGTATGTTAAGTAGTTATTGACTTCGGAGGCATTACATCAAATACGAGGGCGCTTTAAAAGTTTTGCCTCGAGACAGCAGGAACGAAGATCAGACGATAGAAAAGATCAGTCCAAGTTCAAGGAGTAACTAGTTTGTCCGGTCTGCCTGTCAGGCGTTAATGAACTTAACGGCCTCCATAAATAAATATATTTACAACCAATTAGATGCGTCAACCGCTTTTTTACAGCTTGCCAATAATAAACGATAGTTTGCAGTAGCAATCAGTTCGATTTTACAATTGAACTTTCAATGCTCATTACAAGAGTACCCCTCGAACTCAGGCCTGAAACATCCCACAACTCGCGTTGAGCTCTACTCTATACGATTGCCACTTATAACTAATTACCGTAATTATTACTTGTTAATTGTTAGATAAATTATTAATTAGTAATGGTATAAAAGTAGTTACTTATTAATCATATGCCGCTATCAAGATTATCGAAATACAAACGATAGAGAAAGATAACACCAGCTGGTTGGTAGAAGAAAAGAAAAATTCGAAAAAGTTTTAAAATTTACTTTTTTTTTTTTTTTTTGTCCACTAGTTTATTTTAATTGTCCACTAGTTTATTTTAATTCTATTCCTCTCCCTGTATCCGAGACAGTACGGTACTTAGGCTTCCATCTTGACAAACGACTGACCTGGAACCCACATACGAGACTAAAAAGACAAGAACTAAACAGACGCTTTGGACAACTGTACAGACTACTTCGAAGGACATCCCATCTCTCAATAGAAAATAAATTACTAATCTACAAAGTTATACTTAAACCAATCTGGACATACGGAATAGAGCTATGGGGGACAGCAAAAAAGTCGAACATCAAGCGTATCCAATCCTTTCAATCAAAAGTCCTGAGAACAATAGTAAATGCCCCTTATTATGTCAGCAACAAAACCCTTCATAACGACCTTAATATACCCTACATTCTAGAACTCATCCCTTCCAAGTTTACGAAATTCCACAGTAGTCTTTCCAACCACCCTAATCCTGTAGCTCAGTCATTGCACTGCGCCACTCATCCCTATAATCCTCCTCGGAGACTGAAACGGCAGTGGCCTCGTGACCAGCTATAAACGCGTGACAGTGGGAGTCCTGGCAATGGCCAGTCTCTCCAATCATGTCCTGAGGGTCTGTGGCTCTCGCGCGCTTGGTCAGCCTCCACTGGCTAGTATCCGGTGACGCGGCTGACGGAGGAGCGTGGGGGACTTTCCAAGACTCCACTTTCTCTTCGCGGTGGATTTGGGGGGTCTCTTGGGCTGTCTGTAAATATTGTATGAATGAGCGAGTGAATGATGAACTGTAAATATTGTATGAATGAGAGCATATATCTTAATTACTTATTGCCTTATAAAAGGCAGATTGTAATTATTGCACAATAAAGGAATTTAATTACAAATTACTTTTTTTTGAAGGACCGAAAACAGTCATCAGATTTTCAGACTGATAATTTTCAAATAATAATTCAGAAAATGACAACATTTATTAAATGTTTGCAGGTTGTAGAGTATAAATAATGATGTTAATATAGCTTTTTGCCTGTCTTGTTATATGTTCAACCCCCCACATGGGGAAGGTAGTGTACAATCGTTAAATAACGTTAAGGAACTGAGGTCAGAGGGCCGAAGGTCAGAGGGCCGAAGGTCAAGTGTTGGCAGGCTGTTAACCATTCTTTTAATGTAGGCCGACCGATGTACCGAACCCCATCTGTTTCGGATAAGGGTACGAAGTGCCAAAGGATGCCGTAAAGGGTACACGACACAAAGGGTGGTAAAGAAAAAAGCTTCTGTTGAAGAGCGGTAGATTCAGTCCATGACGAGAACACATATACGTCGGGACGAGAATTTTCTGGGGAGTCGAGGGACGGCAGCCGACAGTCGCCCTGAGGAGAGCGGCGGAGAATCGCTTGGTGGTAGGGCTGGATGAGTCTCGGCAGCTCTCTTTCAGCTCTTAAAAGCTTGGCTTTCATGTTGCTTCTTCATAAGTTTGAATACATCGATGTACACTAATAAGATTTAAGCTTTATTTGCAGCTAGTAAAATATATGTAATCTGTTCATCGTTTTGAGTTAATAGTAAAATGGGTCCTCGATAAAACATTTGTCGTTTTTGGTGAATAAAACATTTTGTTTAGTAAATTATATTTTACCATTGAATTCCTTCCCTTTTCCTTTGATAACCCAACTTTAATTTATTAAAGTAAATTACTTTGGCTTTAGATTAAATTGGGACCAACAGTAAGTAAATTGAATATTTGAATAAGGTATAATTTTGTACAACTTTACGCTAATGCAATACTCTCAAGATTTTAGGAATCAAATATGTCAGTAGTTGAATAGCTTGATGGCATCGCTAAAAATTAAATATTCTAATTACACCAAATGAGCGTGGGTCAGGTGGATAGATAAACGGGTACATGTATCATTGGACAAGGTACAGGCTTTAAAGTTTTATATATTCGGATACCGTTGTGATGGATAGGGTATCCCTAAATAACTAAATAAATTAAATAAATATATAAATAAAAGGATTATCTCTTCCCCGTCCGTCGAACGTAGCCGTCTATGTGTCTACTAATATTCTTACTTCACCTCTTTATAAAAATTTATGTGCCGAAAATCATGAAACATGGTATCATTTTATCAGGTAATATCTAACGGATTCACGTAATTAATCACACAAAAATGTCTAATAAGTATAACATATACAACTAATAGCTATACTAATTAATAGCATTATACTATTTAAGTAATAATATTATAATAGTAATAATAAAAATCTGACCTGTTGCTATAAATAGGTACAATCTCAGTTTCAATACAAAAATTCGAAGTGACAAAAAATACTACAAAAAGTGAAATTTTGAACCCTAAGCTATTACTAGAAAATAGAATTCAGCTGTTTGACATCTTTGTATTGTTTTAATTCCAAAAGAATAACTGATGAACGGAGCAAAAAGATCACATCAAAATTCGCAATTTTACCGTTTCTTAATCGGTATATTGATGTATTATTTATGCAATAACTTTGCCTTCTTGACGATTTTCATTTATTGTAACTCGATTTTGGCTTTCTTCGAGTAAACGAGCAAGTATATACTTAAATAAAATCAACCGATTTTCGGTCGACTGGTATATATAGAAAACCACCTTGGTGATGTTTGAAATTGATTTATGGTCAGACACGTTCATTCCAAACTGAATGTAGTTTTGATTTCCACCATTGGTGTTATGTAAGATGCCACAACCAGCAAGAATATGTATAGTGAAAATGATAAAATATGTTAATGATATGGTCTTGTATGATTTTCAATTTGCTCCCCATATTATTATAATATGTTAATTCTTATATATATATATCCACTTAGTAGTTACTTACATTTTCCATACTCACATTATTCATGAGGCTAAATTATTAAAATATGTACGATCTCAACTTCAATTATGCCTGATCAGATCTTCATTATGCAATATGTATTCCAGATATATATTTGTTCAATAAAAAATGTTTTTATATCCTTTAATCAGTTTACTGTTTTATTTTACTATCGGGTATAGTATCATTTATGATTGGAATTAGGCTTAAAAAAAAAATCAAAGTATTTTATTATAGAATAGAATTTTTATATTGTGATAAAATTACAATCTGTTTTATTGGGCAATAAGTAATTGTGATGTTCTCATTCATATTTACAATTTTCATTCGCTCGCTTATTCATACAGTATTTACAAACAGCCCAGATACCTCCCAAATCAACATGGTGATTTTATTATAATCAAAATTTTAATAATTTGTAATTCGCCATCATTCTACAGTAATAGGACAATTAAACTGAAAGGTATAAATGTAGTTACATGCATACATACATACATCAAAAATAATATCAATTAAATATTTTGACTAAATAAGAAGAAAATTGTGAGAATCTTGAGATGGATGATTGCATCATTTGTTTTATAAATTCATTTGTCGAACAGTTTTATAATGTTTGCTTTATATATAATCTTTATAATCTTGACAAGAACTGTATACCTGCCTCGTGACTTCATGGAAGTCACTGATGGTTCCTGTTATTTTTTAAGTAAGCAGCCGCATCCCTCCAAGACCTCCCTACTTCCCAGAATCATCCTTTTCTTATACATATATTTCTCAGCTTTAGCCCCAGACCCCACTCCTCCCTAGACCTTCCCCCCAGTATGTAGTAACGTAACTCTTAATATTTGTATATAACATTGTTATGCTTGTACTTCATAATAAAGCTTTTCTTTCTTTTCTTTTAAAAGACTCTCCTCTACAATGATTATTTAACTTAACGATAGATAATGCAGTTGTCAAGAGGTGGTTGAATAATGAGCCGTTATCATACGAAGTTTTATAGCTTGTTAATAAAATATGTTATTATAACCAAATTTGATCTTATTTTGGAAACTGGCAAGGGAAGGTATCTAAATGTTATTTTATTTTATATTGCGTTTTGTTTTCTCTTCCTATCGTATACAATTAGATTCTCAAAAATAATATTACAATTTCAATAAATATATATGATCATATAAAAATCTTAAACTGGTCCGGAGAACTTGTGGATTTTATTAAAAACGAAGTGATACTATTCTCTGTCGTCCAATGTTACCGTTCCAAGGCACAACCAGGAAGATGAAAAAACAAAGCTACTCATGCAAAACAGCTCAGTGCAATCTGACGCAATGGCTTTAGTGCTTAGAAGAAAGTGGAAATTTTTTGTCAATTCCTCTACAGAACATGTAATGCGTTGTTATCTAAACGACTTATTTTTTTTCTTTATGTTTTATCTCTCCCTTCCAAACTATACTTTATCTTGGCTCAGACCATCGAGAAGCATGAGTTTGAATTTTGGGAGACAACTTGAAAATAATACTCCTTCCGGGATGAGAAGGAATCGAAATAAAATTGCTCCCTTCTCGTACTTAATTGAAAATCGTACGAGCTAACAATTTTTCTTTTTTCGAATACCTGAAAATATCAGGGTTCTTGTTATTTCAAGTAAGTTAAAAAATTATTAACAACAGAAAAAAAAATTATTGACTCGATCGGGACCGAACAAGGGGCCATCCTACATCTTTTATACACTTTCTTATTTAATTTTATTTTTTATTTAAATATTTTATTTGTATACAAATTGTAAATTTTATGGGGACAGTCAAAGAACCCATTTTATATTAAATAAATGTTTGTTCTTAGGGGACATGGAAAAGTCCTAGGATAATTAGGATAAAAAATTATTTTATAGTAGAGGCTTACGAAGTCCCGATCTTGTCATTTGTTCTTGATAATTAGTTATTAATACTTTAAATAATAGCGGGACCAATAACGCAATTTCTCATTTGAAATAAAAGATCTTCTACCTGTCATAAAAACAGTTGTTGCAACTTAATTTGTTTCCATTCACACAAATATTTAATAAATATCAACCGAGCTAATAAATGGGAAAATAATGTTTTGGAACCAAAGAAAAAAAAGTCACCAAAAAAAAAAAAAAACATGGGTTTTTTGGCAAGGCGGTATAACCACAAGTCACATATTTTTTTGGAATATTGACTTAGATTGATAATAGGGACATTCGACATTCACCAAATTTATTAATGGACGACGTTTCGACTATAAAAATCTGTATCAGGTCCCTAGTGTGAGAAGTCTACTGCTTAACACATAATCATTGTTCACGAGGACCTCCACATGCATAAGGACCTCCATAAACCACCCTAAACCACCTCAAAACCACTCTAGTCCACCCTCAAACCACCCTAAAACACCCGAACCACCCTAAACCACCCATAATCATTGTTCACGAGGACCTCCACATGCATAAGGATCTCCATAAGCCACCCTAAACCACTCTAGTCCACCCTCAAACCATCCTAAAACACCCAAACCAACCTAAACCACCCATAATCATTGTTTACGAGGACCTCCACATGCATAAGGACCTCCATAAACCACCCTAAACCATCTCAAAACCACCCTAGTCCACCTCAAACCATCCTAAAACACCCGAACCACCCTAAATGTCGTTCATAAATAAGTTTTGATGAAACTCTGTTAACTTTCATTCATCAATCTGAACCGATATTCCAAGAAATATATTAAAGTTTGGTATAATTCTAAAAGGCAATGTCTAGAATATGAGGGCCACGTACTAGACTGTTTTAGAAACTTACCGCTCCATTTTTTCGAACCGTAAAGTAGCTTGTTGCTATAGCTTCAAAAGCTTTTACACAATTATAAGTTTCATTCACGCAATGCTTCTTTCTGTACTGAGTAAATCATTTACTGAAGGACTCACCATTTACGCTTTGGTTGGTGCACCATGTGGAGAAACTTACTTTTCTTCTTCTCGTAAGCATTGCTCGCCACAGTACCGATTTCCAATAGCACTTACTGTTCAACATTTAATTACAAGGAGTCACCATTTTATTTGCTCTTTCATTGGAATAAAAAACCTTCCGTTACCATAGTAGTTTTATTTATTGGGACCAAAACATCCTGGTAAAGTACTTTCCCTACGTCCTACAATGTTACAACGATTATGGAAGTCCCCTAGTCCAATCTCTCACAAACAGTGAGTTGTAAATTCCTTTTCAACTCTTTGAATTCTTATTTCTATATACATGCAATTACAAAAATCAACTCCAACGCCATAACAATTAATTAACGCCCTATATAAAAGCTCATGTTTCATACTTTAATAAACTGGGAGTTGAAACTTCCTCGAATCTATATATGAGTGGATCTATTTTCATAATATTGTCGTAGGTTGATGAAAGAAAGATCGAGTCATTAAATTTACTGAAGAATATTGTGTTCGTAATAATTGTCTGCCTTTATTTTCTTTCAATGGGTAGTGCAGACATACGAGTACACGTCTATATGTTGTCCATTGATAAATTTTACAAATATCTAATATCTTTCTTTCATGAACTTAAGCCGATATTCCAGCAATTATATCTACTTTTTTCTAGCTTCAGATTTCTAATATAATGGAGTGTTTAATTCGATTGGTTAGTACAATTTAATAACAATAAGTTAAATGACGCTGATTGTTCGCTATGTTCAATGCTTTCGACAGCCCAAGTCTATCATCCTCAGGGTATGGCTATTATACAATGAAAGCGTTAAAATTTAAACACAATAACCTTCTTTATTTCTAAAATTACAATTGGTACTCTAGGTGGTTTTACGCATATCCTCCGTAATCAGTCAACTTGTCCTCAATATGAGCATACGTCTCCTTCCTACCATACCTACCAGATAGGAGGGACTGGGGTGCCTAGGGCTTCGTTCTCACTAGGATCTATTAAATATATAGTTGGTGTGATTGATAATATAAACAGTCAAACATACGATAACAAATATTTTTCTAAGCGCTGTAAAATAATAATGTAAGTTGAAATAACTAGAAAATCACTACTGTAAAACCAAAATCAAGAAAATGATCGAATACATGGGAGCATAAATGAGCATATAATATCCTGCTTATTTCATTCCTCAATTCTTTTCAATTTCATTCTCCTCATACAAAATGTCTCGATACAAAGACATTCACGGATTTACTTCACAAAAGATTTCACATTTCTTCAAGTGATTAGATGTAAAATGGAAATGGATTCGTACGCAAGTTGGGAGCCGGGTAAAGCCCTCGAGCTTAGGCATTAACTAAACAATGTGGCGCCTGTTTATCCGCTTATTAGCCGCTGATTCGTGGCTCTCACACTAATGGCAGCCACAAAATCACTATCCTCACTAAGGCATAACCAGCTCACACCAATTTGGCCGTCCGTCTCCCTCTAAGTATAGGCCTGGCTGGCTACCGCTTCCTTCCACGGCTCTGCCCATCTTCGTCCGCCCGCTGGCTCTTCTCCTCATAATCGACAACTATTTTAATTATAACTCGTGCAATTAACCCGTCATCCCTTATGTGTCACTTAGTACCCCCCTTCTGGTCATAGCTGGTCATTTTATTCGCTCAGGTCTTTTTCTGTTCAGGGTTTGACTTCCTTATAGTCTTCCATCATAAGGGAATGGATCCGAGACCACCCACTCAGTAAACATCATCAAAAAGCTGTCCGTTACGCCTTATGACCATTCTATCGATAATTCATTCGTCTTATTATCATTCGAATCACCTTTACATCAATTTCGTTCCGTAACAAAAATCTATCAACCTATCGAATCATGATTTCGCGATTATGGCTAGGAGAAAATGGAACGATCATTGTTGAGCACATAGCTCATCATGTGAATCATTTTAGGAACTTCAAGGAACACACTATGGATTCACAGATTTTGATTGAAACTTCTTTATTGAGATAAAATTACAATCTGCCTTATTGAGCAATAAGCAATTGTGATAAATGTTCTCGTTCATACCGCATTTACAAACAGCCCAGAGACATCTCAAATCCACATGTTTGTCAACTCCCTCGCATGCGAAAGAGCAAGCAGAGTCTTGGGAAGTCCCCCATGCTCACCGGATACAGGCCAATGGAGGCTGACCAAGAACGCGAGAGTCACAGACGATCAAACTATTTAGAAGTGACAGCAGCTTGTTAACGAGACTGAGAAAGCTGACGCATTCACATCTTGTTAGATACTGGCTACATGTGAGTTGTGCGGTAACTCCTCGCTCATAGTTCACATGCCTAAAATGCATTGAGGAACTGGGGAATAACATCTTAGCAAACTTCAACCCTATTTACTCCAACAAGCCGAGCAACCATCCAATGCCTAAAAAAAATCTATAACTTCGACGACTTATTTTCCCTTGAGCTGTAGCCAATAAGCGCTGCAGTTGACTACAATACTACTAAGTACTAAAATTACTTAAGTATAGAAATTTACAAGGTGCCCAAGAAAAAGGTTGAGAACGCTTTATTGCTCTTCTCACATCATCACTGAGCGTTGTAAGTAGTTGGTTTAACAATCAGTCGTCTCTCTTTTTCTTTATGTATGATTTTATATTTATTATAGATAATGAAAAAATCAATAAAAAGCGTTAAAATTTATTAGTTGAGATTTTTTAAACAGAAGAAAGTTATTTGGAAAATTTCATTTGGCAAGCTACATGGTGTTCACCCACATCCTCAGATCAGTCACCGTACCCTTTTAATGAAAACATGGTAAATACAAACAAAAACGGGACTGGGGTGTCACCTGTTCTCCCTTTCGGCTTTAGAGACGGCTAGGCTTTATTCTCGCTTTTTTTTTTCTCTTAAATTAAACATTATCATTAAAACCCTGAAATATTCAAAAATTCTGTCTAGGTGTTGTAAAGTAGTAATGAAAGTCAAAATTAAGAAAATGATCATAGTTATGTTTAGGGCGTTGACATGCCCTAAAAATAAAAATATATTTTTTTCCGTTTACATTGATTATGTTCTATTTGTTTTTATGCGTCTTCTTTTCTTGTTATGTGTCAAATTCTCCACCCAAAACTGGGTGGGGGGACTTTTGAGACAATTTTATTAGTTTCAAATGGTGGCAATTAAACGTGTAATTTCTAATTTTGCTTGGCGCAGAATTAAGATTTATTCCGATTTTATTTACTAAGGGTTAGAAAGTTCTAGTTTATAGATGATTTAAGGTTGTTATGTACACTAATAAACAATTACCATTTTAATGATAAGATAAATACAGTTATCAGGGCGATCTGAGACAGGCGACCGGTATGACCTCACATAACTCGAGAAGGGATCGCGTGAATTGTCCCCACCCTTCATAATTCCTATTTTCTATTTGCAATTACGGCATTGGACGTCTTAACTACCTCTGCCGAAGAAGCGGGGATAACCTGCGCGTTCTTTCCAAAGGGTAAAGCAACAGACCGGAATCTCTCATTCTTACTTCATTTTGCACCGCATTCCCTAACAAATCGTTTTGAATGATGGCTGCTCGAAGTGTCTTTAATAGAGAATAATAAGCATTATACCAGTTTAATAACAGTAAAACAATGCTTGTCTGCATAGTAGACCTGGAAACCTGGAATATTTTTTCAAAGAACTTCTCTGGTGGTTTCCAAATTACCAACAACTGTGGCAGAACTTTTGGGGAGCGTTTGAATATCACTGTATCAACATGAGTGAACATTATTAAATCTGCAATGAGGTTTTAGATTGGAAAAAAATGTTTTATTTTAGGTTTCAAACGATCCCAATCTCTACTTCTCTTCAAAAGCTTTTCTTTAACTGGCAAGTGCTTTTCATAGCCCACGTCTGTATTCCTCAGACAAATTAAAAGCTTTTGAAGAGAAATATACAGTCGTGTTATTTAAAACCTCAATTACACGCTCTTTTCCCAAGTAACGCCCATTGTACATTTCAATCTGGGATAATTAATATTGCTTGTTAAAGTATATTCGAGAGTTTTGAAAACTTTTGAACATCTTACTTGTCTGTATTTCTTAAGACTTATTGTCAAATAAGAAATGCATTTATTGCTATTACTGTGTGAGAATCATTATTATTCTCCTATGTACAAACTATGAGGAAAGCAAAGTAGTGGGCGCTGAAAATAAAATATATTATTATCATTAAGCATTTAAAAAATGTTGCTCAAATAGTTATAGTGGTAAGACCCAGATCACTTGTAAGGGATTAAAATATTCAAAAAATCACATTGCCAAATATTATACTTCAGAATGCAAATGTAATGTATCCATGTTTCGGTACTGAAAGAGTTTTATATTCCGAATACGGATCGTCCTAACTTAAATAAATACTAATATTAATAAAGTGTTTATTTTTTTTTACACACCTTGAAGAAAGGACGAGTACAGACCCTCCGAGGACATTAAAAAGGGGCCTAAGACTATGGTCAATGAAGGGAAATGTATGATGCAGAAGAAGGCTTCTGATAGGGAAAGTTTGCGATGAATGGTGGAAAATGTTCATTGTACACCTACTGAGAACTTTCAGGATTCCATCCTGAAATAAAAGCAAGCGTTACGTTTAGCAAAGAATCACAAAAGATTAGACACTCATATAATCAAACATTGGGAACAACAATCATTAAAATAACACGCAGATAATGTGTTATGATGGTATGATTGGTAGATCCCAAAGAGATATGGAAAAGGCGGTTTCATGGATTAGAAATTCAATGTACGAGGATATGACTGGGTGTCCATGAAAATCTTTTTGCTTTAATGAGTTCTTAACCATGAGAAATAAAATAAAACATTCAATTTTAAATAGATCTGAGCTCATTTTATTGGAATATGCCATTACAATTTCAGATCCATTGAATGTTTTTTTGTCAGGTACAAAACACTTTACCTGTCTGACCTTTCCTTGACTTAATTATCGTCTGTTCGTCGAAGGGTTTGAATCTGGACTTTTCAGCTCATTATAAAGGGTCGCCATAACCACTGCACAATATAATAGCCACGTCGCATTTATATTTAACAGGGATAATTGCTTTGGCTTTATAGGTTACCCCTTCGCAACCACAAGCTAACAGCCGGGTTACGCAGACCCGCCGGTTCGATCAGCGGCCACATTAAATCTCCTGTTTAAGGCACCGTCGTGATCCTCCGGCCAGCCGTCGGCAAATTAATCACGCTTCTCTTTCTTGTCTTATCGCTTTTGGCTTCTCGTTTTTTTTTTGCTTTGTCCTTTTGAACTTACTGTCTCTTTTGTCATGCCGCGTTCGAAAACCATCGAAAAGTCTGCGCACGCTTCCAAATCGATCTATTGTTTATTGCTGATCCCGAAGGGAGGTGCTCTACGCCCATTCAGTTCCGATATCTTTCTTTTGTCTGCCCCCAAATAAGTTGTATAATTATATAAGCAAAATAAGATTGCGGTCTTACAAACTGATCGGTCAATACGGGATTTCAAAGGTTTAATTCGGCCAATCACTTCTAAAGAGACAGAAGACACCGTGTCCATTCTTCAAGCCTAACAGTTTTGAGGTGCTGAAACATACATAAGGTAGAGGCCGTGGAAGCTATCCAGACAGCAAAACAGCCTAATCCGACATCAATATTTGCCAGAATTTTAAATTGATATGCTCACAATTGACAAAAACGAGTGGGTACGGGCAAATACACATGTCTCAATCGATCACAAGACACAATTTTCTACAGACACTCCCGATACGTATAGAGCTATCATAAAATATTTAGATGACACATAGGCGGGGGTTTAAATACGTATCATCTATAACCAGACAGATTGCCGCGGATGGTAGTCAGAAACCGGCATCCCACTACACCAGCTGACGAAATTGGAGATGAGCTCTCAGCTCTTGGATACAAGTTTGTCAAATAACCGACTTACTTATTACTTATTTCTCGATGAGGCAAATCGTAATTTTATCGCAATAAAGATTTAATTTGAAAAAAAAAAATTCGATCACTAAAAATCGTATTTTCAACATGTAGTAAAACTGCCAATGGCTGAAATATTTACTTACATTGTGCACTTGTTACTATGTTTCCATGAACAATGTCACATCGCAACACATTAAAATATTCTTATTAATTCTTAGTTATATTCAATAGCAGAGGAAACTATAAAAAAAAATGAACGCTACCTTTTATGAGCTTTACTTCTCAGACTAAAGCTCTGATTTTTCCCCATGGTGAAGAATATCATAAAGGCAGTAGTTAAAAAATAAATTCGAAGAAATATGGTTTTTAATACTTTTTTTGCGTTGAATCTTATAGTTCAATTTCATTTTCAAAATCTTCTTTCAATTTTTTAACTACATAGCATTAAAGAAGAATTATCAGTATTTTATCTCCCGTGGGAGTTGTAAATACATAATATAATCGCACTGAAGCGTATTGGTATGAATAAGAATCTGTGATTTGTAATAATGCAAGGAAATGTTTTAGCTATTTGAAATTTTAGTTTTTCTTTAAATGGCCATTTTTTGTGACAGAGATGAATTAAAAGATGAAATGAAGTAATTGTGAATAAAATAACGTTCTCGTTTGTTTGAATTGTAAAGGGCCAGGGAAACCACCTCTAGCGGATAAATCAACCCCTAAAAGAGTTCAGCCGGTCTCCGCTAGGTCGCACCTTATGCCTTTACTCACCCCTAAGTCGTCTAGTCGACAAATTCATTCCTTGAGATAATTTAATGTTAGTCCTGGAAATGAATAGCAATAGCGACAACAACGTATAATATATGTATTATTATATCTGAAATACTTGGATCAAACGGTTGACAAATATTGGGAGGGTGCAGCAGGAAACGGTTAATTTCAAATTCTATCAAATATATTTTATTGTGATAGAGCTGCTTCAAGGCAAGAAAGGTGACTATGACCTTATGGACTTTTCTAGCCAAAGTGTAGCTTAGTTTATCGCATGGGCTTCACAGGAATGCATAATTTTCTGTAATGTCTAATATTAATTTCTGAATGTTTTGAATTAATTTTATTCCTCGAACAACCTTCACTTGATATCATTATAAAAATAGCAAATAGCAAAATAACCGTAAAAAAATACAAGGAATACGGACTTAGTTCTATTCTTGGATCTCTTAACTTTATTTTAAAAAAAAAAAAATCTTTGAACTTCTTTTAGAGATATAATCTTTTTGATGTATCCTTCAATTTTAAACATAACTTCAAGTACTAAGAAGCTTTTGTTAGAAGAGCAATGTTAGGGGGCATTGTTGGACATTTCTGATCGATTGAATCATGTTTGTGACAGATTTTTGCTTAAAGAGTTTGATTTGGATAAAATATTAATTAGTTTAATAACGCACTCATGTTTAATTGTTAAATTTATTTAAGTAAATAATATAACATGTTTTATTTATAGTTAAAATATATTTCAATCCGTCAAGGGTTATAATGAGATAAACGTTCATTTTTCGTTTGTAAAATATATGTTTAATAAATAAATTAATTATGCCCTCTCGATTTTTGGCAACCTAAAAAATTAAGAATTTATTTTAAAAAATACAATATTATTAACAATCGACCTAAGATTATTAAATTATCTAAATCGATCATAGTACGCCTCCAATCCATCCCACGTTGGACCAAAAGATTAAACTGAAATCGCAGTTTTTACACCGACTGGATGACACCACCCCCTTCCCATACCAAACCCCATTTAATCCATTAATTAACCATTAACCAATTAACGACTTAAATGTTAATTTGCGTGTGGTTTGCTTTGTATGGGGCATTCCCGGAAATACTGCAAACCAGGTGAATTCACAGTCCGTCATCCCCTCCCCCAAAACATACCGTATATACATGCAAACAATCGAAAAATATTAAAATTGTTAAGTAAATATTTGAAACTAAGCATCTTTCTTCGGTCTCAACAGCTTGAAACTTACAGCCTATTTCTGCTTAGTGGTTGTTGCACTTGAGGGTGAGAAGATTGATAATATTTCCAACCGGGTGCATAGCAGGTATTTCTGTCTACATCTATCCCGCCAATTTCAAATCCGTTGATACAATCGAAGACACCGGTATGGAAAAATTGGCAAAGGGAAGAAGGATAATTGGGCTCGCTCACCGTGGAGTGAGGGAGGCGGGTGCCGAGGAAAGAAACAAAAGAACCCCCCCCAGCCAAAAAAAAAAAAAACTGTTGTGTTTCTCTTGCTAATTAACAAATAGCCAGAATTTTTTTGTGGGTCTCGCGTGTTGGAGCCATTAATTCGATTCAGGTAGCGGTGGGATTTGTCAGCGAATAACTGAGTGTGGACGGTAGCGGCTGTTTTAATCTCCCATCTCCGCCCCCTCCTTGTCTCCTCGCCGTCCTTAACTGATCGCTGCCTCTTAGTGCAGTCTTGGGCTACCAATGGAGCTGTTGTATGCACTCTATCACGTTGTACCGTTCCAGGCACAAGTTATGTCATGTCATGGACAATAACAGTTTATTAGATCGATACTAGTTGATCCAAACCACGCAAATTTTTTAAATTGTTTGACATCAATTAGAAAATTTATTTTACTTCTTTAAATACACATTAAACAATATGAAAACAAATATACATGAAAAAATAATGGCTTAGTTTTGCTGGGAAGCAGCCAGGAGTTGGAAGAAAAATTTCTGATTACACTGTTTAAAAGGAACCAACTCCTTGGTGCTTCATTCGGAGGGAAGGTGCCTTCGAATCAACCCTTGCTGTACTTGCTCGAACAGTTGCGATAAGTCGAGTATCCAAAAATGTTATACTCCGCTTCACACTAGACCAACTGTCACATTTCATCTTTTCACACTTTAAGTAATAAAAACGTAATCAATTTTATTATTTTTCACTCCTTCATTTTCTATATTACAAAATTAAACTTTGGTAAATAACAATTGTTTCTGTAGTTTAATTCATTCATATAACACAATACATTCATATGACTTATGATGTCTCTAATGCTTCCCTATAAATGGTGTCTTGATGAAAACATCCTTCAACGTGAACTAAATTATAAAGTTTGAACAAGGTGCGAGTGTAAACGGTGAAATGTTCTTATCAGGCCATTTTACTTATAATGAATACGCCAGCAGGATCTAAACAATATTCAAATGCTTGAAGTGTATTAAGTGGGCTATTTATTCATAATACCAGTAAGGTCAACACGGGCGAGAAAAATAAAACAAGAAACTAGCGACAACCGTCCAAAAGAAGCTGAAGTTGCCATGTATGTATCTCCTCACGTAATCAAACAATATAAACTTTATTGGAATGGAATTAAATTTACATCTATGCGCTGGTATAATAAAATAAAATCGTAATCTGGTTGTTTTTCTCTTCTTAAATGCTAGTTATACCGTGGAGTAGTTCTTCGTGATACGATCTCCGTAGTTAAAACCAATGCGGACGTAGACGAGCAAACCTGCGACACGACCACCAAAATAAAGCTAAGCAAAAAGAAGAGATGATAAGGAGGGAATGAGAAGGAATGGGAATGAGACGGCTCCCCTCAAAGTCTGATAACATGCATTAAACATTCGGAAGTCCTTTGTCCGACCGCCCCATTAGACCTCCCGGCTGCTCTCTGTCAAGCTGGTGTCTCCCTGGCGTCTTACAGGCCTCCTTGCTACGTCTCCTCTCGCTTCATATCTTCTCCGCATGGCTATGTGCTTTTAAATCTCATATCCTCAATAAAAGAGTCAAATGCTAAGGTTTGGGAAGAAGAAGGGTTTTGTGGAACGTCTATTATTGCCTTCGTATCTTGTGTCCCGGCTGACGAAGGAGCGTGGGGGACTTCCCAAGACTCCGCTTCCTCTTTTGCATGCGAGGGAGGTGACAACCATGTGGATTTGGGAGGTCCCTCGGGTAAATAATGTATGAAATAGGCAGTGAATAAAAATTGTTAATATCGTATGAATGAGAAAATTTATCATAATTACTTATTGCCCAATAAGGCAGATTGTAATTTTAGCATAATAAAGATTTGTAATATATAATTGCCTTTGCCTCATTTTTCATCATTCTACATCTGTTTTTTTTTACTTATTTATGTAGATGTTTCCTAAAAAAATAGACTATTACTTCAATCTTTAAATATCATACGCCAAACGCAAATTACTCTTTAAATTAACACCAGACACACTTATCCATCTTTTGTTTCACCATCTTGTCTAAGTCTTTAAAGGTAAAGAGAACTCCTGTCCCTTTAGTATAATATTGAACTTTCTGCTGTTTAGTCGTTGTTTGGTTTTCTTTCAATAGGGGGGGGGGGTGTTCCAGTTTAAATCCTTCAGGTCATTAGGGGAGCCCGCTGGTGCGAGTCTGAAAAAAGTACGAGAGCATAGCCCTGGTCCTAGATAAGCCTAAATTTGACACATGGAATTCAATAATTTTACCAGTTAATCACATAATACACTCCTCAAAAAACAAATTAATGATCAGAGATTCATTTTGGGTTTACATTTTAATGGATGGCTTCAAGTAAAATTAATTTAACCATTCAAACATTTATTTAAAAAAAAAAAAATACTGATCCAATGTTACAAATTAAAATTTTTAATAAATTCATACTTTTTTACTCAAATTCAAAAAGTCATTATGAGTACGTTGTATAGCCTCCGATTACTTGGATGTCAAGGCAGTACAAGCGTCTATGTGTTTGAATGCGATATTGGATGATTTGTTTCCATTCTTTGAGCGATGCTTCAAAGCGGATGTCCAGATCGGCCATCACAGGATGTGCCGTGACGTTACTGGTAGAATGAGCGTGGGCTTGAGCTCGAAGATGGATCTTGCATTAAGAAGAACTCTTCAACTCTGACCTGAGGTGACGCTGCAAGGGTAATGCGTCAACATTATTTAATAACATCCTGACTCAGAAGTTGCTTTTTAAAAAATTGCAATTAGCTGGATCCTCGCATAGAATGGTTTATATTTTAGCTCGGTTTTGCGTTCCAGTTTACTATCGTGTCTAAACCAGAGGAATATAAGTACCCTTTTACTATGTTCGGTTATTGACTTGAGAAATGTGATAGATTAGTCAGAACGTATATCATACTCCTTATTAGTGTTATGTATTATAGATTAGTATTATAAGACTTGATCCATAGTTTTGTGTAATATTGGTTCAAAATTTCAGATCGATTTGATCATTGTTACAACCCATAGCGTTCGTTATACATAGTCAAATGAATGATTTTTCAATAGTAAGTAAGCCCTTTCTCTTTAAGCTATTTCAATAGTTAAAATTGAGTAACCTTTACATGTATTTGTTACCTTCGAGTACAGGAGCGGCGTTTCCAACTTGAGAGACGAAAGAACTTATAATGTCTCGTTTCCATTCCAGTTTTTCAGCAGGGGAGAGAAATGTGCGCGTGGGGTTGAAGAAGAGAGGCAGGTGCAGGTGGACAGACGGACGGACACAAGCGATCGGATTCAAATAAGACAAGGCAAGTGAGCAAAGGGGGCGGGGGGGCGAGTTCCGGCTTAAAAAAAGGCATTTTGAAAGAAAACCAATGTGTACCATTTGTCGAATGAATTTTACATGGCTCAGAATATATTACCATGGTGATGTGACGAATGATTTCATTGTTGCTAACTGTCCCTCCCCGGTGCAGGACAATTGGCTCTTCTCTTACTTTTTAGCGCTTAAAGCCGCCAAGGTTTGTCACATCACAACTGAAGGCCCTAACATGTAACTTATGTACTTACACGTATTGTTTCAGGCTGTATTGAATACAGATTTATTCATTTTATGTACACATATTGTAAACCCCAAAATTTCAGTTTCGAGTACTTCTGATTAAAGTCAGCTGTTCCCGGTAACGGAATTGTGATTAGTTTTAATATAGTTTGTAAGTCCCTTATGTAATCGAAAAGTGTTTTTAATAATTATCAGAAAATAGTATTTATTTCAGAAACTGCTTAAGGTGCATATATGCAGTAAAAGGGACCATTCACAGCTCATTTGTATTTTATATTAATTTAGATCTTAAATAATAGTTTAGGGGTTAAAAGGGGAAAAAATGAATTGAGAACACTATGGACACATAAAAAGTTGATAAAATGAAAGCTTTAGTTACTGAATCCATTTGATTGTTTTGTCACCAAATGAAATGTTTATTTTATACCAAATTTAAGTTGTTCTTTTTTTTTTTTTTATGACTGAAACATTGCTGACAAAGAAACGCCACAGACATACCCTGTTGTCTACGATCTTTCGCTGTTGACTGGCTCCTACCCACTCTGTCAATTTCTGGCTCAGTGCTGTATATAAATAATGATGGATATATATATTATTTTGATTGACTGAATATTGAATATTGATTTGATTAAATATATATGACTGGCGCCAAAACAATTATCGCCGGATTTAAGAAACTCAGTAAATGATTTTTTAATATCTAAAACTTCTAAATATTGAAACAACGTTAAACCATTGGAGACAGTAAAATAGATTGATTTGTTATAGTGATTTATAAAACCCTTATTTGTTATAGTAAATTTGAAATTATTTTTATGAAGATTCAATGTGATAAAACAACGATGGAGAAAAAACGGATGCGGAAATCTTAACAGTCATCAAAAAGTCAAGAGGGCAGTAAAGATATTTTCACTTCTTCTGAGTCAAGATGTAATGGGTCCAGGTGTAATTAGATATAAATAGGGCGTTCGATTCGGAATTGGATTGGGGGAAGAAGGTAATCATCATCTCATTAAGAAGAAGAAACAATCAGGGAAGGCCATACAACAATATAATTGACCTGCATAATTTATAGGATTTGTTATTATAATCATAAATATCCCAATACGATAAAAGTTTTGTTCAGAGTTGGAGTACATGAGGGCCTCGACTAAAACCTTTCAGTTGTCAAAACCCAGGACACATAGCAGAGACGAAGCGAAGAAGAACGCGAAGGGGCAAAAAATGGACCAGATGGTATGTAAGTCGGAAAAAAAAAAAAAAAGATGACGAATAGGAGGTGTCCCTTATGGCGTAACCGTTGGAACAATCGCTACGTCGGCGTACAAAAACAGAAGCGGAAGGAGTTATGGATCTAGATCTAGATGGCAGAGGAAGTGTTTATGGCTCCCGCGTAGTGCTAAGTCATCGCGAAACTATAAAGGGATGCAAATAGTGAGGCGGATAGCGGAGCCTAGATATTATCTGCTCTAGGAAACTATTTGTCTTATTGCAGCAGTGCTAATTGTTGGGGGGGGGGTTGTCTACGATCTTCCGCTAGTGGCTAGCTCCTCCTACCCCCACCCTGTCAGTCTCTGGCCCTGTGGGGGCTTAATAATCTGGCAGATACATTTTTTTTTTAATTTTCATTGACTCAATTTTTTTTCATCGATTATAACCTATTAAATATTTTTTTAACTATATACGAATGCCGTAAAAACAATTTACCCCAGGCTTAAGATACGTAATAAATGCTTTTATTAATAACTAAAATTTCTTATTTATAAATGAAAACTTAATTTAAATTCAATATTGAAACCATTGGAAACAGATAGATTCATTTCGGTGGTGGAATACCCTTATTTGTTAGAATAAATTTGAAATTATTTTTGTGTAGATTCACTGTAGTGATGTTAAACATAGAGAAAAATCAGATCACAAATCTCCAATCTTATAAGTTTTTTACGTTTAATGTTTGTTTACTAACTAAACAATAATCGGAACATTTCAAGTTGTCAAATATCATTTTAAAATTTCTGTTAGATTTAATCATTTTACAAACACTTTTGTAGAGTATACAAGCACACAGGCAGACAGACTCCCACGCAAAAATATCTATATGTAAACGAATTTTTGAGGTAGAAAATCAAAAAAAATATCTATAGGTGATTTGAGTGGAAACCAAGGACTGGCAGCCGTTATTTTCTTAAAAAATTATTTAACTATTATGAACAAATTGGACGGTATTTTAGGCTGACATTACTATAATTTATCAAAAAAAGATTTGAAAGGAAAATTTAAAACAACTCTCATTCTGTTGTAGTAAACTAGGGTATAGAATAATACCTAAAAATTGATTATTCCTGTTAAATAGGAAATTAAATATCAAATGCCGCAAATAAATTACTATAATAAATTTAATTTGAATTTGTTCATTTTTTTTTTTACGGAGCTGTTATTAAGTCCCTTTAATTTTAACAATTTTTAATTTCTACTTACACTGAAAAAGAAAAAAAGGTCTCTTGGGAAGGTTTCCACGCGGAGCGTACTATATTTCCTGTAATGCGAAATACGTGCCGAAGCGTCCAAAGTTGAAGAAAAACCTGTAATTTTTAACCTTTGTAACAGTAAAAGAACACGCTCTGTGATGTGTTACAGTTTTTCAGCCGGAAGGTTTCGGACGGTGTGCGGTTCATATCCTATGCTCCATTTTTTTTTTTCCCTGCGCTCTAAGGTAAGTGCTATAATCAGAACGCCGTCATTATGTACACATTGCCACGCTAATTGTCAAGGTAGTGTCTAATGTGGCTAACGGGGGCGCAAGTGGCCAATCCAAGACGTTTCTGGGTTCTGGGGGCTGGCGATCATAATTGCACGTTCATGCTAAGGGAAGAGATGCTTGCCATTCAATTAAATAGTCGGTTATAGGTCCTTATTGAGATTGATTGAAATCAAAAAGTAGCTGCCAAACTGTGGAAAGGTCTACTAATTACCGACATACCCAAACGGAGGCGAACAGAAAAATGATTACCAATTAATTAATTACCTCGCATCGCGGCTGTTACTAAAAAAACAACTAAAATCAAATTCGCAGTAGAGCCATGAAGCTTATTATTTAGTACTAATAAACGTAAAGACTTTGTTTTTATTAAACTAAACAGTGAAATACACTAACATGAACACATCTCTTTACACCATAACAAGCGATACAATGCAGGTACTCTTAAAGATTTACTTACAAAAACAAACTTTGAACAAACAACTTTTATATCAATAACGTTAAGTTACAACTAGAGTTATAGGTACAGTAAGGCCAAACAACCATTACTGACCTCCCTTCAAAACAAAAAGTCTTTTTTTGGCGATCCATCAGTGGTTTACGTTCTTTAGCCGTAACTTCCTTAGGTACGCTTGGACTCGTAAAGATAACTACATTCAAAACCTTTCTAGACGGATTTATCGAACGTTTTGGGAATGCCTGTTTGGGGTAGTATTAATTGGTAATAAGCTTTGTGGGCAGACAGGGTTGTTTATCAATAGAATCACAGCAATAAAAAGATATACAATTTGGTTTTAGATTGGAAGAGATGGTATAGTTAGGTATTAAACTACGCCCTATCGGGAACTCGTGGTGGGTGGTTATTTTTTGGGTGGGGCCTGTAGGCACTTTTTGAAGAGACCATTTTTGGTGTGTTTTAAACTGTAGTCATTACACTGCACCATACATCCCTATAATCCTCCTTGGAGCCGAAAGCGGCAGTTGTGTCGTGGCATAAATTATTATATAAATTCGTGGCAGTGAGAGTCCTGGCAATGGCCAGTTTCTCCAACCATGTCCTGAGCGTCTGTGGCTCTCGCGCTCTTGGTCAGTCTGGCTCGTATCCGGTGACGCGGCTGACGCAGGAGCGTGGGGATCTTCCTCATTCGCATCCGAGAGGGATGTCAGTCATGCGGATTTGGGAGGTCTCTGTGCTGTTTGTAAATACTGTATGAATGAGGAAGTTAATGGAGAATTCATAAATATGAATGAAAACATTGAACACAATTACTTATTGCCCAATTAGGCACATTGTAATTTGATCGCAATAAAGATTTGATTTGTTGCAATAAAAAGTTAAATTCTAAGTACAAAGATACTTTTTAGAAAGTGGGTTTGACTGAGCAGATTAGCCAAATATTTTACTGGAGAAACCGTTTGCAGAGTGAGAAATAAGGAACATTTTATCATTTCTTTTCTTATGATTTTTCATGATTTCTCTAATGGTTATTTGTATTTATTTCGGTGACACTCCATCCCCTTATATACAAGCCTCACTATTTTGCAGATGAAACCTTGTAAAAATGTGGAAACCTAACTCTCCTGAGTATGAATTGTGAACACCCTTTCGTTTCAGGCGATGGGGTGACTCGTAAAGAACTCACCTTAGTTGGATATTTAATACAACAGTGGAATGAATCAGAAGTAATAATGACCAAACTCCCAAGCGTTGGAACCCACCAGATTCAATCGTTGATGTGATATTCCCAGAAGGAGGAAGCGACAAGTTAACAGTACCTACCTTCGCCCATTGACCGCACTGTCGGAAAAAAAAAAAGTCAAAACAAAGAAAGCTCGGAGAACATGAATGAAGGCGGAGGTAACAAAAAAACAGCCAGTAATGACAGAAGTGAATGAGCCCCAATCCTAATTACCTGACAGGGCATGAGGGCATCAGGAGCACCAGGGATAATGCCCTTCGCGGAAAGAACTGAGTGGACACTTTTTTTTTTGTCTTCTGTCCGGCCCTCGAAGGGCACAAATGAAAGCAGCCCTTATGACTCCACATCAGGGCCGGTTAATGTCCTCCATGCTTGATCTAGTTTTGATTCCTCTGGCCAATGCCCCTTTTGGACAGCTTTACTTTTTCAAGCTGAGGGGCTTGTGTCGGGTCTAGTGTGTAAAAAAGAATCTTTAACGACATATGACACAACAACGCAAAAGCATAATCATAACAAATGTTTACAACAGAGAGATGAACACCTTAAATAAAAATATGTTAAAATGTATTTTGTGACGAATGCACTTGATCATTCGGTTTTAGGCCTAAAAACTAATTAGTGTTGAATCGTTTGGAATCATCAAAACATTGAGGCGTGCATATGGGGCGGGTTGTAAAACATTTAATTAAAATATTAAAGCTAATGAACATAAATATTTTAGAGAGACTTGAGACTTGAAAAAGAAATCCTATTTGTTACATTAATGAATGCTTGAAGACTGAGGATGGAAGCTGGGGCACTCATGACAGGGTAGCACAGTTGGCTAAGTCTTATAGATATCAGGGATGAACCGAGTTCGATTTCCAATATTGCCCTTTTTCTTTAATTGTTAATTATTAGTATTTTTTTTTTAAATATATGTGCAAAATTTTGGAAACAAAAACTAATTTTTTCGCCTAATGATAGAAATTTGAATGATTATCGACTCACTAATTGCATGAACCCTATAATAATAAATAAACCTACCTAATGACAATAATGTTCCCTGCAACTCTTTAAATAAACATTTATTAGGATATATGGGACTAATGCTTAGGCCTGTGTTTTTTTTCGGCCCTCTTTGCTTTTATCTGTTTTTATCAATAAATAAAAGTTAATACATTAGTACTAGAATGAGGTCTGTATAATAAATGCTAATTTCAAAAGCTATGTATTGGTGACCTAATGACACAATGGTTTCAGAAATATATTATTCCTGTGTGTATCTTTAAATATGAATTTATTATAATTATAACTCTTCGATCTATTGCAATTATTTGCAGTGCGGTGTGGTTATCACTTTAGTAACTGTAAACAGCGGGTAATCATTTTTGGTGTGTAGAAAATTGTATTTTTTTTAACCGATTTCCTCTGAAAGCAATACACAGCGTGCGGGACCGTTTCTACTGAAAAAAAAAAATATATATCAATCTGCGGCAATCGATGGCTGGTGTCAAAACGACCCTAGATCACGCTCGCCCGTGACATTTTCGCCCTGAACAAAGTAAGTAATTGGACGAAATTGAGAAAATCGTAAGCAAAAAGGCACTGCTTAGGGGAGTCCCCACATTCCCGGTCGACAACCGCGATAAAGCAAGATTTCCGCAGTATGAATATAGAGTAATTTTACTGTTTTTTTTGTTATGTTATTGACAGCACACATGTATATTGCCCAAAGTCTGAGGATTATCTGAGGTAAAGTCGAAATGGGTTGAGTTGAGCATACTTATTAGTCAAAAGTATGTTTTGTTGCTTTAATGAGTTTATTTTGTGTGTGAAGTCTGTTTTGTACCGGGCTAAGAAACGTCTTATACGAGCTATTGTGCACTTCACTACAATCCATACAATGCAAAAAATACCTTACTGATGTGAAATTTGACTTACGTAACCACTTCATGATACGAAGGTTCTTGGTTCAAATTTTGTTCTTTCAATTTTGCACTTCCGTCCTTCATGATAACCCTTTGCATGATATGCACAATGGTACAATACTTTCATGAAGCTAGTTGATTGTTGGTCCAGCTGCCTCGCCCAATGTTTTTTTATCAAATATTTTTTTTTTTTTTTTCAATTTTTACATATCAACTGACTGTGATAAAATAGTAAACCATTGAATATGCAATCTACAGATGGATTTCGGGACATCTTTGAAACTAAATTAAATAACAATTTCCCCGTCCTCTCCGCAATATGTACTTTCTTTGTAACTAATTTTTCGTTACCGTCTTTATACATCAAAACTCATAAATCGTACATAACTTTTAAGCTGGGGCTTGATAGTGGGTTTTTGAATTTTTAACAAGCATTTGTGTTGTGTGATGTACTTTTACAATTTCAGTTAGATCGAATCAGACAGAAGAACGAAGATGGAATGAAAGAAAAAGCAAGTTGAGTTTTCTTTAGGGTTAGAAACTAAATAATTTATGCTGCTACAAATTGTCACAGGTATTCTAAATGAATTTTAATTCAGAATGGCGATGGGCAACTAAACATGTAACCTTAATAACTTAGGAAGGAATCGCGTGCTAATCTGCTACCAACTTAAATGTTAGGTTCACGGGTCCATGCCAGAATGCATCCAAACTTTCTTCTTCAAAAGGAACAAACCCATTGCTAAATTACCTCGCCAATATTGGTTGCATTACGATAATTTCTGTGTTGCTGCCATCTTCCCTCGTCTATGGTCCCCAACAGCTGCTATTGACGAGATACATAAACGATTTGGCTTTAAAATCTATAAGTAAAATTTGGATACTATGAAGTTTTTTTGCCAGATTTAACGCCAAGAGCTGTTTGAAGTAAACTGGGTGAAATTTGAAAATGAAGGCATATTTTATAAATACCATACTTAACTTTATAGAGAACCAGAAAAACTTATTACTAAAATATATGCACTAAAATTATTATTCTTTTAATGAAGCCGCACTTTCAATTAACATGTTTTTTCCTGTGTTTTGATTTTGACTATGAAGGTTTTGCTGATTTATTTAGCAAAGACTCTGGAAGAAGCTAGTTGGTCTAATTTTGACCTCGGTCTGTGACTTTAAGGAATCCCTCTCGAACTCTTATTGAGTTAAGAAGAAAAACTTGGTGCTTGGAGTGTAATAACAACCACATCGCCTCCTAAAAATAAATGACCGTTTGTCATGAAACATTAGTCCTTATGTAGAAGTGGACCTTATGCCTTCCAAGGGGTATCTTATAGTGATTTTTTTTTTTTTCAATTCGGAATTATGCTTTCTTCTTGCCCGGTGCTTCTAGATTTACTATACCACCCGATCGTGCCGCAGACAAGGACTCAAAAAGAAAAAAAAATTACTTCGTATCCCCACCAAGGAGAAGAATACAGAAGGAGGGTTGTTAGCTTTGAGAATGTGATCGGAGTTTGTGATTTACTGTGTCCTCCGCCAATGGCAGCACTGCGTAAGAAGCGTCCTTGGAGGATCCGCTTCTAAAATAAAACAGGTCTACCACACACACACACACAAATACACTCTGAGTGGTCACCTTGTCGCAGATAGGGGTGACTTTTATTTTTTTTTCAGTCTATGCTGACGTGGGGAGGCGTGGCCGGAGAGTCGCCACGCCTTTCCACCAATCACAGGCCGCTGTCTGCCACCCCCTAACCTATATTTTTGAATTAAGGTGCAAGCCAGGTAGAGTACTGTATTTTGGTCGATTCCGTACTGGATATAGGACTAAATGATCGGTAATTAAGATATATTATGTTCTCTTCAATTGAACGATTTTATTAGAGAGGAATTATCGTTTGAATTGCTATTTTTTAAACATAAATAAACGGAATAATGGCCGTAGAAAATAATACATTAGATATCGACAGACTCGCAGTGCTGGCTTTAGAATAAAAAAAGTGAAAAAACGTTATTTTTCCTCTAAAATACTTAATATTATTGCTTCAACCTTACATCTCTTCGTCACTCAATATTGGCTTAAATAGGCATATTCAAACCAACTTGAAAATATAATAAAATACACGATTTCTTTTATTGTATATTGAAACATGAATTCCATAATCATAGGGAAAAAATCAATACATTAAAAATAAGCAAAACGGACCAGTCTTTTTCAAGTTTTTTTTTATTTTTAAACCCTCAGCCTTCGGGCTCTGCAAATATTTTATCATTGGTAATGTAATGAATGAGATCATGATATATTTTCGTTTACCGATTATTTTATTTTTCAAACTATCGAAATTAAAGGTGTTTTTATTTAAATTATAATTGTTCTTCAGTAGTCCCTTGTTGTTGGTATAATTACTGATGTTTTCGAATTTATCGGCTGAGCTTTTTATTTCTTCTTTCCAATCTTCTATCAATCTTCTTTATTAGTGAGCGACGAATGAGGAAGAGGAATATAAGGAAAGGAGCATAAAGCTTTGTTGAAAAATTTGACTCTTAAAAAGAGGAGAGGACGGGAAGAAATGCTTAAATAGTAAAAATGGGATGAGACATTAATTTATTTATATTTTGTAATGTGCAGTATTGTAGTATTCTAATGTAAGTTGTGCTATAGGGAGATTATTTGCACTTCCAAGGACCAAGAATGATGCTTCAAAACAACGATTCTCTTTTTGGAATTCTTTAATAGGAACCAACTTCATGATTTGTTACTATTTGCTCGTTGTTGTAACACACCTTTGGTAATCGTGCAGTTAGAAATATGAAGTTGATGGTAGATTAGTTTGTTTTATAACTGTCTAATTTTCTATATGTAGTACGACTCAACGAATCCCTTTTCATATATTTGTCTCTACATTTGAATAGAAGACGACGTATAAGAGTGTATAAGTCTGAAAATAAATTGATATTCCCTCACGATTCCATCTGCTACATTTTAGTCCATTTCATAAATCCTGGAAAATTTTGATTACGAGCGTGTAGAATTATTCAAAAGAGTTGCCCTCCCCCACACAAGACGTCTGTTATCACTCAGTAGTCAGAATCTTAACCAAACTATACAAAGTTTTGGTTCTACACAAGCTTAGTCTTGGTCTTGTTAGCTCTGTGTGTCAAGTTAGTTATTCTAACAGGGTGGTATGAATGCTTAACAACCTCTCACAGTTGGTTTCTAATTGCTTGGTCAGACAAGTGAGTCCCAGAGACTTTACAGAGAAGATGGGTCGTTGAAAAAGGTTATTACTTTTAATTTATCTTTCACTGGTTTTTCGAAAATTTCTACCATGGCGATATTTTTACACAGGCATACGACACTCTGCGCAAAGTTCAACGAATAACCAATCTCAAGCTTAAAATATAACTTATATTCACAGTGCACAACTGTACTTAGTTTTATAATTTTACTTAAGGACTGTGGCCTTCATTACGTATAATAATTGTAATTGGTTTGTCTCCATATGCGCAGTTTTATATCATTTGACTTGTTTTAGAGATAACTGAAGATGATAGTTTGGAGTTGTCGAAAGCGCTATTAGAATAAAGAAGTGGTTATCAGTTTTGGAAAGACATGAAAGCTGTTTTATAACAGCCCTATTTAATTTTATTGCTTATGAAAACAAGGTCCCTGAATGATGAGAGAGCAAATTTAATTGTCCAACCCGAGGACACTCTAAGCTTGGGTTTTTTTTTATCATTTGACTATTTATTTTATTGTAGAGATAACTGAAGATGGCAGCTTAGAGCTGTCGAAAGCCCTATTACAATAAGGTTAGGTTATCAGTTTTGTAAAGATAGTAAAATTGTTTTATAATTATGCCATCCAAAATCCGCCATTAAAAAATTACAATTCAGATACGAACGTTAAACAATTATTTCAGTTAATTATATGGGGTACTTTTGTAGAAATTCCTTAGCAACTTTTTAGTTTATGCGCGACGAAACATTGAATAAATGTCACAATTCCATATGATTTTGATTATTTCTCCTGTCGTTGTTGTTCTGAATTCTTCAGTATTTAATCCCCGTCCATCCTAGTTGGGAGTTTTCAATAGACCTTAATAATCCCGTTCGCAGGTCGTTGAAAAGTATACACCAGTACTAACCGTTTAAGTGTTCAGTACCATTGTAAATCCTAGGTATTTCAACTCCGTTGTAAATCATATTGTATCGCACAGTTTAAATTATTGAGCCTAATGCTTTATTGTAGTAAGCCCCTTTTGTATATGCACTTTGTTTTTGTTGGTAATGTAGGTTAGTTTGTCATTCCCTGACCATCTAATAAACATCATTCTTAGCTATGTTAGAAATATGTGCAGCTTAGCTTTGTTAGTTCTATTAGTAATTTTACTAGGTATCCATTTACTTGTTGACCGTACACCGTCATTCTTGTTTGCCTGCAATTTAATTTCGAGGGTCTTAGAAGATGAGAGTTCAAAACGAAGCACCATAAATGTCCAATGAGGTGACACATTTTATTAGTCAGTTATCGATTCTTTCTAAGGTACAAATCCAATCTTGTGTCTTTGCCACCTGTACCGAAAGCATGGATATTCGTTAATTTTCATAAATAGCTATCGACAATTTTGAATGTTAAAATAAATTAAAAAAATGTTATATCCTGCGTTGATTTTGTGAAAGTTTCAATGTCGCCTTCCTGTACTATGTTTTGGGTTTCATTTTAATTTCATTTGATAAATGAAAGATTTTTAACGCTCACTAGAAATTCATCTTGTTTAATGAATATTGACGCCGGTATGTTATGAGCAGTGCTCTTGAAAAAAGTACCGACCACATTTAAGTAGGGATATATAGAAAATAACCTATTTTTATTTAAATATATTCTATTTATCGCCACAATGCAGTAAAAATCCTTTTATGTATTCCAAATGCATTCTGGCTCTTTCTAGGTATAACCTTCACATCTGACAATTTGTTATTTTTATTTCGTCAGTACTTGAATGAGCTTTAGGAAGAATTACGCAACAGACCATCCTTTGAAATTATGTATAACCATGAAAAATAAATATCCCGCTTTTCCGATGTTTCAAGGCTTTAGCAGGGCTATGTTCGTTACAGATGAAGTCCATTTATGTTATTATATTTTTGGTAAATTCATTTTTTATAAAATATCATGTTTACTGTACGTTCACTTGATTAATGTCTTGAAGGTGGAACATCTTGTAATCTATATTAATGACTGCTCTCATTATATTATGTCCCTTAATTCCTTTAATACGTTTTCAAAAATATTTGTATGAAGTAAAAATATAATTTTCTTTTGATTTCAGAGGGACGGCGCTCCACCTGTTGAACCTCACCCCTTCGACTTAGTGAACGGATATGGCTATCCAAATAAGGTACATTTTTATTGTGTCATAAAAAAAAGTTTAATAGTAATTGTTCATTTTCTGTCATAAATTGTCTTCGTCTAGTTGGAATATTATTTATTTTTATCAAAATTTATTTAATGAACGCAGAAGATTAAAAGCACATCTACCTGAAGCTATTCTGTCATTTTGTTAGACGATAGACATGTAAATTATTTTAAACTTGTCATTAATAACCTGTTTATAACTTTAGGATGAGCTAAATATTTTTACGAAACGTTTTATGTATTAAAAACAATAAGTTTCTGTCCTGTTACTGATTACTTTACATTCGCAGTTGGAAGAGAAGGCTTTTTTAACTATTTTATTGAGAAAACTCTTCTTGTAAATGTTCAGATAAAAAATCATTATTGAAATTCAACTACCTAGCTAGTTTGACCTAGAGATTGAAAATCTCAAAAATATAATATTGTAGTTGATTATTGATCATAAACATGCCCTGAAATTTAATTATACCCAAGAGTAGAGGAGTGATCAATTACTTGAATCTGAGTTCAACTTTTTACAGCTTAAAAAATTTGTATTCTTTCATTTTTGTTGATTGGTGCATACAAACGCCATGCAGTAATAGATCTAAGAAATCCTCAAGCATAGCCCATGATAAAACCGAATAATAGATAATACTAATAAAAGAGTTAGGTTCGAAATCCTCAAATCATTATCAGTTTTTTTTTTATGATAGGTTTGTTTTGTTAAAGTATAAATCTATTTTTCGTTCCGCAATTCATAATATAATGTATGATTTTTCTTCACTTGTCACTATCTAACCTTGGGCCATGTGTCATGGACACTGTTACCTATGTGACACAAGGTTATTCCTAAATATTCCCATTTTTAGGTGGGTTCGTGAATAAATATAAAAAATAAAGCGATTTCGTTCGTCTTTAAGTTAACCTTTAAAGAAAAAAAAAATATTTATTTTTAATTATGTTTTAAAGCGTTAAAGGTCGTTTGATTTCATTCGGTTTAGTAGATTTTTTTCCATTTTTTATCTGCTTTAAGTTATTTTTTACGACGATGTCATGTACAAAATTAAATGTTGAAATAATAAACTCTACATCTTTAATATTTTATTTATATCTATTATATTATATTATATCGTAGTCATTAAAATAACCAAATGTAAATGATTATTTATAAATCTTTCTTTAAAATACATCACACATTTTAACCTAGCAAGCAAAGGAGCCGTAAATTTCATACATATCTTCACCTAAATATCAACAATAAAATAAATAGTGATAAAAAATATTAACAGTGAAAAATGGTTTCAAGATTCAACTAACAAATATAAAAGAGGAGCGTTTCAAAGTTTTAACATTTCCAAAAAAATTCTTTTGTATGATTATGTTTCTCATTTGAGCTTTAAAACACACTGGCCCAGTAATGATTTTAAGGTAATTCAATTATAATTGTTATCTGTTATAAAATAAAAATAAAACGCTCATGGCTGTGTATGGTAAGTTAAACTGCACTGCGCCATTCTCGCCCCCCCCCCCAAATTTTTTATGAAATGACAATCTATTTTTCTCTCTGCCTGGGTCGTACATTGAAGTGAGCTGTATAATTTACTTTCCCCACTATGAGGTTTCCTCTCGGTGGAAATGACTACGACACCCTAAAACTTTTTCTTTTTTTAATACCGGTAAGAAAAATCGTCAGTACAACAGAGAGAGATCCCTAATTGTTGACGAAGTCACCTTGCGCTATCCAGGAAGTTCAGATGTCACAGGTGCAACAGAAGACGGATGCGTCAGTGCAGCAGTTGATCACGAATAGTCACTCGATCGTGATATGGTAAGGAGGGCTGAGTAGAACATCTGATTATATCGAAGGACTAGAGAAAGGGTTCTTAGTCGGAGACTTCAACGTTCGGGTAGAGAATGTGACTCCTTCAGCTCCTGGCACAGGAGTCGATGAAGCAGGTGTAGCAGCCAAACCAGTCCGATAGTTAAATCCTGCATGGCTAAAATTGCTAAAAGAAGCGATCATATTGACTTTTATGAGTATTAGCAACAGGATGCTCCATTCAATATTTTTATTAGGGCCGGTTTTGAAATGATGGGAAATTAAAATTACTTCGGAACCGTCCTATATTTCAATATATTATATCATAATATATCGTTTATTTGGAGGAAGAGTGCCACAATACGAAAATTTATGTATTTCCTTTTTTGCGTGGAAGTCATCCATTCCTTTATATTTCTTTAAGAAAAAATGTCAGATTTTTAGTTCCAATATTTACCGCTAGAGGAGCAATTGCGGAAGTCTTGCAGTGCAGCGTTAAACTAAATTGGCAAACTTCAAACGTTTTTCTTGTAACATTCTACTTATTCGTATTTTGGAACTCTTCTCCTTCGGAACCGTTCATTTACTTCAATATGATGAAAATAGCGTCTATTTGAATAAGATTTTTTATTAGCATTACAAAAAAAAACATGAAAATAGTTCGAAGAAGAATTGTTTTTTTACTTTCATACAGGTCATATTTCGTATATCAGTCAGTCTGCCTATCTATATCTGTCTGCCTGTACGCATTTAGCAATGTCGAAGTTCTATTCCTCTCCCACTCCTCAAAATATGCTAATTTTATTATTTTTTAATAGGAATCATTTTTAGTGACAGATACCGTTGTTCTTGGTGCGACGCTCAGTTCGGAGGAAGGCTCTGTCAAAAGGGAAACGGTAAAGGATTAGAACGCTCGCAGACTCCAAGCATCGGACGAGGAGGAGAGGACAGGGACGAAGCTGAGGAATAAAAAAAAAAAAAAAAAAAAAAACAGGAGGCTGGAGGCTAGCAAGTGCGGCGGTTCTCGGAATCGGAGCACAGCTATTTCGAAGAGAGCTTGATCGACAACTGCCGCTGACCGGCTCGGCTCCCTTGTCCGGTCATTTCCAATTTATAGTCTATCTAAGGAGCTGCCTCTGCTCTGCTCATAATCGTCTCGGGGCGAACCGTCCGTGGATTTCAACGGATGATGCGTAACATGGGCGCCATGCGATGATCTTCTCGGTACTTCTTCCTTTGGCTATCGGCCAAGCTCCATTCTTTGGTTTGCAAAGGCAGAAAGCATAAGTCGAAAGGCTGGTTGTGGAATACTTATCCTAACAAACGTACACCTCTCTCTTGTCTGCCCAATTTATTTTTTACTAATAAAAGCGTTTTTGGTGGCTATACCACCGTTCTCAAGTACCTAGTAACTAAACTAAAATGAATGTATAGTAACTAAAGAAATAAGAAATGAAAATGAAATATGTTAACAATAGATCTGACTTAGAATAGGAGACATAATTTAAATTTTCATTCCTTTGAAAATTCATAGTGTCCTACTCTTTGATTTTAATTACGATACTTAAGAATGGAGGAATCGATACCGAAGCTCTTCATTCTAAACGAAAAAGGGTTATATTTATTAAGAAACCCTTTTTTCGCCCCTATGCCGTCTGTGTGTGAATCCTCTGTTCGGTCTGGAGACTTGAAAGTTAAAGTAGGTTTGGAAAAGAATTGTTTGGAACACATTCAAGTAGATCAATATTAATCAATTTTATTTTATTATAACTTTACCCCAACGCAATAAGCTTGAAGTTTGATAGAGTAATCAAACCAGGTAGATTCAACAAGTATGTGGCATCCAGAAAAAGTTCATTAAATAAATTATCTTATTTGTTTGAATATATCGTAAGTTGCGTGGACAAAGATGTATATTTTCTTATAATTTTATTTAATGTATTTTAAATATATTTGCCCGAAGACCGAACGTAGCACATTACATATTAACATTAAACTCAATTTAAGCCGTACGTTATCATGAAACGTGTCATGAAAAATACATTTCCAAACTCGATAAGTATTATTTTGATAGTGATAAATAATAAAAATTCAATAACCACCATTCTTTCTTTCCACAAAATCCTTTTTATTCAAATCAAAACGTTTTTTGTTTGAACAAACAATACTGTGGAGAGATGGCAGACCGATTATTTGACGATCAAGTGCCTTTGATTAATTAATTAGTTGGTACTTTTTAGTAAAAATATTTCATAACGATATTTGTACTGTGTTTTACTTGATGATAGCCCGAAGGTTATTACAAATAAAAGCAACTCCCTGAAAAAAAAAGAAATGGTCATTTGTCCATTAAAGAATGTTCGATTGACTATCTCAACAATGGTTTTAATTGGCAATTAAACTTATATTTTTTCAACAGATAAAAGTTGAACTTGTTTATGTTGTAGGGGATCATGCCCTTGTTCACTCCATATGTCAGAATGAGTGAGGTCGCCCAAAAGATAAACATTATTATATTATTTATTGTTTCGCTAGAGTGAATAATATAATAATTTGTGAATAGATTCGCCTGAGGATCTATAATTGTATATGATTATCTGTAAATTTAAAGGGGCTATGAAAGAGAAAAAAAAAATTATATTATTAAAAAACATTATTTATTATTGAAAACAATTGTCAAGACATTCTACATTCTATCAAGAGACGCCTGATTCTACTTAATTTTTTGAAGTACCGGTCATATCATGCCAAAACCTCGCCTATTTTTGAATGATACAGATCCAAACGCTGATCATTCACATTTTAACCCTTCTGTAGGACGTAAATCTAGTTTTAAAAATTTTTGGCTTACAATTGTTTTCATCTCAATTCTATATGGGAACAAACATTTTTCATATATGTCATGCGAGATCGATAAATTGGAATTCAATTGCATATTGGAGTTTTTTAAATATACTTTGGAAGAGATGTATGTACATACTTAAAATGGATTTAATCAAATAGAGAAACAAAATTTGAAATCAAACTTTAGAGATTCAGATCTAGCTCACTCTGAATGCATCCATTACCTTTGATAGCTTCACTAATGGAAAGAGGACAAGTTAAATGGGCGTCTGCCCATCGTAGTTCTAAATTATGGTGTTTGCCCGGTGTCTTTCTCTCAACTGGACGGCTCCTGGTCTAAAAAAATCATTAAGGCTTGTCTAGCTAGATTTTGGTAATGGCGATGAGTAACTGGTAATGACTTCTAATTACGTTCTCAAGAAACCTTTGCCTCATGTGAGCATGGAGAGTCAATCATTTTTAAAATATGTTATTACTTGACGAATGAACTTACTTTTATTGCAAAGCTATCAGCATTTCTTGAGGGAGAAATATTTTAGTTTTGTGTCTGGTAAGATGATGGAAATTGAAGGTTCCATTTTGTTTGGGGTTCTCTGAATAATATTGCGTAAATAAAACGTATTGTGACAGACTTTACTTTAAAACCAGTAACCTGCATGACAGATTTATTGCCTCTGATGAGAAATATTCCTGTAATTGAAAGATTGAAAGAGGCTTGAGATAGTCGTGGCTAATGTTTCCATTAGCTCCGAGAACAAAAACACTGTTCAAACGGAACCAATTGATCACATTTTCTACTTGATATAAATCCGCTGCTTGGTGCTCCTTTCTCCCTACGGAATGTTTGCCACGAATCCACCCGAGCCGTCGTAAGTTCTGCTGCGTCGACAGCAGAAGACACTGGGAAACTTTTTTGGAATTAACCTAGATGACCCGTCGCCGACAAATTGGGGCAGGCGCTCCGCGAATGGGCTTAGACATCAGGAAATACGACTGCTTCTCAGTGCTATTTTCTTGCTCGTTTCTTCTCGAACTTTTCCCCGTCAATTTCGGATGATATCTTCCTCAAGATCTTCTTTACCGGCGGAATATTTTGCCTCAGGTCCTTGAGACCTCGACTAATGCTAATGGCAGCCGAAGCGAGATTGCAGACTAAATGTATATAACACTGATTTATGATCCAATTATTTTTACACCGGAAAAACCAGAAAAATTAACTAACAGTAACGCTATTGAGCGTCTAGTGGTTTGCATCCTGACTTGTTACTGCGGAGACGGAGGTTCGAACACTGTCTCACCCAATGATTTCCTTTTAATGATAGCAATGGCCATACTCATGAGTTATTTGAGTCAAGAATGCAATATCACTGTTAAGAAACCCGAATTTTAGATTAAGAGGTAGGACTGACCACAGTAGACCACAGGCAACGGGAGCAACATTGGAGTGTTACCATGGTCCATATATGAATTAGAACTCAGTATCATGAGTAGTAGTAGTAAGCCATGTGATAGATTTTGTAAATTTATGAAACTAAAAACCTAATTGCTCCGCGGTCTTCAAGTTTTCATTCATACAGCCCAAAATGACACTGATAGATTGTGTTGTATAGTAATTTTTGGTGTTAATTTTGTTAATTATTTAATTCATGGCCAATTGAGTTAATTTATACCCCAAAAATATTAGTAAGCCCTGCATGTTTTTATTTTATTGTTTACTTATTTTAACCACTGAGCACTCCTAGCGTTGGAAAACTCATATTAGAAGCTCACTTTTGCTTACAGAAATGAGATAAATCATAGACTGTACAGGAAAAAATACCATTCATGAACTCAACTGGTTAGCACACTAACTTCTGACTGAGTCGGTGTTGACTCAGCTTCTTGAGGATAAATGAGGAGCTACTTGAATAAAAAAGTAGCGAATCCGATCAAGAGATCCAAATTTTGAGAGGTAACCCCTAGTGTCAACCACACTATTGCTAAGAGGGCCACCTAATAACTACCTTATAGGTCACCTTTTTTTGTCAATTAAACTGGTTATTGTAACAAGATCTCCATTCTGCTAGGGCACCAGACAGCTATGATGCTCA
Organism: Acanthosoma haemorrhoidale; assembly: GCA_930367205.1. NCBI lineage: Eukaryota > Metazoa > Arthropoda > Insecta > Hemiptera > Acanthosomatidae > Acanthosoma > Acanthosoma haemorrhoidale. Next base: position 69,976,109 of record OV884015.1, on the reverse strand, counting down.
AGGAGGACTTCAATTAAAACAATCCAAAACACAATCCAGTTTTTTTTTTCTTTGGGTAGAAACTGTGCACCGACTGAACAAAGCGAAATATGCTACAAAGACGTTCATTCGTGTCAGTTATTATTCAGTACGGCCTTTAACTATGCACGGATGAGAAGAAGTTAAGCAACGGGGGAAAAAAACACTACGAAACTATTAAAGAAAAATTATACTCCCCAAAAAAAGTTTTTCCCCCGCCTTTTTTCGTAAGGTCCCGAGACGGAAAGGCCGTAAATATATAGAAAGAGCTATTAGCCAGAGCTGGCGGTCTGTAACGGTAGGACAATGGAGGGCTGAAGAAAGAAGAAGACACGTAAGGGTGAGCCGAAGGTAAAACAAACATCCAGGGAGAAGAAAACAACGGGCGTGTCGGATCGAGCGGCGACAATGGACGGGTCGCCTGATGAAGAAGTCGGGGCAGCGGACCGAAACCTCCGCCCCCGCCGCTGCATCAGAGGGCCCTCCTCACCTCCTTACCGCCGGTCATCCGCAAAAACGTCTCTTTCTTCGGCGAGATCATTGCTTGACCCTAGCCAGCACGGCCCATTGCTGCCAGAGATAACTAATCTCTTCCTTGCCGCTCCAGCAGCGAGTGTAAACAGATTTAACAAACCGCTCAGCCGATTCTAAAAGTGCTCTTTTGGAATTATTATCCGAAGCATTCTTCTACTTTACACTACCTACCAAAGTATACTTCCTGGTATTGTGTTTTCCAAGGACGGTCGTTTAACCTTAGCTATGTCTAAATACATCGAAGGGTACAGAAGCAAACCTGGACCACTGCCTGGGACGCACCAATGCGGGTATAACCATGAAGACACGAGGTATAGTTCCTTGGTAAGTACGATACGATTGTCTGCATCAAATGTATCAAGGTCATGTGACTTGTGATCTCAGCTAGACCGATTTAAATACTAGGGCTGCCAAGTGAATCCTTATAATGGCTGAAATAAAAATCCAAATTATTACAGCAAACAGTAAGAGGCAACTGACAACTTCCATTAGACCAACGTGACATGCGTCTGAAGCTTGAACCATTACCAATCAAAGCAAGGAACTCTCGGTATTTGCGTATTACGCCTGAAAATGTCTGAACACAGAAGCCTCTAGTATCAGGTGTGTAACGCAAGGAAGTTTTTAAGAAAATACTCCTGGGAGATGAACTTCCAGAATAACCAGCAGACCAAAACTGAGATGGCAGGATGCCAGACCAGGAAGTGGTGCAATTAATAATGATCTTAAAAGCCCTCATAGTAGCTGTGTTGCCGAGAAATTAGGTAAGGGTCGACGGATTATTGTCCTGGTTTCATAATCTCGAAGTCATTGTAGATTTCTTTAGGATAAAACAGAAGTGGTTCTGGTTTAAGTCAAGAGATTCAAGAACGTTGAAACAACGGGGCTTAGTAAGAAATCATACGTTTCCCGCCAGAATCAGAAGCCAATAATTTGTTGTGATCCATGTTGTCTAGGTCATTGAAGGAAAACGTGGTTGGAGATATGTATTAAAATATATACTATATGAGACTGCATACTTTAAATATTTCACGCAAGTGAAGTTTTCCATAATGCATAACAAAAAACATAGTAAGTTTATTTAAATTTTTATTCTATGATATTTTGATCAAAAATCAAATAGAAATAAGTTTTATCAATGAATTGAAAGTATAACAACGAACTGACTCTAACAATATATATAATTGCACGATAAAATTGATTCATCTTGCTAACTGAGCATTTATTATTTTCTTGGAACGATTGGATTGTTAAATGATGTTTGAAAAACATAAAAAATTAATATTCACCGATGGTAATTAAAAGGCTAGCTATTTAATGAATGATAACCAATCCTATTTACCAGTTCACCAGCATAAATACTTTTATCTTGTGGTTGATACTCGTCATATCGTGTATGATATTATAATGATATTAACTCAACTAATGAGCGAGCACATACCAGAATTTCATCCTATCAAAGTTTCTATTAGACGCTTTCACTTTTGATAATAACCCTCGCGGTAAGTTTCATGACTTACGCTGATAATTAAAGCCGTCCTTTTACGATTAAGCCTTCTTTTTGGACGCTTTTCCAACGTTGGCAAGAATAATAAAACCCCATGTTACAGCCAGGCGTGCTACCAGGTAAAAACTTAGTCCTATGTTTCCTGTTTCTTTTCTGTCTCTCGTACTTTCAGAAATCACATATTATTAGTCACTAAATTTAAAATATATAATAAACAGTCATATTGGCATAACTGTATGTTTTTCGTTTTGAAATTCACTCTCGAGAACATCTTTTATCAGTATTTCGAGAGAATATTTCTATATTTCTACGTACAATGCTTTTTTTTTTGTTGGATTGTTGAAATGATGCCTGTTGCTGGAAAGCGAATGCAAATTACAACCGATTGAGTAAAAGCACGGCAAAAGTGAAGAGGTTTTTTTTTTCAAACGTACTCTACTCCCCAGTCACTCCTAAACGATAATTTTCTATCATCCCTCAAAAAACGGGATCAGATTTGATTTTCTGGTTCTACCTTTTCCTTCCAAGTTCTATTATGGCTTTGGTCACGGCCAAGGAATCGGGTCACCCATATTCCTTAGCCAGTATGTCCTAGGTGAATGGTTGGCCCAAGGTTTTTCGGGGGTCTACAGGGTTACGGTGACCCTTAGCTATTCACGTAATCTTTTCGTGTGACTCGGGATATTTAATGTCCTGACATCTATGTAAACAAAATACACAAACAAAATAATTACAGTCATTCGTTAGAATGTTCACGCTTAGAACACTGGGAACAGTGGAAAAATTGAGCATGGATAGTCAACATTAGGAAATTTCCAGCTATGGGAAATAATCTATGTAAAACAATAATGAATATCGAACTCTTAACAATTGGTCAATGCCAAAAAAACAAAGCATTTAAAAATACTCAAATTTTACATGAAGTAACAAAAATTGTATAGGTGTTAAGAAAACATGAAAGAAAATGTATTCATTCATTTCTACTTTAAAACAAAAAAGTGAATTTACCCAAAATTGCAGAGTGGTTTTCCTAACTATACTTTCATAGAAACCTTATTAATGGTTCGTCACATTTTAAGTTAAACCACAAATTAATTGAACAACTTCACGCATGTTTTTATCGAAATAAATGGCGATTTTTAATGAAGTATATTATGATTAGTGTTTTTATATATTTAATATTATTTGTGATTTTTGTCGTATAAATATTTTTTTTCAATAAAAAAAACTCAATAATTACTTTATAAACTTTAGGTATTGATATTTAATTAAAACCGCTGAGCCCGAAGGCTCTACTTCCAAAGAGGTCCGGTTTTAGTTATGTATATAATTTTATTTGTTGGAAAGGCAATATTCAGTTAATGATCAAGCAAATTAAAAAGACTATTTTTTATTGAAAAAATATCGGCTTTTCACAATCGTTTTATAAGTGTTCATCAACAAACTCCTGAAGAGACCAGAGAGTATTTTTAGATATTATATTTGCACAGTCACCTTAATTATTATATTTTTTTATTATAAATAACCTTGGTTATAAAATTTTAATATTAATATAACAATAAAACATTACCCCTGAACGCCAGGAAGTCTACAGAGGCTTGAGAAGGACTGGGCTTGTCCAAAGAGTTCACGCGCTTGTCGCTAGATAGAGCCACCTCCGACCCACTACTGTCTTCTACACCATCAGTAAAATCATTATTTATTTATCAACGCTACGTTAGTATTATTTATTATTTGTCTATAAATCCAATTGTGTGCTCCAGATTGTGGCAGAAAATGCACATCGTATAAATATTAATAGTTTAGATAACCACGAATTATTGTGTCGAGGGATTTCTCTGCTTGGGTAGATAAGTTGAGATTTTCATAAAATCTATTTATGGACGTTTCAACACGTGTTTTTTTTTTGTTTTTTTTATTTCAAAACAAAATAATACAATGACAAAAATAATAAAATAATTGGATTACAGATTTCTTCTCTTTCTGCATTTACATGCATTTGGAGGAGTGCATAAATGTAATAAAATTTTTATTGTGGTTAAAAGTTCATCGTTCTTATACAACACTAGGTGATGAGGCTCACCTTCAGCTTGTCACCGACACCAAATACTAAACACTAAGACACTAAAACAAAACAAAACAAACAAACAAAATCTGTACCTAGAACCTAGGACTACAGTGTTCCAGCCGCGACAGCGTCCTGCCATCGTTGGGGGAACGGAGCGGGGGTTATAGTGTTAAACACCGGATTTGTTAGATATTGTAATGAGTCGAAAAATTTGATATGTCTACGCTGGATGAATTCATCCACCGTAGGCAGCACAAATATCTCATGCAGCTCACTGTTTCTTCGCTGCTCGAATGAAGTACCTCTGACCACTTTCATCAGTATACCGTTTTGGAATAGAACAACACGTGTTTGTATCAGGTCCTGGTATGAGCTGGTTCGTACACTGTTGGGAGATAAGTGATAAGAGAGGAGCGTCTCCTCAGCAGTATAAAACGGCGTCTACAAATAAATTTGATAAAATGAAAATTGAAATCAGCTGTTTCAAGTGATAATCGAACCCAACATACCCTAGTGAGTACGCGGACCTGTTGACGATGAACATAGGAGAGATTTATTCAATATGATTAATCGGCAATTAAAACACTTTTTACGAATTGATTGAAAATGCATACGGTAATAGAAATTATATTGAGGGTTATTGTTAGAATTTACGTACGACTTGATGAATTCACTGGGATGACAGTTAGGCCGATGAAAGAAAGTTGATTTTCTAAGCTGGTTTCTCTGCAAAATGGTTCACTTGAATATATTGATATCGATCATGATGAGTATAAAATACTTATTTTTGTACCGCAGCGCTGTGAAAACCGCTAGATTTGTGCCTAGAAACCCCATGTCAATTTGAGGGGGGGGGGAAGCGGCTTAGGTCGCTAAAATAAAGATGACGCAGTTACTTCAAAATTATTTATGACGTTTTGACACACTATGTACTTATAAATGAACACCTCTCTTTGGTATACCCACAAGTTTTAGCTACACTACCATTTTCAAGTATAATTAAGATAGAAAATAAAAATGAAATGTTTAAACAACGCTTCTTATTCTTACGCTTACCAGATATGTCCATTGTGCGCAGACTGGAGAGACGTGTTCATATATTAATATGAATAGCCTGCAATCAGCCTTCCAACGTAACATACAATTTTCCCATGAGGTCCTTATATGAATGAGTTTGTTTATTGTTTGAATGTTCTATTCTGAAACTTGTTTTTGTTGTGATGAATCTCATGTGTTGACCCCTGCATGCAACGTCAGGTGTTCGTGAGTCCCCTGGTCGATCAAGAGAAATGAAACTTAGTCTTACAGCGACGCACACCATGAAAGCAACCATTTATGCACAACTCGATACAGCATTTTCCCTACTTTCAACTAATTTCAAAAAGCTTGTCAAACAAAAGACCAATTTACACTAGAGATCCAGGTACGGTCAGGCTCACGATCAAGATTTCGCCAGTAGCATTCACACTCGAGCTTAGGTCAGGTCAAGTCATTTCAGTTGCTCTCTTGGACAATGCCGTTCTTCACGCTTCATTTATTTTAACAATATCAACTTTTTAAGAGAACACTACTTGTGCAAATGTTTATAGAATAATAAAGTATTTGATTACATTGTCAGAGTTTGTTTTTGCAATCTCTATCCGCATTGAAATATTTTTTATGAGTAAAATTGTACAATTCAAACAAATCCAGAACAAGCTGTATGATACATCAGCTGTCTATGTTGATTGACTTACTATGAGCTGTTCGGTCAAATAAAGGGGTTCTCCGGTCTTAGCTCGCCGTTGATCGTTTGAGGCACTATCTGTGGGCCGACCAGCCTTACCCGGGCTTGACCTAAGCGTGCATTGAGAATGCTTTCATTGGATATGTGTATTTTTATATGCTTGACTTCTAGTCTATTGACCTTAAACATCTCGTATAATAATTGTGTTCACATAAAATCTTGTTATTCTTTTTTTTTTGTTTAGCTAGAATTTTGGGGATTTCTTACAGCTGCGCCTCGCTTATTAACGAAGCTTGTTTACCTTAGCCCGTCCTCTTGTTTCAGATATACCGACTTGAGTCGGGAAGGGAAACAACAAAAATCTTGCTAGGAATCCCGCGGCTTACACAGACATGTTATAAACTGAGCGGAGGCCTCGGTCGGCGAGAGGACATTCCTCGGGGCGCGGTGGCCCGCACTAAATCAGACATTGTTCCTCCAGCCGGCCCCACTAATTACCCACCGAGCACGGATGCCGCTAAAAGGTTAATGTGACATATTTATCATTTAGATCCTATCGTAGCGGTGGGATGTTTGAATTAGGCTGATCGATGGGACGGCGTCTCCCCTTTGAGCGGCCGAAACTTCGGAATCCACACCCGAGTAGGGAAGCCCCGGACCATAAACCTAACAATAGCAACTCGCCCGAAAGTAGGAATGTCGGGGGAAACAAAGGAGACGGCGAAGGGAAGGAGAAGAAAAAAAAAAACCGATGTGCGCTAATAGAATCAGATTTCAGTGGCTGTAGCCGACCACGTGTCGAGTCGGTACTACAGGAGTAATCCGAGAACCGCAGAGGATGCCCACGTACCAAAAGGAACTTGGAGGATCTATTCCTGTACTGTAAACAAACCTTGAAAACCCGAAGTCATAAAACCCTTTTAAAAGATATGTTACCTAAACCCACAAACATGTGTCCAGGGATAGTCCGACCTGAACACATATGCAACGAGGTAATACTGGAAGAGATGTTACAGTTTAAGTTTTAAATAATGTTCTTATCTTTTCATAAAGGTTTTTAATTACCAAGCGCTTTCAACGACCCTGGCCTGTCATCGTCCGGCTATACAGCAATCAGTCCACCACTAAAACCTCTGGAACACTCCATGAACCACTGCATATTAAATACAATTACTCTTCAAAGTACTTTAATAGAAAATTTACTTTTTGCATATACAGCATTATTACTTGGGATGTAAAAATTCATTCATACTAAACCAACATTAAAAAAACAGGACCCCCCCCCACCCACTCCCAAGGAAATTCTCTCATCATCAGCATACAATGACTTACATCTATTTACAATAGATCGGGAGACCACCCCGTTTTAGGTAACTAGGGTGTAAGAATTAATGTTTCAGGATGATGGGTTGTCTAGAGGATTTGGATGAGTGGATAGGTTTTTGTGGAAAATCTTGAGGGTATAAGAACCATGACAGCTGGCATATGGAGATCTCTGTGTAGGGAGGTGTACTATAAAAGGGTGCGTTGACACAATCATTCGAGCAATTATTCCCAAAATGAAACCAGACGGGGCTCTGTTAACACATGAACAATGGCTTGCAGGCTTGTGAGATTTTTATCTTTTTGCGTTGTTGATTTTACTTGGGTTTTGGGATAGAACTCTGATCACATCACTTCCTTAGCTATGAAAAACAAATAGTTCGTCCCTGGATAAGAGAGACCTCAACATCAACCCCTGGGTCGTAGCAGATCTGTGAAGTGTGCTGCCCACTAACCCCGATGCCTGCCTCATCGTCACTTACACAGATGAGGCGTCGCACAGACTCTCGCATAACCGGGCTAGGCGAAAGATAAAAAAACGAGTGAGAAGCGACGTAGGTAAAGCGGAGAATGGGAACCCGCGTGTTCTCTCCTGACAGGATAGTTTACATTTTGTAAATTCCCTTGTCTCGAATGGACATCCGGAACGAATGGAAACGACTTGAAGGACTGTAACAGAAAATCCGTGGAACAGCCAAGAGTGGCTCAATAGCCTGAAAATGTTTTTATACTGCATTTCATTTTTTTTTTTTCGTGTACATTCATTTTTGAATCATCGTTAAAAACCATAAATTTATTGAAAATCGGACATTTGTTCTAGCTATCTTGAGTTAAACTGTTATTATAAAAATCCATCCATCATGAAAAGGAAGGTGTAGTATTTGGGTACTTTCTTCATGTAGTCATCCATTTATCCTATTGAGCTGAGAAGCTGATTGAACCCCAAATAGACCTTTAAACAACAGAAAGGCAATCAAACCCATGCAACCAATGAAGTCATTCTAATGCTACTACAAAGTGTGGCATGTACAACTAATTATTTGATATTTATTAAGATCAGAGTTTAATATATACGCTTAATATTGAGTATATTATATATGTTTTGTTTATTTTCTTATTGATGTAATCCACCTATGTACTCCCATTTAGGACTGAAAATCAAGCAATCCTATAGGAAGCCACTCATTGTTTACTTTTAGATGTGAAATAAATAATATGCTATAAGAAATAACACTGTTCCCGTAATCCAGGCTCGATCCTCTGGTATCCCAAGGAGTTTCACTTCGGAGTATCGGTCTGCTCGGGGTCGACCTCGTGAGTTAATGAGGTTTGAGAAGGAACGCCTAGTGGTGACCACACTAAAACTACTCAGTGTCACTACACCACGTTCAGCCACTTCATGAGGTATTACTACTGCTTCAGAGATGTTTTTAATCTCATGAAATGAAATCCACTGTCTTTTTAGTAATTGGTGCTAATTTTGCTTATGAGGAAACTCACAAAAGTTTAACTTCGCTAGTTCAACAACGAAAAACAAAGGAATTAAATAATGATGGGCCAATTTACCCTCTAGAATATAGAAATTTACTTAGATCTTTTAATTTATGTACGTTGTTCTTGGAATTAAATATTTTTATTAAAAAGGCTAGAAGCGAAGTGTTCCTCTGTTCGTTTATATCAGTAGAGATCAGGAGGTAGTTAACATAGTTAACACTTTTTTTTATGGACAAAGGAAGTAAATGTTTACCATGAATAGACGTAAGAAGTGGAGCTAGGTCAAGCTCACTGGACCGGTATCGCCGCGGCTAGAAACGGAAAGTGGATTGGCAACCTCACCTTTACCACGTTGGAATGTTTTGTTTTTTTCTTCTAAATTATGTTTTCCTTCCTTATAAAATGTCTTCTCATTAGTCTTTCAGGGTGTCTTGTGCACTAATTAATTGGTTTATTAGATTATGTGGCACGATGTGAAAATTTGTACTAATTACACAGGGCTCCAAACAACATTTCTTTTGTTTCCTAGGATTTTAGAACTAATTTTGACTATATTTGGAGCGCTGAATCTAAATATGAAATCAATTTTTCTTTATCTTTATGTTCTACTTTTAGAGATTTTTTTAAACGTCAGTTCTACAAGAAAACTGCAGTTCTATCATCATTTTGTGCTACAAACAAGAATTGATTCCTGTATTATTTTTCTCCCTTCTTCTCTCAAGAAGACAATCTCGTATTTTAGGTAGGACTGCAATAAAAAATGGGTCTTCCTGATTATTTTCTGGACGGTTGGCGCAGCTCAAAGCGAAGTTTGAAATGTGTCCTTCTAAACAATTGGGATAAATATGGTTCAATACGAATTGCTCACTCGACGGAAATGAAAGAATAATATAACAACATAGCTCTTGCAGAAGATAAAGTATCATGAACATCAATGGATGATTTGTGTAAACTTAAAAATCGTAAACTATCTCCTAGGATAGCAAAGCGGTCTCACCAAATATCCTTATTTTTTAATCCTCTATGATATCATAGACAGGACACACCATTGGATTAGAAAAGAGTGGCCTAAGAGACAAAACATGAACGTTGGGGAAAAGACTGTCATTAACGACCACTTAGTTGAAAGTGAGAAAATCTTGTTTCCTCCACTGCATATAAAGGGCCTTATGAAGTATTTTCTAAAGGCTCTTGATAAGAACGGATCATGCATTGCATATATGGGGGGGGGGATGCCTCTCTCAGTTGAGTACGGACATAATTTAAGCAGAAACATTTGACGGCCCACAAATAAGACAACTCATTATGTAAATTCGACGAATGAGGCTGAGCGAAAAGCCTGAACTTCTTGAGAGTATTGTGGCAACAATTAATTCAAAGTTATACATTTCAAAATATTTTTGAAATTCCTTGATGTTAGTCAAAATTGAATCTCACATTTTGAATTAAAACAAAGAAATGTCATTTAGTTATAAAAAAAAAAGTAAATAAAATTATTTTAGATTGCAACAATTGAAATTTGGAAATACACGAATTTTTGAGAGTGCTTCACACCTCAAGTCCGCTGGTTATTTTTTGTCTAACATAGGTGCAGAGATATATTTATGCATCTTTAACATATTATTGATATGTTGTCGAGGGGTCCAAGAAGTAGCTTGTAGTATTTTTGAGCTTGGTCAGTCATAATATCAGCAAACTTCAAAGGTTCCAAAATAAGTTTCTAAGAATTATATTTGACAAACGAAGGTACACTGGAATCGCACGAGGTATCTTATAAAACTGATTATATTTTGGGTATTTTAGAAGCGATAAATGCAAGGAGATAGAATACATTACTTCAAAATATTGCTGAAATTGTTAAATTAGATAAACATAAGGGCATATTGCGTAATATGTTATAAAGAAGTGTTTTTGTATTAGCATCTAGTTCATTACTTAAATGTTTCCTAAATTAAAGTGCGTATGTATTTTAACGTCGATGGTACTATTTTGTCCTTGGGATTGCTTATTAGTACTAAAATTTTCTAAATCATTTAATATTTTTTTAAGACACTAGGTCATGATCTGCTATTAATTTGTGACTGTGGGAGTCCTGGAAATGGCCTTGTTTCTCCAATCATGTCCTGAGCGTCTGTGTCTCTCGCGCTCTTGGTCAACCCCCATTGGCTCGTATCCGGTGAGGTGGCTGATAAAGGAGCCTGGGGAACTTCCAAAGACTCCGCTTCCTCTTTAGCATGCGAGGGAGGTATTAACCGTGTGGATTTGGGAGGTCTCTGGGCAGTATGAATGGGCGAGAGAATGAAAATTTTAAAGATGGTATGAATGAGTACATTTATCACAATTATTTATTGCCCAATAAGTGTAATTTTATCATAATAAAGTTTTTGAAATTTGATATTTTGTGTATTTAAAATTCATTTCAATTTGAGTTTTTGTTATATTTATTTAGTACCAGTTTTTTTAGGTATTTGAGTAAACATTTTAAAGAATATCTATTTTTGAGTAATAAATCTATCCTAATCTAGTACAGAATATAATGTGCAGCATAAATGCATTTTTCAAAAAAAAAATACTAAATATTGGTGAATGGATAATGGCTAAAAGACACGAAGGAATGACATGATGGGGACAGGCGGACAGGTTGATTTAAGGGCTGAATCGGAGACGGTTGGTTCCCAGAAGAGGGGATATGAAATTTGACGACCTACCTTCTTCAGTGACGAAGCCCCGGCTCCCAAACAGCGGCCGGAAAAAAAAAATAAATAAACATTTTAAGAAAATAAAATAAACAAAAACAAAAAAAAGGCCAATCAGCTTTCTTCTAATGGCTCCCCGACTCTCCCCCCTTCCCCGTTACCCTGCCCGTCTTAATAAAAACACCCTGTCCTCTTATTGCTGGCTACTGTATTCCCCCCTTGTCTTTCTTCACCACTTCTCTTTAGTAGTCTTATTTACCTGGCCATTCACTCCCCATATCTCGTCCTCTATCTGATAATCGTGCTAACAGCTCGCATTACTACCACCATTCATTTTATTATAACTACCATTGCTGAACTATTTCAATCTTTATCAGTTGTTTACTTCTTATAGCAGTTTTTTTTGTTGTTTTTTTATATAGACTCATTCATAACTCGAGCAGACTGTACGTTCTTCAATTCGGACGTTTGCCGGCGGAAATCAGAATTGTTTATTTAGTATTTTAAGCTATTCCACATTAGATAAATTATTATAATTATAGATGTAATAAACGACGTACAAGATAAAAAAATTATACCAAGTGGAGGAGGGAGAGGCTCTACTTTCATTCGGTTAAGGACGATTTAAATTAGAGGTTTATGTACGGGTCAGGTCAGATCAGCTCATGATTCAAGATTTCGACACAAGCATTCTCGCTAGTGGCCAGATCAGGTTAGTTATTAGACGAAACCATTTTAGTTGCTCACTCGTTGATGAACGATAGCGTTCTTTGCACTAACTTTAATTAAACAACAAGAATAATGTTAGATGAATATAAAAAAAAGTTCTTGGTGCAGAAGATAATGTATTTTCGCGATCTCTTTCTACAGTATAGTTCTGTTAGGTAAATCGGTTGATTTGACTTGACCGAACCGTACATTGAGAATGCTTCAGGTGTGTAGCGATTTTGTTCTTTGCCCTGACTCGACTGCTAACGGGACTTGGACTACATTTGTCTGTATGTATGTTCTACTTTAGTGGTTGTATGAGTTCAATACGAAATTGTAAAGTTCAACACCTTGAAATATCCCGATTAGTTATGGTCTAAATGGGAAGTATGTACAAACAAATATGAAAAAAGTCCGGTAATCTAGCAAAATTTTAAGAATTTTCAAATACAGCTTAGAAGCCATTAAAGATATAAGATCTTTCGTTATTAAATACGGACACGTTAAATACAGTAACGTTTGAAAATGATTACTTTAATAGATTGTAATAAATGTTAATTAGGCAGTATTCATGTATAAAACACTATTAAAACCACCACCTGTCATGTGGGACTAGGCTTCGGAGAGTCTAGGTTCTGATATCGTCTTTGTACGCTCTCGGGCTCGTAACGGTGGGGTCGCATACTGAATTTAAATACACTAACATCTGCGTTGACAGCCTTAGGGTATGCCGCTAAAATGAATTCCAAAAAACAAACAATACGGTAATGCAACAGTGATTTAAAATATATACAAAAAAAAGTTATACTCAACAATAGTAAAAGTACTTAGTCATTTTTATTTTTTTTTCAAAACCCTTCAATACAGACAGAGTGAGTTACAGATTCCACAATATGGAATCTTTACATAATGCACATCGTGCTAATTATATTTACTGTAGCATAGCTAAATTTTATATAATCTATGAGAATTAAAGAATTTTTCTAAATGGTATGAATGAGATCCATTGACCACTTAGGGGAGATAGTAATTTGTTTTCAAATGAGCATTTAAAAAAATAAAGCAACGAAACAATATCAAGTGATTGTTGCAGGAATGAGTTTCTAAAAACGTGTAGTGCCAAAAAGCATTAACTTTTGGGTAACTGTGACAAATGATCTCATTCATACCATATATTCAATATTTCATTCACTCTCCCATTCATACTTATTGTCATGCACAATATAGACATATGTATAAAGCCCCAGGAATCCCCCAAAACTAACTGTGGTTTATGGAACTTGATTGATACTTTCTACGTCGTTTATCTCGTTAATGTATTGTTGTGATATTAGATATTGAGGCGTTTGTGTATAAGAATTTAAATATAAAGATTTAATCCAACTTTGTATCAAGAAGACGAAAATAAAAACAATTGAGAGTGGAGGAAAAAATCAAAACGGCTAGTAATTAGTATTAGTTATGTTGAGAACACAGCATTACTCACTCTAGTTTTGGGATCAGCCTGGGATATAAGTATCTAAATCTAGTGATCATAGTAAAACCTTTTAATTTATTTGTTGTTGGCTTTGAAGCGGAACGGAAGAGAACCAGCACCAGGAAGAAGGGTTAATTTGATTAAATAAATAAGACCATTGAAGAAGAAAAATCAAAGAAAAAAAAGTATAATTAATATAAGTTTTTTTTTTGTTTATTTGTTATTAAATTCAACTTTTGCCAGAATTATTTTTGTTAATAGAACCTAAAAAACCTTAGAGAATAAATAATAAGAAAAATTTAAAGATAAAGAATAAAAATAAAATTACGATATCAATAAAGAACGTAATAATATATTTTATGGAATAACAAAAAAAGGGGAGACTATTGATCCACGGATCTACAAGTAACATTAAGATAATCGTTCATTTAATATATAAATAATAATTTATATTACTGAGAAGAAACAGAAATGAAGGAGAGCTGTGGAGAAGCATCTGGCCCACATGTGCCAGTCGGTCGTCAACATTATTCCTGTCATTGTAAATCCAGACACCGACACGTTCATTAACATTCAAACTGTAAAAATATTTAAAATGTTTCCTAACGAGGTCGAAAGAAAACGGTCCTAATATGTTTAAATTATTTATTTTCTTCGTGATGAATTTCAATTGTTAAACAGTGGTACTATTGATGATATCCGCAGTTAGGCGATTTGTATTAGTACTTCTAGCTTTATTATCATATCCAACAAAAACGCATCCGATTATGACAGCTGAGACCGGAGCACTTATATTGTGTGAACAGGTAGTACACTCCTGTAACTGCTTCACTCCGTACTCCTAGTATGTTTGGTGAGAGGGTAGTAGCGAAATCAGGCGTTGTACTACCTCGACTGTGCTTCAAGACTAGTACTTGTTTATGCCTTGGACGAACGAATACATTCAAACTTATCGATGGGCACCAAAATACAAGACAATAAAATTGATCGATTTTTTTTCTAAGATCCGTTCCTATAACCATTCGTTGGTTATTGACGCTTTGAATCGGAAAATTCCTGACTGTTGTAACCGACAGTACAAAAAATGTTTACACTCGGTAAAACGGATCTTTCTTGCATGCAATCTATAACAATGGTTTAAATATTTATTTTGTTGGTGGTTGGGAGTTATTCAAAAGTTGTTAATGGATTTTCGGAAAATCAAAAACATCCCTCCTCTACATAATATTGCTTTGTCAAGTAATCGAATAGAAGTTAGATCCACCCGGCTTCAATTTGTCTGTCTCTTCTGGTCATTGGGAATAAATCTTCCGTTTAATGGTCCTCAATAAAACATGATTAAGTGTCATTAAATAATTAACTCATTGGTAATATCAAAATAAATATTTATACCATATAGATTAAGTTATTAATATAAAGATGATGAAATCGCGATTAATAGTTTGGTGTTCTATGATCCTCAAATCCGTCAAAAAAATTATGATGACAACTTTAACTCGGCACATATTTCACGTTTAGGAATGAAATTTTGCATTGTAGCTATGTTTAGTGGATTATAATTACAAAAAATTAAAACGTCCCTAGTAAAACCGTATTATATATTTTGTAAACCATCTGATAACTATAATTAAAACTACTTATCCCCAGAATGAGGTATAATCCAGGTGTATTTACCGTACAATGACAAGTTTACCGTCCAGTGAGTCGCTACTGTTGCAGCAGTACTGCCCGCGAGCCTCGGGGCCGGGGTGAAGAATGCTACAGGATATCAGCTGTCTCGCGAACGTTAGACAGTTCGATGTTTTCAGGGCGACGGGGTTTTCCCGACTATAGCCCCGTTGAGTTTCCCCCATTCCAGGAAAAAGAGTTTTCTTCCGTAGACGGAGAGTCTGACATAACTGGAGGCCGGGTAATGAGCAGTACATGCTTCACGGTGCCTTAGGCCGGGGGGCTACCTAGCCTTGCGTCACAGCGGGGCTCAGGGCCTAACGCTCCTCACACCTATGTGCATGGGTATATATAATATGAAGATATCATGTATGTAATATATAGTTGTATAACATACAAAGCGATCTAGAGATAGGTAGCGTAAGTCATGAACTAACCATACGAATTTCCAGTGTTCACAGGAGCATCGTAGCCACATTAAATATTAAAATTTAGTCGTGTACGCAAAAATGTATTACATACTGTTGCTCTGAACTGGTTTTCGTACTAAAACACAACCCAAGTTTAAGTGAGAAATATGTCTGCTGTGCTTCCCCGATTTCGGCTCTAGCCTTATTATTTATTTAGACTAGTTAATACGGCGTTTAGTTGTTCTTTATTATTTTATCTCACCAGTGTTTATTTTACATTGTTTATGAACTAACTTGTATTTATTTAAAAATATACTAACAGGATTAAACAATTAATTAGAAAGTGAGTAAAGACTAACGACAATTTCCCGAACTGTGGCTGGAGTTTCTTGGTCATTTTCTTGAATGCGTTGTAATTGTGAGAAACTAGCCGGAAAAATACTTGATTCAATTTGTTGGGTCGTGTCAGTCTTTGAACATTCCTTGCTGTGATACAAACAACATTTTCAATAACTGAATTATTTACACAAATTACCCATGGAACGTGTTAAATAAGCTATAGAATATCAAAACATGTTAAATATTAAAAGTTGGCGACAATGTCAGAAATATTTTTAAACTTGATAAAATTTTGTCATACTCGACGGTAATGATTTCTGCTCAGCACCTACCAACATTGGAAGAATATAGAATACAGGTATTATAGAGTAAGCCTTTACAATTTCAGGTAGATTACAACCATAGTTGTAGGACAGATAGACAAATCAATGACGTTAATTACTTGCCATATTAAAACAGTGGCCATTCGCTTTCGGCTATTAATTATGGAACATAATGTATATTTTCAAGTTTATACATGAATGAAATGGAAAATAAAGTGACAATATTGAGTGTTGTCCGCAATGAGGCTGATGTGTTAAACACAACAGGCTTTAGGAGCAAAGCTTTATTTTTGGAATTGCTGTTGAACTGCGGTTGTTATTGGACAATGACCAAAATCTATTCGGACTGTTTCAAAGCAATACGGAATGTACTATTAAAATTTCGGATCGATTGAATCGAATTTTTATCGTGTCACTCTCCAAAGAGTAGCAAGTCAGACACCGCTATCAATAACGTCATTGTGAGCACTTGAGAATGGCTGTATAGGGTGCTGAAAGCGCTCTTGAAATAGAAATAATAAAATTGTGGGAAGACAAAACTACGTGATTTATCATTTTTGCGGCAGAAAGACAAACGTTTCTTTCTTTGCTACCTCTTTCGACATCTCTTTGTCATCTTCAGTCCTTAACATCCCGATATTTATTCCCTACTACCCGTCTTACGGCGTGGTCCAGGACGGATCTTATATGGCGCCTCAAGATGGCAGACTTGGGCTGTCCAAAGTTCTAACAAATAAAGACACCTATTGATGAGGATCGAACAAACAGGGTCTTACTTAAAAGACGACTTCCCCGTACTTGAGCGTAAAGTACAACCTCTCCCTTCGGACTAGGCAGTAATATTGGAAGCAGCCAGAGGATCAAGCAGCCGCTGATGGAATTATACATTGGAGAGGCGACTGTACCGTTGGCCGCTACAGTAACAAAATGAACACCCCTACCGGCCTCGGCTTCATTTCGCTATAAAAGCTTTGATTGTCTCAATAAGGCGAGAGCGGTGTGGCTGGGGCCTCGGTTAATGGATGTTAGGTTTATGGTTGAGCCTTTTGTAAAGCCATTTCTCCGAACCCCTCCGCCTCTCTGATGAAGATATGTGATTAAACGGCAGCCTCTCTCTCTCCTCCAGGTAGCAGCCGGCTCCTGCAACTTTCTGCATTCTGCTTCCTCATCTGTCTTCCCACTTCTCATTTAGAATTATCATCCTGAAATTCATGGAATCGGTACTAATAGCAGTATAAGTAATAACTTAATTCTGATATATCTCTTCGACTCTTTCGTCTATTTTATCGTAGAATAACATTCGACATAATGTGCACCCTTGCATATTTTGTAGCCCCAAATGTACTCCGTTCGCTATATTTTATTCTACCGCTATCAATTCTCTCTTGGTGCTGCAACTTCTTCACAACCTAAACAAGATGCACACGATCTGTGGATGCTTTCAACGATCTGTGCTCCAGTGCAGTCCAGTTTTTATTGTACTCGTCACCTTCTTCTTCCTCTGACTCATGGAATGTCTTCTGCCTTCTTAAAACGAGCCGGTTCATTGTATATTCCATTCTTGGACAAACAGGAGAATTATCCTCGTTGTCCACCAACGCATGCAGGTCGGATTCCGAAGTGCTCCAGAGTCGTGTTTTACGCATGGGTTAGGCAATGGACTCTAACCATAGTAAGAATGCGAGTATACATTGTTTTTCGTGTTTGGTCCCTCCTTCTTTGGAGGAGGAAACTTTTGAAAAACACTACAGAGCTCCTAGCACACTTGCTGCATCTCAGTTCGAGCTCACCTCGACTACGGTTTCCGTTAATAACATCTCGAAGCATTTCGCGTACTTCATCCTCGTACTTCACGTACAGTGAAAAAAACATACTTCTCGTCTTCTACAGAGCGGTACCTACCTCGACTTGTATCCGCCCAGGCCAGTTTTCAATAGTTAGGATGAGATAGAGTGTACATTTTCCATTTTCCACCAATTTGTTTCTTGGCATTTTCTCTATCTGTGTTGTAAGGATGCTATTACGCAGACACTATCATGCAAAACGACTGCAATGACTTTCTCTTACGGGCTCCCTTCGTCGCAGTCGGCGCTACATATATGAAGTAATGAATGGCTTAGACAAATGCTTTGCCATGTCTACTTCATCGCTTTCAAGTATGTGCTATTTCACATCGGTAGTGAACATGTGCTACACCGTTCGACAGTGTGTTCCAGCTGCTGCTTCCTACTCGGTCTGGCTTGAAAGGAGCGTTCAGGGGACTAATTATCAGGCATTAGCTGATTATTGCTATCTGGGAAGATGAGGCGACATAACGCTTGTGCCTAACGCTATGTCTCAGGAGTCTTGATGTGCATTTCTATTTAAGCCCCTTTAATACCTTGAAGCGTGTTCACGTTGGCAATTGATTATTATTTATGAATCTTTGATAAGAATTATTGTACCAGGCCAGATAATATGTTGCTCTTTATAACTACACGACTAAAAATCATGTACTTATTGAAATTGATACAGATTGAAAGCGAAAAGTTTACTTAAAGCATTTGTGCGCTGCTCCATCGATACATTTGTGAGTTGTTAGCACTAAATAAACTAAAGGTACTCTAGTTAATTATGGTTATATTAGATAATAATGTTGGAATAGGACTTTAGTAGCTCAGGGATCTATTGCACTTTCTTTATAAACCTTGCACTATAGTCTAAATATGCACTATTACGTTCTAATAGTTTGGTTCAAAAGACCTGCAATTAAAAACATATGATGTTATATGTGAATATATATATATAAGATTCGGTGCGGAGGCAGGGATAAGGTTGTGGAGGAACTCCAGTAGCCTCCTCCTGGCGCGCAGGTATTTCGTCGAGGCAATTTCACACCGAGTTTAGGAGCTTCCTTCATAAACTGTCCCAGACACTTCGACACCAGCTTGCCTTTCTATTCGACAACCATTCACTAAAGCCTTCGACAAACATTTTTCAATGTGACTGTTTCTTCTATAGAGCTCAAATATCATTTGTGCTGCCTCTTAATACAATTGCTATAGACAAAATTAGTTTGACCAAAGCTTTTTTTACGCCAATTCTTAACTGGTAAATTGTATTTCGGGTATATATATATCCCTATTATATAATTATATATGTATTGAAACCTACCTCATTTTTTACCATCTCTCTTTTAACTTTACTTAACTAACTTGGCAGGTCCGTCATGAGATCTTTAATTCAAATTGTTTTATGTCTTTGACATAGGAATTTATTCCGATTGAATCGCCCGATCTCAAGGCTAATCTTGTGGTTATTAATAAATTGAGAAACTAGGAATTGTGAAATATATTCAAATAAAATGGTTATGACAAATAATTATAATTAACATAGAGTATTGACAAAATGTATAAAAAAAAATATTCAAACCCTTTTAAATTATTATATCTACTACTAATTACAAAAAATGAATTTGAGCTAAATTTTTTGAATGGACCCATAATAATAAACAATATTCATAACACCAACTTACAACTTATCCGTCCATCTGTCTAAACACACCATGGTATTCAATAACGTTCAACTGCTATCTTCTCTTCTCTTCCTGTAATCCAACCAACGTTACTTTCTACTATTGGTTGTTCAATAGTGTGGTAACCGCCAATTTGGGAGCTTGCCACTGCGTTCTTCTCGAAGGCTTGGCTAAGACTGCCTGGTTTATCTCATCCCCACTCCTAGGAGTATAAGGGAAAATGACCCTTACTATATGTGAGGGTAATGATCTTAATTCTCAAATATCATGAATGTTACAATATATAAATAATAAGGACAGATAAACTATGTGTAAAGCAATAGTACCAACAGATTACTCAATTATAATTTCAATCTTTCAAATCATCTGCCAAATCAAATACTGCCAGGAATAAGACAACTATTTCAGAATATTTTATTAGGACATTTCTAATAGACTGTGGTGTCATAAACTTGAAATTATTAATAAGAAAATGGAGAGCAGACTGAAATGGAGGGTTGAAAGAAAAAAATTGAACCCTCATAAACCCAAACGAACTAATGGTTAAAAACAAATTACAGATTTTAATACTGCCAAGCAAAACAACAAAAATGGTGAGTACTCAGTAAATATAATGAAATAAATTGAGCCAGATCCAATTCACCATCATCAAAAATTTAATTTTTTAAATAAATACAATGACCTGAAAAACAAAATGAAGAAAGTTTTCAAACTCTACGATTATCATACATTAAAATTTGCTGTACATATTAATCACAAACTAATTAATAACCTTACCAAATTTAAAATAAAATAGATCTAAACGGCAATCAAAATGTGGTTTACAAAATTAACTGTGAATCCTGTAAAGGTGAATTCTATGTATAATGTGAAAAATCGCAATGATTCAAAAACAGTATAGCACAATACAGAACCAATTGCAAAAATACAAAACATAAATAACTGCACTTTCGAAACATAGTATATCCAAGAAACATTCCTTTGATTTTTACTAGGTAATGTAACGAGTTTTAATAGCTTAGTAATAATAATTGTAAGTTTCTGAAATATAGGCATAAAAACTCGATAAAACCGAATCTGAACTTATTGAACACTCAGCCTTGGGGAAAATCAGAACGCTAAATCTTAAATTGTTCGTTAGCTTGGAAATTTGGAACTTTACAAAACAGCCACAACTTTTTTCACGTGTAATTTTTTTGCCGTACTGTATTGTATTTACACAAATCAGCTTATTTAGAGGTTGTGGAATATACTTTGATTTCTGATCGCTTAGATCAGAATAATTGTAATTATTATTGTGAATAGAAAAATCTTCGTAGCGGGATATTTATATATATCTGGGTATGATATAATGTTTTGTCTGCACAGCGCGGGAATCGAACCTTCACGGCACCTCATTGTAAGGAGTTTTTATTATGTAACCTCCGCGCCTAGCACAATTTTTCAGAGTTAGACACGGAAAATCCGTGTGGTTGAGTCTTCATCTTAGATCACGTCTACCGCCCACGGACAAAGGTTCATGATTCTGTTGGGACTCACTAATTTAGTGAAGATTCAACAATATCTGGTATATTCAACAGTATTTGGTCCATTAAGGAGTTCAGTTTTGTTTCAGGTTTGTAGTTCCTATTTCTGAAATGTATCTGTGAGCTCTGTAAATAAAGATTGCAATTAATGAACTTGATTGGTACCTATAATCTAAACATGTTGAGCATTATATTTTAAACTTATTTTTATTAATTCCTTTTTATGTAGCTTCTTGAATGTTTTCGAATGGATGATAAAAGTAATAGATCCAGGTATCAGTCATCTCATCATTTTTCTTTTTGTATACAAATATTTCCTATCAACCACAATATTTTTTTATAAACTGAAAATCTTTACTGATTAAATTTTGTTACAGTATTGCTAAACTAGTGTGATTCAATGTAATGGGAAAGCCACTGACTTTTAGAATTTTGTACCGCTTCCATTTCGATGGAATCGCCAAAAATCCCATTTACAGAAGAATAAAGCTATTAATACCTAAAATATTTATTTGATTTTGTAGGACTTCTTTGTTTGTAGTATGTTTAAAGCTTAGCCTTGAACAAATAATTGTTTTTCCTAAAATATTTTCTGAGCTAAACATTTATGTGTGCGACCTAAGTGTTTTAAAAGTATACTTTTTTTCTCATTTGCCGCGTGGTTACTAATCAATATGCACATAGCTTATCCTTGGATAGTATGGAATATAAGTTTAAAATTCTAGTTAGATTTCATCAATTTTATTACCTACAGACCGACACAATTGTCGTAGCCATAACAACCCGCAATTGAAATTAACGCAAGGCTAGCGTTCGCAGGGGGCGACTCGAGGCTCTCCGCTTCAGTTAGCGCGAAATGGATCAACAATCCCACTCTTAAACGCAAAGGCAATTGTCGTTGTTGGGGATCGTTAATCCTTTGTTGGTTTTGTCAACAGCATGGCTGAATGCTCGGTTAGTTTGGGACATCGATTTCTGGTTGCTTCTTAATAACATATTTTTATTAAGTTTATTTTCAGTTCGCGTATGTTAACACCATATAACATGCTTTTAACTAACGAAGTAGGCTTGGAAATAATTAATCACTTATTTATATATATTAGTAAAAAATTAACAATAAAGATTAATGCAGATAATTGGCTAAGAATAAGGAATACCTTAATTATCTTTCAAGTGGTTTTTGGCCTTTCCATTCCAAGGTTACTAATACATTTTTCCAGGGATTTATAACAAAATTCAGATTGGCTGACACAAGGTAATGCTGTTAAATTAAAGTGGCTTTAGAAAGCCACGATATGTTGGTGTCTGCGTTGTGTCCTTTAGTATAATTATTTGATTTGGTACTTAAAATGGTGATGCAGTATCCATAGGAAATCTAAAGCTGCAGATTAATAGCATTCTGCTTATGGCGTGCTGGAAGTGTTTGTACAAATAATAAATAACTTTTTGGAAGACAAACATAGGACGTGTTATTTGGTAAACCCACAACCAGCAATTATAGCACATAAAATAATGCAGAGTTTAATTGGGGTGCATATTTTTCTTTAGTACAGCCTGGCTCCTGCACTGTTATAACATAGACTAGAAAAAGAACGCACAAAGTAACGACGGCTGATTTAGTCAAGCTTGTATGTTACTTAGAAAGTTAACGTTGCGTTCTTCCGTCGCAACGAGGATTCTCTTTGTTGCCAACGGGCCCGCTTCAAATTCGCACATAGTCATGTACTATTCCCAATGCTGTCAGGGGCGTTCGGAGAGAAATATGATCCGAGAATAGATAGCTCGCGGAGAGCGAGCGTGTGTCGACTAGGAAAAGTGAAAAAATGCCAACAAAAAGAGGAAAGTTGGACTACTGGCTGTAAGGTAGGGCGAGTGAAGGCTGTCGCTGGGGTTTGATGGGCGCCCACTGAGGGCCCGTGACCAGCGATCTGTCAACCCCTCTCTCTCACTCTCTCTCTCTCTCTCTCTCTCTCTCTCTCTCTCTCTCTCTCTCTCTCGTTAGAGGAGTTTTTCATCTGAAAACCAAGATGGACGGTGCCCCCTCCAAGCAAAAGTAAAAAACAGTGGAATGATCGACATCTGCGTGACTTCCAGTCCTCTCGCCATTTTGTTATGAATATTGGTGGCCGGTCAGAAAAAGCACACCCTGCCATTGAGGCCCACATTCCCTCCCCGCACACCCCCTTCTCATGAAATGTTAATCGCACCACTAACTCACTTGAAAACTTACCTTACTAACTACTACCCCTTCTATACTTAGCCCCTCTAAGGGCTTGCCTCCAGGCTAGAAGGGGGAAAAAAATTTCAGTATAAAAAGGACTTATTAATTACATACCATGTCCCTTTTTAACCTCGCATCTTCCCTCTTGTCATATGATTACCTTGTTTCTTTGAATTCATCCCTGTATCGTTATATTTTTTTTTCCTTATTACTCTATAGATACTAAACCGCTATATTCAAAATTCATTTTGGTCTCAACAAGCCCATATGCAAAAACAATCGTTGAATATCAAAACTTTATATTGAAGTAATGGTATTTTTTTTAGCGATGCCTTCTTTAAGAGGATACTATTTTACCAAAAGGTAATCAGTATACTTTCAAGGTGTTGTGGAATATATATATATAAAATCTCAAATGATTTAATCAATTTAACTGTTAGTTATAATGACGTATAATTATTACATTGAGTTGTAGGACAAAGGCTCTTTATCCCGGAGCTCTTCTGGCTTTTTATAAAGCGTCATAAATAAGTAAACTTTATAAAATTGGCATCCAGCCGGCAGTGCCGTGTACCTGATTGCCATTTGCTGTGTCAATTTGTATTAAATCTTGATTGTTAAACATAGGAGAAATAGCTAGAGTGTTCGTAGAGAGAGAGGCCAGACCCGAACAATCCCCTAAGTCCTACCTAATAATAAACTAACGGCTTTGACACTGTACCCTGTACTTCAGGCAGAACCAAGACACTCTATATAAGTCTGCAAACCAGTTGACTTGGGGGGCATTTCACAACAACCCAACCTGTCACCATCAATCAGTCACCTTTCCTCTATTAACGGTATTTACTGTAATCTGTGGCGTTATTTTGAGTTCTTTATGTTGATAATGTGTCTTTAAATATTCGTTATCGTGATATCGTTATTTGTAGAACATAGACGTGAAATACGATCATCCCAGTACCTGAATGGAAGTAGAGCCTATTGCTGGTGTAGAGTGTGTCTATTAAGAAATAAAACAGCTTCTGTCGCTCCACAGCTTAATTAATTTCTACCCTAACTATATCCAACCCAGACTAAACGTCTCTGACAGGTGTATTATTTTTTAAAGTAGAGCCTCTCCCTTCGGGAGCGGCAATAATTGTAGTGGAACTGAACGACGAGGCTAAGACAAAGGCTGACATAGTCGACTGCTGGAGGCTCCAGCCTGGAAGACTTCCAGTTTCCATCAGGCGGTGACTCGGCAGTACCCACGCCACGGTGCAGCTCATTGATCAGGATCCCCGCTCCACTTACCTCGAGGCGCGCTCATGTCGTTCGGGTCTTGTCTTTTTCTTGTGGTACTGTTCGTAGGGTGGGCGCAATCAGTAACTGTAATTTCGCCTAACTGAAAAATCAAGAGTAACTTTTCCAATACTTCATTATTCATTACAGTATTTTACTCTGTTGAACTCAGGACTAGGTCAATTCAAAGGTGGCTATCACCGTCATAAATAGATGCTTCAAATTTATATTTGCTCATAGTTTGCCTTTATTTTACAGTATCGTTGTTTTCAAAATCTGATTACGATATTTTACCTATGTACCTGCTTGACTGTCTGGATTCGTTCCAATTAATAAATGTTCATCTCTCTCTGCTGTAGCCACAATTTATTTTATACTGATACAAGCGCTTTCTGTGACTATACTACTATTCTCAAGTTTATTATAATTAAATTGATAGAATAGGAAATACAAGGCCTTCCTTTTTCGTTCGTGGTGCAAAAACAAACTCAGCCAACCTCATACCCCTCCTTGTATTTTTTATTCATATTTAAGGCAATAGCAATAAGTAATTCAAGAATCACAATGTTAGGTAGGTTTACTGTATAAAATTCATACAATCAGAAAACATGATGAGAAAAATTTAATATTCAAGTAATTTATCATGAGGTATATCACATAAAAACGAGTGTAACAAAAACTTGAACGAGCCGAAGTTTTTTTAAATCAAATCATATGTGTGTGCTTCAACTCAATGTGAAGTTTGTAATTATTGTAATTGTAATTTTTTTGTTTATTATTTATCACCTGCTCAATGTTAGGAAGCTCAATGCTAAACTAAGTAAATTTTTCAAATGAGAGTATTAATATTAATATTAATCATATGCAGGTGCCTACTAATAAATTGAAATTGATCAAAAAATAAGGGTTGGGAAACTGGAATTCAAGGAAAAATGTAGGGAATACAGGTGCCTGTTTTCAGAAAATATTGGAGGATGCCACCTTTTGTCTTTTGCCACCTGGATCACACGCACCGAAATATGATTTGCTAACACACCGCCCCTACCCATTTACTCTCGCCAATTATCCTATAACTTTGCCGACTACCAAGATTTTTTGGCCCAATATGTGTTGATTAGATAAACTTAAAAAAAATCTGAGCGAGTTGGCTGTGATTGCTGTCGTGGGCTACAAAGTGGCCAAGTACAACCGATCTGCGTAAGAGAATGAAGATATTTTTTGTGGGTATAGCAGAGAGAGGTGTACATTTATTGATATAAATGACCCACAACCACCCTTCTACCATAATTAGTTGCCTTTTTTTTATTTGCAGAAACGCAATATTTTATGAACGATATGAGGAATAATTAATTAATTTTTCGATTATTTAGTGGATAAACACATATATTTAAATATTTTTTATTTTCATTATCTTCGTATTCACGACTTTAACTAATCCGGAGTATTTTACTTAGAACCATGAAAATTTCCTTGGTAGTCATTTTTTGTGCCAACGTCAAACATAAAAGCACACGGTGTTGCTATATAATAATTTGCAGTAAATTAATTAGTAATTAAAAATTATTATAACTCCATCAATTGAGTAGAGTGTCATATTGGTGAGGTTGAAGTTGAGATTAATAATATGTATAATATGCTTTTAAGGACTAATAAAATGTTATTAAAACTGTAGTTTGAATTGCTTTCGCATTCCTTCGTTCTCCTATAGAATTTATATTATAAAAATAAAAGTAAATCCCATAAAAAAACAAGAGCCTTCTATTAACTTGCTAGTTTGAATATCTTTCAAACATTCAATAAGGTAACATACTTTCAATTCAATTGGTTGGGCTTCTATTAGAAAACGGCGAGAAAAGATCACAATAAAAATACAATGTAAAAAATAGATAAAGATATGACAGGTCACTTGCAGAATATTAAATGTATCATAGATAGAAATCATAAAAAAATCTTTGATAAAATCATAACAGCTTGAAAAATAAAAACATTCCGTAGTAAGCGATGTTTCTTGAATGATTCATTCAAAATGATTCTGTGCATTATGTTTTTAGTTCTTCCTAACGGGGGCTAGAGCAAGTCATGGTTTGAATTTAGAAATCTAGCAGGTAGCTAGGCTAGGGACTATGCGTAATGGTATATTCTCAGCGCCTTGTTTTTTCTACTAGTGTCATTTTTTTTTCCCTATCATATTTTTATATTGTACTCAACTATACTCTGACATAGTAGCAGTTCTGACACCGTATTAATAACCACTCGACACTAGGAAATGCGAGTGCGAGCTGTGTATAGAGCTTTATATTTAATACACGCTGTTTATTGGTACACAATTAAAAGAGACTTTGTCATTCAACCATTTATTGTTAATGGCATTTGTAGAAGGTGCTTGAAGTCGAAATAAATTAGTTTGAAACCCCGCAGTGGAATAAAAAAAGTAACAAGAAAGCTATTCTCCATAAAGTTGTAGTATTGATTAAAAACTATTCTCTCATATTAAATAGGTAATAAAATTGTGTCGATGTCTTGAATTATGCGGTTATTGTTTTGTCTTCTCAGACCCTAATTTCAACAATAATTATTTAAATGGTAATTTTATTTGAGCTCATATTGTACTCATGACATTTTGTAAGAAAGTTATATTTTAAGCCCAAAATAAAAATAAAATAAACCCCATGAAAAATAATCTATGGTCATCGATTTATTGCTGGATAATTAATTAAAAATAAACATATTGCATTGAGTTGGTTATTTATTTTTGTTTTAATGATAATTGCGTAATGATGTATATAACTTATAATAATGTATAACTTTTTTATAACATGTTTCGTATTTTCGTGACTATATGACCTCCCCCTTATGATGTGACATATCTATCTAGACCCGGGTTAGATGTCCGGATCGCCGTAGGGTTTCTTCTTCATGAGTTTGGCGATTCAGCCTCGTGAGGATAAATGAGTAGCTACTTGAATTAAAAAAGTAGCCGATCCGATTAAGAAAACAGAATGTAAGGTTGAGGGGTAACTCCTAGTGCTCACCACCCTAGAGCTTAGCGCCAAGTACCTTCGGTTGGACAAACCTCTTCATGAGATGTTACCGATTTTTTTTTCTTATCTTTAAACCAGTTTCGAAACAAATTTTGACTACTGGCTTTGGATCGTGAAGTCAGTCAAAATTAAAGAATTGAATTACAAAAATATTATTATTGCTGTGTCTTATTGGTCTAATTGAAAGTATAATAATCAATTAGAAAATTTAAACTTAAAAAAAATTATAATAATGTTACACTGACTATTCGTGCGAAATTTTCGATGTGTAATATATATAGTGTATAAGTGTACATAATATATGTATCTGTATGCATATATTACATACCAACAATCATACATAAATAAATGTATCTATGATTCGAATCCAAAGTACTCCCGAATGACTTAAACGTATGATCTAATTATGGCAAAGTAATTAAGTTTCTGAAAATAATTATTAGTTAAAGACTATAAAGAGGCGAGGAGGTTGTTAATTGGAAAAGCGCCGAGGCCAGCAGTACCCAATTAAAAACACCGGAGAGCAGCGAATATTAAAGCGCCTTCGGTTGCTCTGGTGCTTTTAAAAAGGAGTTGTTGGGGAGGTGTCAGCGCTCGCTTCGTTAAGTAGCCGTCCAACAGCGAATCCGTATTTCATATTTAATACCTAATATTTTTAATGCCCTTCAAAGGGAGAATTTAAGAGTTCTCCGGCAGAAAAAAAAATAATTAGGGATTAACAATCGACTGGTCCGCCGTTTTTTTATCCTTTTCTATAGTTAATTATCCCTTTGTCAAAAAAAAAAGTGATGTGAATATATAATTTTCATCGTTTATAATAAATACTTGTTAATATCTGAAATGAGCTTTTCCAAAAATCACCAATGGGACTAATAAAACTTTTGTTTGATCAGGGAGTAAATTTACTCGTAAGAGCTATAATTAAGCTTTTATAGGGAAACAATAATCAGATGGGTCCCCATGATCAAGACATAATCAACAAATCTTAATTGGAGGAGGTCAAGTTCTATTTTGTTGGCTTCCTTTCCGAGAAGGACTTGTGGCTAGGATCTAGTCGATCAAGGAGCCCGTGTAATTATCCAACTAACACCGTCATAATGTTAAAAGCGAAGAATATATTGAGGCGATGTTGGAATGAAACTTCTCAACGGCCATAAAGGACAAACAGTACTTGAATGAAATGACGCCGAAGCAATGGCAAGTGACTATCCATATGATAATAGGACAGACTGATGCTCGCAAGAAATACATTCCAAATTTTCAATTTATCACTTTTTTAAATACATTTAGTTTCGCTCTGTGTCGAAGGGAAAACTCGCTGTTTTGAGCGTAGTACTAACAACATATCTTAATTGTGATGGCTGTGGGTCAACAACACTCATCGTTAATTACTAACTGTACTGTAGTGTAGCGAAGAGATTAGAAATAGACTTAGCTTAATAGTTCGCATAGACATGGTTCAATTGCTACAGCGCTTGAGACAGGAAACCTGACCTGAGGTTTGAATCCCTTCCCTGCCAACATCATTTTTTGACTAATAATCGTAACGATTTGGTTTTGGATGGTCTTCCTGAAGTTTTTAAGTTTCTGACGAAAATTTTAAAAAGGACGATCAATCCTTATTCAAGGATATACGTTTAGCATGGAATCAAGTAGGTTAGGTACAATTCATTGTGGAGTCAATGGTTAAAATTATTATTATGTATAATTTTAGTGTAATTATATAATTATTATATAGTACCGCTTAAAACCGTCTCATGTCATGCTCACAAAATCCCAAGTTGTAACCCCTCATGAAGAATCAGATGATGATTGCCCTAGTTGATAGATGGGATTGACGAGCTCATGCAGTAATTGAGCATTGGTCTCCGCAATAAATGTCACCAGGTCGACAAGGTTTATAAATAAGTTTTATAATTATTTATAAATGCCTATAGCAAGTGGGAGGAGTGGGTAGAACCCTGGTGATTCAATTGTTGTAGCGTGATACTGACCATGGCATATCTCTATTTTAGCCACTGGTCATGTAATCTTATCTAGATGAAAACTACTTGTACTGTACTGTTCTTTAACCGTACGCGAGCTGTAACGAAGAGCGTAATAGAGTTTGGGATCGAATGCGACTGGTTAGATTTACTGAGAACCCATCGTTTGAAGTTGTGGTTGAGTCCTTGGTTGTGACCTTTGACCTGTAAATAAGCTCGGTTCGGTCACTAAAAGACGTCAATAGCAAATAAACAATAAGACATATTATACCTTTTTCTTTTACGTGTCATCCTTTTCAATAGGCCATGTTACGAGTTAGTTCCACAGCCATGTGACATGTCCACTTAGCCTCGCCACACGTAGCTGAGGACAGTATGATTATAACACTGAGGCCAATAAAAGTGAATTGCAGGCGCGCTGTGATCCAGGGTCTACTTACGGCCGGTCTGGAGAAATGAAAAGGATTTTTCTGGAAAACCCTGAACCGGCTGGCTTTAGTGAATGGTTGAGTTTTTTTTTTAGTTTTTTTTTTGCTTTTCTCTCATCTCAGTTATTTTTGCTCTTACTAGAGGGGACGTGAGTTTTCTAACGTTTTTTCTTCCTTTCTTCTCTTTTCTGTATCCGCGAGGTCAGGTCCATTGTTCCCTTTTGGTCGTCTCATACTCTTCATCTTAACATTTTATTCACCTTCTGAAAAAACAAATTAAAATTTAGTCGTTAATCTCTAATGGAATAATCAATTTTAATCTAACATGAGATGTGTAACTTTGTAATTGTTGTGGGTAGATTTGAAAAGATGGGCTTGCTGGTATGTGATTTTTGGGTGATCGGTCTAATGTCATAACCTCTGGAATTTTGGGGTCAATAGCTCCCAATTCTGGACTCCCTTCGTTTTAACTGTTGTAATACAGCTGTTCGGCTTTCATCCCATTTCTGGAGGAAAACTTAGTAGCTGCTTAAATAAAGAAGTAGTGAATCAGGTAGACATAACCAAAATAATACCTAGTATAGTATATTACCTAGTACCAACCACGCTCGTACCACAGCACCGCCTACCAACTACGGTGAGGTCGTCGGTTGGCCTTATCTCTTCATGTTGCCATGGTTTTAATTTTAATTCAATCCAAAGCAGAGTAAGTTATCAGATATTAACAGTTAACATCAAATGTCTATTCATTAAGGGCAAACAAATTAGAACTGGTTCAGCTTGAATAGATAATGGGAAATAAGGCTATATTAAAGTATAATAAGTCCTCTTAGGTGAAACTTTAAAAGCAAAGTTCTCAAACGAGTTCAATCCACCGATGGACTTAATTGTCGAGTTGCAAGCAGTTATGGGACTCAACGCACTATTTCTTTCAATGGGAATATTCCATCAAGAGCAGGTTTCCTTAATTTATTTCTCAATTTAAAAAAAGAGTGTCTTCTATCATATGTATCTTACAAGCGATAAAAACGCACAATGGAGTTAAGAAGGAATCAACACCAATTAAATATACTTTTTCTTTTTTTTAAGTTTTAGTGAAAAGTATTTGAAAAACAGCCAATGAGCACTCGTCTAACACCAGATTACAGTGGTTTCTTTTACTCAATAATTTCCAACAAATAGAACTTCTTTATTGTGATAAAATTACAATTTGCCTTATTGGACAATAAGTAATTGTAATAAACTTTCTTATTGATACCATATTTACAATTTTAATCCACTCCCTCATTTATACAGTATTTAAAAACATCCCAGAGACCTCCCAAATACACATGTTTGTCATTTTAGTAATGTAACTCGCATGCGAAAGAGGAAGATGAGTCTTGGGAAGTCCCCCACGCTCCTCCGTCAGTCGTGTCACCGGCTACAAGCCAGTAGAGGCTGGCTGATAGCGCGAGAGCCTCAGACGCTCAGGACATGATTGGAAAAACTGGCCATTGCCAGGACTCCCACTATAACGTATTTGTAGTGGCTATTCAATAATTAAACATTTTTCTTTCTCTTGAAGCTAAGTAACTTCGGTGTGAGTGGTTCCCATTGAGCTTGCCATGCACTAAGTGGAGAACATAACATTACACTCCAACCACACATACACATACTAAATAATTAAGTAAATAAAGAAATCAAATTTTTAATCATTGACGGATTTATTTTCGACTGAATCACCTGTTTTTATAATTTAAGCTTACAAATCCACTATGATAATCCAAGCGAAATGTTTTTTGGGTCGGTGCAAGAGTTTGCAAATTGTTACGATTCCATTAATGTATATTTCGTTATTTTTTTTCAGGTAAGCTTATTTCTTGGACGAATATAATACTGGCTACTAGGGCGTAAGTTACTTTTTATATATTTTTTTTATATTTCAACTATAATGAAGTATTATCGCTTGTGCGGTTGAAGTGATAATACATAATTTTAATTAGTTCATAATACTGTAGAGAGATGGTAGTAGGCCTAGGTGCAATTGTTATTGTCAGTATACTCCAGGAAGGCGATGTGTAGGTTAATATGGTTCTGAGAAGCATTTATAAAATATAGCTCTTTATTTTTTCGGGAGATGTTTTGCAAAGGAATAGAAACAGCAATGAGACGCCACAGCCTTGCCTATTGCTTTAATATAATTTATGTGAGGTCTAATGGTTAACCCTTTATCAAAAGATTCTGTTGTCTGGGACCATCTTGACTCCATGATCCATACTCCTTCCAGATTGAACATTAAATACAGAAGTGAAACTATCCATGTAGCACGTAAGTATTACATGTGAGACTGGTGTAACTGGACATAAAACATATAAACAGTTAATTCAGACGTCGGATCCGGCTGCACATGAGGTTCTGCTTTCGTCACGGCATCCAGATGTTAAAATTTTCACACCGTCTCGTTCCCTCTGTTGACGCAACTAAACTTTTCTTACGTTCCATTAACTTTTTATAATTGCCTATCCTCCCTTCGTCTCTCATCCTCTCTCTTTCTCTCTCTCTCTCTCTCTCTGAATCCAGCTCTCTTCATTAATAACAATGCCAACTTAGTTGATTAACTCTTCATGCTCATAAACGATCTCTGATTGACTAAGACTGAAACAACTTTTGGAGCCCAGTTCTCAGCTATTTGTAGCCGAAACTGAAGAAAGCCTAACTATCTGCATGCATTTTACACATTTAACAATTTCAACACAGTAAATATTTTAAAACACTTTATAAACAACAACTCAAAAGAAATTTACAGTGAAGACTGTTCAGGGGTTGTGAATGAGGAAATGGACCAAGACAGGTGAGAACGAGACAAAGTCGTTTTTTTTTGTCCTGAAGTATATGATTCCATACACATCGGTTGGGTGTTCTTCTTGTACAGCATTCATTAATTTTAATGAGGGGCTAAAGCTAACAAAAATTGGATTACAGTAAGGAAGTATACAATGTAAAGGGACAAGGTAATGAGTCTCGGGGTAAGAGAATGAGACTAAAGTCAATGCCGAGTTTTGTTGACTACCTGGACACGAATGACCAAGACCGCTTGTTTGTCCTTTACCATTGGGTACCAACGTACCCGATCGGATGACTCCTACCTTGAATTAGATGGTCAAGACCCTTGGGTTGGCTTTTCTGTCATCCCTTCGAGCACCCAAAGAATTCCATCTTCTGCATACCTATTTACCAATGTTTACATCATTGATTTGTTCGCTCTATGCGGAGCCAATTTTTCTTGGAATACAGCTAATTCCTGTGATTATACGATAGTCATCATAAAAATGATTCAATAGATCAGAAATTTTAAATGCTTGTTCCATAACATTTCTTTTTTTCTTCATATTACCTCGTTATTGAAAATTACGGAAGTCAATATAGATTCTATATAAATTAATCTTTACAATAGGTGTATATTAAATATCCTGTGGCTTGGCTACATCTCATACAATTTTACACTGTGATTGTTACAAAGGTATAATGTAAAAAGTGATAATCTTAACCTAATTTTCCCCGACAGTCTGTTGCCATCGATACGGGAATGGTGGTGGGTCATAATGTTAACACTGGGCCGATTAGTATAACGAGTCAAAATAC
Source organism: Acanthosoma haemorrhoidale (assembly GCA_930367205.1). NCBI lineage: Eukaryota > Metazoa > Arthropoda > Insecta > Hemiptera > Acanthosomatidae > Acanthosoma > Acanthosoma haemorrhoidale. The sequence goes on along the minus strand of OV884015.1, from coordinate 69,942,198 downwards.
TTGCTGAACCAAAACATCTTGAAATATGCTGATGGTTAAAAGATTTCGGTTAAATTCGAATCACGGAAAGTATGAAAAAAAAAATTAAATATGAAAAACGGGCTTGTTCTGCCAATTTTTAAAATGTCTTCATTTCAATGTTGGGAATTTTTTAAAATTTAATATTGGTTTTTTCCCCATGATTGTGAATTGCTACGTTATTTTATAAATAAATAAAATATTTAAAAAATATTAAACCTGTATATAATGTAGTGATGCTACAGGAAATACAAAATAATTTGTAAATAGATTCGCCTGAGGATCTATAATTATATATAATTATCTGTAAATTTAAAGGGGCTATGAAGAAAAAAAAAAAAAATATATTACTCTTATTGCAAGTAGATAAAAAAAACATAATAAAAACTAAAGCGAATAAAAACATTAATTAAAAAAGGTAACTGAATAAAAGGCATTTACTGGACTATTATATATATTATATTTATAATACATTACAATAATATTTATAATTTGGTAATGCACAGTTTCCTAACAAAACAAATCTGATATTTAAATGATTAAGATATGATAGACCCGTTCGCTTGTAGGTGGTAACTCATTAGTGTAACTTTCCCTATAATGGGTGCTTAAATTAAAAATGTTTCGCAATTTTTCTTTTCAAGAAGGCAAAGTCTATTATACCAAGATAAGCGTGATCATTTGATAAATTCACCAGAATGGTATAACTGACATATGAACGCCATTGACATTCTCATTGCGCCTAAACGCCTTGCGATTAAGGAGGTTTAGTTTATCAACTCCGTAAGCATATTTAAACTTTCACTAAATAGTAACCTTCCGGTTGAATGTGATTAAAGGATATCGGTATTATCTTTCAGCTAGTAAAGGAATTATTTTATCGCTTATCTAAATGGCGTTTATTGGATAAACATTTTTTTCAAATATCATAAAGTACTGGCTTTTGTTTGTGTGTCATAAAGATCGATTTGCAAAATAATACCATGATGTGGAAACTTTTTATAAAACGTATTTTTTAGTTAAGTCAAGTAATTAGTATCAACCGATCAACAAGTTTTGGTTGTTTCATGTTTTTTTTTTTATGAATTTAATCGGTTAGTTCGAAAAGGAATCTACTTAAATTTTCAGCCATTTGGGTTTATTTTTTGAAATATCTTTTTAAAGGATGAGATCTATCGTGTGAATGCGAAAGGAGCTCATTTCTGGAGTTCCGGTGGCTTTGAAAGACAGGTGTGGAACTGTAGTCATTTGAAAACTCCTGAAAATAATAATCTAAATAATCTTTATATTTATTACTAAAAATAATTTTGGTTTCCATCACATAAAAAATTATAGTGGATTTTTCGCTTCTAAAAAAGGTTTGTAGTAACAAAACAAATAATGGTCTTTTGACATCAATAAAAAATGCTTGCCTACTCAATTTTTTACTTTTAATGAATAAAAACAATGTTGCTTGTTACCAATAAAAATTTATTATTTTCCGTTTTTCAACCAGTTCTTTATGAAAAGGATACATCTCGGACAATTTTTATGCAAGTCTCTGTTCACAAATTTGTTAAAATTCTAAAATTCGGGTCAACACAAAATGAATTAGGTTCATGATAATTTCTTCCTGAACTTTTGGACCGCAGGCAATTTTTTGTTTCCTGAAAAATTCAGATTTTCGGATTTGAGCCCTTTTTGAAATGTCTAATTCAATTGTCTCAAACTTAAGTCAGGCTGTCATCTCTTTTTTCAACTAGAGCGGGAATTCTGAATATATTTAGTAATATTTTTTATTTTATTTTTTTATTTTTAGCCTTGTTATCCTCGATTACGCCACTTGCTTCATTGTTGGGATCCTCTGGGAATGGGGGGCTCCTGGGTTGATTTTGTAGGCACATGTCACGTAAATGTTGGTAAGAGTGTGAACTGTGCATATTTAGTGAGTGGTGTAGGGTATAAGGTATGAATGAGCTCTTAAAGCATAGTTGAAGGGGTCAGGGAAAAAACAGTATTAATCCTTTTTGTTTTAATTTTCCACGCAATAAATAAGTCACCTGTATTGTTTAAACATTAATTTAAAAAATAAAACAAATTAGTATACAATGTATAAAATAAAGGCTTGTTAACCTACACCGGATAAGGTGTTAGACAGTGCTTCCCAAAACTACCCGCACTTATATTGTTTTTCTCCTGATCGCCTATTCTTTTGAAAACTAGGCGTTTGGACTGTTTTTCTCCGGAACACCATTCCGTCTCCTGTCTTACAGCTATAATACAACAATAGTATCATAAAATCGAAAAATAATGGAATTATGCTGTTTTTCTCATGACCCCTTGGTATTGGATAAGTCAATCGAAATGAGATGTACACGGTAATAATCTAAGATATGGTTGACTGTGTTGAATAGAGAAAAGGGGTGTCAACATATACATAACCCATTAAGCTATTCCTAGCTTCTAGATGACATAGGATAATGGTGAGGGTTATAGACAAGAAGCAAGGCCAGTGGCCAGCCTGAGTGGGATAGAGGCGGAGAGACCCCCCCCTTCTCCGGACAGACGTCACAGGCGAAAAAACTAGACCCTTACTAATACTGTACTGTTAGTCACTGCGTCAAGTCTGGCCAGTACGCTTTAGACCTCCGGCGACACAACTGACAGAGCGCTACCCCGTCCTATACTCAGCAGGACGTCGGAGTTCATCCGAGTCACCTTCTCAAAGGATCGTTCTGAGTCGAGGAAAGCGCGGCGAAGACTCTCGATAGTTCGACGCACTCCCTACAGGAGGTGTTTTGAATCTCGCGGGCTCAAGTGCGGGAAGCAGAAGAAGTGGGGAGAGGGTTCGGCCAGTTGCCGACAGGTAGCGCTGGCCTGCAGTCCGACAAGCCCCGCCCCTCAGGCGCCAACTCATCCCGCGTATTTCAATTAACAGTTTTTATTAAAGCCGTGTATTAGTCATTAGCAGTTAGCCCTCTGGCGGTATCACTCCCTACTCCGGCCTCTCTCTCTCTCTCTCACTCTCACTCTCTCTCCTCCTCCTGCACCACTGTACACTCCTTAAGTTGTTGTTGCTGTGTTGTTGTTAATTATTTACATACCGCGGTTCACCAATCGCCGCAACTTGGAGGGATGCACTCAGGACTCGTTGACAACAAGTGACTTTCGCCAAAGAGGATCCATGACTCTCTCAGAAGAGGAGATGGATTTTTCTCACTCCAGATTTATGGTGAGTATCTTAAAATTTTTCTTCGGGTGAAAAAAATAATAAAAAAATGATTCTATTATCTATCATTACTACAGTGTTTGAATTTTTCAAGTTATTAATTCTATCCAAATTTACAAACTAAAAAAAAACGTGCCTCCAAAAAAACATGTTGATAATTTATATACTATTTCTCACCAAAAAATTAGTTCCCAGGCTTGGAAAAAAAAGTTATTTATTTGACTATCACAATAAATCTTTATTTGAATAAAATTATGATCTGCTCAATGTAGAAAGGGCAATTGATAAATTTTATAAAACATTGGACTCATACCATATTTTAAAATGTACATGAATACAATATATGCATATATGCACAGCCCAAGAATCCCCAAACCATCCACAGTAAATAGTGACTAAAGTGTAGAAATTTCCATTTAATTAATTACAGCCAAGTTTACATACACAAAACAAAAAAATGTTACACATCAAGAGAACAAGATTCCAGAAAAATTGCCAACACGTTCAGTATTTATATACTATTGGCATTTTAAACAAAAAACTGCTTGCAAAAATAAAAAAAAATATAATGAATAAAGTTATTAAAGCTATAAAGTTTTTTTTTTTACAAATAAGTACGAAAACTAAATCAAATTTTGTAAACGTTAATTGGTATTAAACAACTCCCTTTTCACCGGGGGAGGGGGAGGTAGTTTTATCATTAAATCATTTAACATAACAAAAGTATAAAATGCACACAACCAATTGGTTTATAAATTTTAATGCTAGATGTACATAGCAAATTTCCTTAACCCAGGGAGCGCTTTCGAAATTCAAATTGTAGTTTCTGGAACTGCCTCGAGCCCCGGGGAGATTTTGCTAAACTTTCAAATCGTATAACCGTCGTAAACTAACTTAACATTCACGTTTCCTTTAAACATTATAATTATATTTCATGTAAATAAACGTAACTTATTAATGAAGAACCCGCACCAGTTAAAAAGTTATAATTAACTTGGTAGCTGTGCCTTCAATGGCTTTTATTTAGTTCATTAACAATTATTTAACAGCTATTAAATGCTGAAGGGATTGACATCAACGTTTGACATAGAGTGAATTCCGTCTTTAGTACCTAAGGCAACATTTACAAATATAATTGAATATTTAATATGGCTAGGGAGTTGGGGTGTTGTTATTATATTATTCAATCATATAAAATATACAAAGGTGATATTAGGAGTGTACATACAAACCTCAAAATATATTCAAGATTGTCTTATAATGGACGTTTAATGATAATTTTGATTTCTGTGTGCCATAAACTATATCGTAACGTTTGAAGACACTTGCCGGTAACCAAAAGATTATGATAAAAATATGCTTGTATTGTCAGTGATTATATTTTGTTATTTGAAATATTTTAACAGAGAGGATAAAACCGAATGAACACGAAATATAAACAAATATTTTGGTATTTTTTTCCCAATCTCTGTAAAAAAATATACAAATTAATATGTAATAGAAGCTTTTCGAGTGTTCACAGATAAGAAAATAGAAGCACTTTTTTAAGCGTTTAATGACCGATATTACACCGTTATCTATTTTATTTTTTATTCGGAAAGAGAAAAAAAATATTTGCTTCAAAAAAAAAAAACTTCGACTAAAAGCATTAACCATGGTTAGTTAGTACCAGGCTGAAACGTCACGAATTGTCTACGTATTAAATTTATTGTTTGTTATACAAGTTTCTGCTTAATAGTTGGATTAGTGAAATTGAAATAAATTTTTAAAAAGAATATTTGCCAATAGTACGCAACGTGTTTTCCAGTAAGTTGGAATCGCTGAATTTATTTGCTAGGGCCATTGTCAAATTAAATCGGCTAGCACAGGTATACTTTCAAAAAATATTCTGATCTTACCAAACAAGAATAAAATAGACATTTTATAAGCATAGTTGCTGGAGCGACTTAAATCCGTTTCAATACACGTAGGATTATACTGTAATTGCTCGTTAAACATCGCACAAATTAATCTACAAAAATTCATTCACCACTTTGGTTTCATTCTTACCAATCAGTGATTCTGGAATTCGGCTTAGTGTAAAGAACATCTTCAATATTTTTTTTAAAATATTTCTTTTCTGACCTGAAAAATAAACCTGTTTAGAAATAAATCTGTAAATGAAATTTGTATGCAGAAAAAAGTGCGATTGCTACATAAGAGATTTCGACAGAACACCCCTATCTTCCGAAAATGGTGTGGTGAAATTTCTGAAAGACATGTAATTGATAAAATGTTTCACTCAAAACAGCACTAATTCTAGTGAGTAATAAAATAGACTGTTTTTACGATAAAAATTTATTCTTTATTATCACAACATATATTAGGAGCATAGAAGACTCAAAGTTGCATATGTGGGTCGAAAAAAGTATTTTTCAAAAATCTTTATAAGCAATTGTTAGCAAACATTCCCATATGCCCTAGTTGTTAATCCGACGTATTCATGGTTCTGGGTTCATTTTCTAAAAAAGCTTTCTTTTTTTAAAAAATAACTTAGATAAAATTAGAAGTTTGATTTCGTTCGTTTTCGGTATGATATGGTACGCCAGCCCTTTTTACACCGGTATATAAGTGCAAATATTAACCCCTCCAAAATAATAATAAAAATAATGATATTAGTCACTAGGGCCAAATAAATGTATAAAAACTCCTAATAAAGAAGAAACCATTTTATAAGAATATTTAACAAATTTCCTGTTATTTATTTCATAGTTTATTAACATTATTAGTTTTATGCAAAATCGGCAAAAAATCAATCTAGATGAGGGTTAAACAATAAAACTTCTTAAAGAATCATTGTTTAATTAGACCCTTTTACACAAACATTTAGATGAAATTGTTCTTAGATGCTCTCCTGATTTGTTGTTCGATGAAAATTAAAAGAAATGTTTAATGTACTCACAAGAAAACGTTCATAACAATTTCTATTCTAATTAACAATTCATGTATAACATTGTATCCTTTATGAAACGAGTAATGGTTCTGTAACATGTAATGGCATGATGGCTACGATAAAATGGCATGCACAACTTTCCTCAATACAGAGAAGTCTTTTTTATAATTTTTATTTGCTTAAAAAATAACATGTATGAATTTGTCGTGTAAACTCGTAAAAATTTGTCCACCTGACTTTATTCCCACCGTTAGTATAATCGGACAAGAGGTCATAAAATAAATAATCCCCGTAAATTTTGTTCTATGGAAATTTTATAAGCCAATTCTTTATTTTATTATATACACTTCATCTTATACAAAAGAATTTGAATGATTTCAAGGTGATGATAGAATGTACCACTTTTTGTTTTATATATGTGCATTTTATATATATGCAATTTTATGTTAATAAAACAAAAATAAATCTTCAATTTTATAGCTACTTAACGTAATTTTTTTGTTATATTATGTTGCAATATATTTTCAAAAGGTCAAAAGATCATTTCTTTCCCAGTTTGGTACTTTGTTTTTATAAATAAAGTATTTCATCAAAAAAAATACGTGGCATGATTTTTCGAAAAAGGCCGATCATTTTAAAGTAATAACATAAAAAATAATTAAAAAAGTCTATAATTTATTTGTGCACCTTCTGAAGGTTATGGCTGTATACGTTACACAGCGTGCAAGGGTGTAAATATTAAAACCAGATACTCAACTTTTCCAAACTTTGAAATGAAAGATTTTTTTCTAGTTTTCCTGTAAAAAATCACTCTAACACTAAAATTTTCCCATGGTATCCCTAAGATTATTAGTCCATAATTTAATGATATTTAAAGCTTCTAATCACTATACAAAGTGCTTTAGTAGTTGAATTGTTGCCATTTGTGAAGTCATTATTAGGCCTGAATAATGCAAAACGTAGACATAATAAATTTATGCATAAGAGAGACCCAATACCTTTATTTTAAATATGTTTCTCAAAAAAATCTAATTATAGCTAAAGTTACGTTTTATATATATTCGAATCAAAACAAAATGATCATAACAAACGTAAAATAAAATTTCCTTTTATTTTAATATAAATGAGGATGATTATCAAAGGAAATTTCAAGATAAGAATAGGTTTAATATTTTTTGTTTTAATCATTAATATTGAAATCTCAATCATGCCAAAAATAACGTGCTTCGCTCAGCTTCACAAAAGTGGTTTTGATTAATCCCCTCAAATAATGATGTGCTGTCGACGTTTTGAAAGAAGATTTTAATTTGTCCACTAAGAAATATTTTTGTTTTTGGATTGCAGTCATTTATGCATTCGGGACGTGATTTATTCCTTTAGAGTAATGTGTAAAATGAAATAGTCCAGAAGACAGTCATAAAACTTCTTATTATGATGCGGGTAGGATAACCAATATATGAGAACTAGAAAAAAAAACTTGGAAGTCAAGTAGAGGCAGCAACTGGTAGATTCGAATTGAATTGAGCTGAATTATAAATTTTTAATAATTGCGTAAAAAGTAGTGGGATATCGGCACTACGTTTGAAAAACAAATGCTAGTGACAGCACAACAAAATTAACAGGCCAGATTAAGATTACAAACAATATTATCTTATTTTTATTCATAAAAGAGTTGAAGAGATCCTGTTCAGCTGATGAAAGAGAGATGTTTGGCCCTCATCAAATTTACTAGTGGACAACGTTTCGACTTACGATTTTGGACTGCATCAGGTTCTGACAACAAGAAAATCATTTAAGCGGTAAACACGACTGATAATATCCAGTAAGAAAAACAGCCTGTTATCTCTTCTGTTAATTTATTTGCTATTTTATCAACTTAACTGATTTTTTGAAATCATCTGTAATTTAGGCACTAACGTGCAAAGTGAATGATCAGGTTTTTGATCTTCCTCATCAGGTATGCGTACCATAAAATTCCTTCCAGCCTTAAGTTGGATGAACGCAATGGCATTGAATGAAACAGTGCATCTTCCTTTATACACGTATTGGAAACTCAAACTCTTTTATTTGAAGAACGAACTCTTCTACTCATTTATGAATTCCTATGATTACTAATATGATAATTTGTTCGTAATCTTAATCTGGCCTGTTAATTGTGTGGCCATGCTGTCACTACCATTTGTTTTTCGAACGAGTGGATATCGGCACTGCTATTCACGTAATTATCTACAACTTATAACTCAGTTCAATTCAATTCTAATCCAACGATTGTGGCAACAACTCAACTTATTCTAGTTCTCGTACATTGCTTATCCTACAATTGGAATACGAATCCCACGAGAGGATCGTTCGTTAAACAAAGCGAATAGCAAGCCCGGCCGGGTCGGAAAATTTATATACGCCTATCTTGTTCTGGCTCCGCGCTCCAAGGCGTTTTCCAGAGTGTTGACGTCGGGTTTTCCTTTAAAAAAAAGAATAATGTAGGAAAATAAAATAACAAAAAAAAAAAATGTGATCTAGACAAGGCCATGGGATTGGATATGGCCTTCAGCGCGCGTCACGGGGGTATTTAGGTATAAAGCCGATATAATCCCTGTTCCCCGTCTGCCAGTCTCAAACTGTTAACGTACCTTCAATAACACATATCGATAACTTACAGCTGCTCCTTCTAGCCGGCTTTGTCTCGTCCTGGCATTGCTGGGTATCTTCGGGACGACAGTGGATATCGGTGGTCAAATTAATGCAAGAAATTCCACATATTCTTCTTGAACCGTTCATGTACTTTTTTTTTTTTTTTTTTTTTCTAAGCTCTCTAGTTAGAATTTTAGGATGAGGGAGAAATATAAAATATTTAGGGTGATCGGATCCTTGTACTAGGAGGACCTGCTTGAAGGTGGTGTGAGAGGAGTAAGGAGTGTGGGAATCCTCGGTGGAGGTTGATTGTTACGGTACAGTGGTGAGAGTCTACTGGTGGCTGGGCCTAGAGTCTTCTCTAGGCATGTAGTGCAGTCGTAGTTAGTCTGATATCAGTGAGGGTGCCCCTTAGAGGCTTGTTGTTGGTGGGCCAAGCGCCGTGATGTCAACCATTTCTTCTGTTTTACTCGATCTTGTGAGTTGCCATCGTGCCGGTAGCGGTGGTGGTGTCATGTCTCGGAAGAGAGGGTTTAGACTGTGCTTCATCGAGTCGAAGAACTTGATGTGACGTCGTCTGATGGCTTCGGTGATGTTGGGGAGCTCGAACTTTTCGTGCATGTCGGAAGCCTTCATTTCACGAAAAGGGGTATGCCACAGTGCCGTTCGCAGGATGTTGTTCTGGAAGCTCTGGAGGTGCTGGCATGTAGGAATCTAAAGAGTGGTTCATGTACTGCAGCAAAGTTTTTTTCTTGAATACAGATTATAAGGAATTATTATTGGGAAGAAGGGTTTGGTTGTTTGTAAGTTCATCGAGTCTCTCAAAATATATATTTTTATTGATATATCATCCTTTATATAAGTTTTTATATAACTCAGACTTAAAAACTGGTCTTTGTGTTAACATTTTTTTTGGGCAATATTTCCGAGGATGGGGTGGAGCTGAGTTGAATGACTGTCTTAAGTGCCTGTAAACGAAACGTGTTCATATGTTTACTATTACAATAGGATGCAGGAAGCAAAGTGCAATGTGCAGTGCTAAAAGATAAATTACGGCAGAATATTATTGTTAGCTATTAACACCTATCGGAAACCATTAACGAAATCATTCCAAGGAATATCGGTTTAAAATTCGCAGCAGTGGCGAGTCTACGTGATTCCACTACTTGAAATGCTACCGCCGATAGTGGACACGCCTCTAATTAGTTTCGAAAAACTGGTAATGTAGCTATTAGAAAAAGTGAAAAGAAAAGCGAGTTGACTCCTTGCGGAATTTTAATTAATGCTTTTTTTTTCTTTTTTTTTTTTGGTCGGATTGTTCGTTTGCTAGAACGTATAGCGAGGCAGATAACGAATCATGTGAGCTTGCTATCCTTGTCCGGATTCGTCCACGAAAACGGAAGTGGATTTTCCGACGCTACCGTGGTAAGACTCTAAGTAATTGTCTTAAGGACCAAGGATGGAAGGCATTATGCTAAAAATGATATTAAAAATACCCCTCTTAACATTAGAATTAATGTCCGACAATGTTGACGTCGCAACAATATCATTCCTAATAGGTGATTAAAAATATCATTAAAGTTGATAGTTATGACATAAGTATTAATAATCATGATATGCAGTAAATAGTTTATTAAACGTATTGGATGCTTAAAATAAGTGTGTTACTTTATACTGAATTTTTAAAGGCTATCTATGATTTACAAGTTCATTCTTTTTATTTAAACTATTAAAACTTATTGTAAATTTTGCGGTATTGTTTTTTGTTCAAACCGTGGTCATATTTTATCTTTATTTAGATTAAAAAATATAGTTTAAACTACTTATTTTATAATAATTTTGACTATGTTCGAGTTAGAACCGTATTTTTCTTTAATTGATTAACGTTTCATAATTCACTTTCGCCGATGTATTTTTGGGTCGGTTCGAAATACATGGAAGAATTTTCTAGCCTCTCATATTTATAATATATGACCGATGTGATATTCTTCCTATTTCGATTTTTATCTCGTTATCTTGGGTTGATAATTCACGGGCCATAGGTCAGGACTGTTTAGCAGCGTTGCCATATTGGATGAAAGACGATTCCAACGCTCAAAAATGCTTTGGTTGTCAGTAAAGCCCACACTAACTAGTTGGGGCTTAGTTATTCACACCAATATCAGCAAACTTCATATAATACAGAACATAATTTTTTAAGAATAATATTTGCAAAAAACTTATATTTGCTTTTTTAAAGGCTGTGTATATCTAGAATATTTTTCGCCAGTGTGCATAATACCATTCTATATAAATATCTTTATTCAGTTATTATATCATATCAGAGATAAGACTAACTAACGGACACACACTATACCAAAATATTTTGTGTTAATAATATTGACATTATTATTGATATTTTTTATATTTATTATTTTTGTTTTAATTCGGAACGAGACAAAATGGATTGCTTGATAAAGGACTGATTAAGTCCGAAACTTCGCCATGAAGGTATAATAATAAAGATATTTATTTAGAAAATTATGCACATTTTTGAAAATTTATACAAAGTACACATTATTCCAGAAATCAATGTATTATACCTTGCAATCAATTTTTTCGAATCCTGTCTTGAAGATTCTTGTTATAGTCTTATAGAAAGTACAAGCATAAACTACCTCATTATTTAATACACTAACTTTTTTCCTTCTTTTTTTCCTATGTATACAATTGAACACTGGAACAGTACGAATCGTTTCAAGTTGTAAAAGCTGCTTGAAGTATTTAGTATGTTATTTAAATTTGGTTTGTAAATAGAGATGAAAGTAAAGACTTTTTTAATGCTAATAAAATAATTTCAGAGCTATTATAAAAAAAATAGTGATTTGTGAGCTAATAATATCAATTAAAAAAACAGTGCTGATAATATAAACCATTTCTTGACAATTGAAAAATAATGCTAATTATTTGTTTAATCGTTATCGTTCAGGAGCACGTGTTATCCAATTTTATGAATGGAATCAAAGCGTTATTTCTCAATGATTTAAACCTGTTGTATTATGTGTTATTCGCATGACAAGCAATACACTCAAGACTCCATTATGTACGGCGTCGTATGCTTGATGACTTGAAATCGTCGGTTTCGACTTATTATGTATGTCTTCATCAGATCCTATTGAGAAAAAGGGTTTTGTCAACTGTTAGGCAGACGTCCGGGCGAAGTAATCTCCCTCGGTTCGGTTGATCCCAACTCTGGCTGAACTCGCGTCGTTACACTCTTTCTGAGGGTTAATAATTGTATAGTCTAGACTCAGTTAGCTTCCAATTCACGGACAATCAGTTGAGTGTTGCTTGTTGAGCAAGTGACAGACAGACACATTACAGATTATGATACATCTTTATTGTGATAAAACTGCAATCTGCCTTATAAATATATAGATAAATGCTATTGTGATATTCATTCAACCATTCATACAGTATTTACTAACAGCCCAGAGACCTCCAAAATTCACATGGTTGTCACCTCCCTCGCATGGGAAAGAGGAAGCGGAGTCTTGGGAAGTCCCCCACGCTCCTCCGACAGCCGCGTCATCGGATACAAGCCAGTAGAGGCTGACCAAGAGCGCGAGAGCTCCAGATGCTCAATACATGATTTGAGAAACTGGTCGTTGCCAGAACTCCCACTGTCACGTATTTATAGCAGGTCACGAGGTCACTTCCGCTTTAGTCTCTGAGGAGGATTATAGGGATGAGTGGCGCAGTGTAATGACTGTCCTTGGGGATTAGGATGGTTGGATAGGTTACTATGGAATTACATGAGCTTGGAAAGGATGAGTTGAAGAATGCAGGGTATAGTAGTAGGATAAATCATTATGAAGGTTTTTGTTGGTGGCGTAATAAGTGGCATTTACTATTGTTCTCAGGACGTACTCTGTACAGTTGTACAAAGCGTCTGTTGTCTTTTTAGCCTAGTATGGACGGACACATTAAAACAGAAACATTCAACATTTCCAGGACACGTCCATCTTCGATAATTCTCAATAGAATAAATTGGCCTATAATTGGTTGTGACCATTTGTGCTCGCCTGACAGCCGGGCCAAGACATAATCCTATTCAGGCGCCTTGGCAGGTGTAGCCTGGACAGCTTAGCTTCCTGGTCTGCTTTGTAAAAATATTTTAGGAGCTCTCCTATTGTACAGTTATGTTTGAATAAATTACAATAATATGAATAGGATAATTAAATTCTAAAAAAATACTTGAAATTGTTCTAAGTATAAACTGAAGAAACCAATAATTTCGAATGACATCCTGTTGTAATCATCCAACATAATTTTAAGCGTCTTATTACATACAAATACCAACAATTATTTTTAAAAAAATAAAAATATTACGACTTAAAATATAGAAAAAAAGTAGCGTTTCTTTTAAAAAATCGTATTTCCCTTGTGCATGCATATTTGGAAAAACAATTTTATCAATAATCTTTGGTGAGGAGGGTCTTTTAAAAGAAAAAAAAGCTTTATTATGAAGTACAAGCAAAACAAATATTAAGAGTTACGTTACTACATACTGGGTGGAATGTCTAGGGACGAGTGGGGTCTGGGGCTAAAGCTGAGACATATATGCATAAGAAAAGTATTAGATTCTGGGAAGTAGGGATTAAGGGAAGTAAAGAGGGATGCGGTTGCTTACCTAAAAATAACAGGAACCATCAGTGACTTCCATGAAGTTACTAGGCAGATATACAGTTCTGCTCAAGCACCTTTTACTTTTAGCATTATAATATTCTTAGCATTATAAAAACTAATGATTACTTTTTTAACGTCATAGACTACGGTGTACTTAAGCGCAACATACTAGACCTGTACGTTCTATTTGTTATTTTGTTAATTATTCATTATTTAAATGTTACGTTGTTGGTTTTTTACTATTTTTTTTGTTCGTTCTATTTTTTAATATTACTTTTTTTATGTTTTAGTTTATTTCTCACAATTCATTACCAGATCAATTATATTCTCATTTGAACATTTTAGATGAGTTATTATATGCAGTATCTAGTTAATATTATGTTTTATTTCATTTATTGTTACGGTGTGCTTCACACTTCGAGTCCGGTCGGTGCGAGTAAATATATTTTTAACACGACACACCTCAATAGATAATAGAGAGAAGGCTCGTTATCTTCGTTATCTCTCTTAAAAGACTTAACATTTTTACTGATGTTGCACAACCCGAAGATTTGGAATAACCGTTTAGCTGAGCTAAACCTCAAAAAGAGATAAATTGCAATTGACACTTGGATTTGAGAAGGGGATCGATCAGCGATAAGGTTTATTCAATTTTCGTTTATAGTATGTAGATCCTATTGAAGTAAAAGCAGATAAATATTTGTTGATGTCTTTAATCGGTAGGTGTTGATAGTTCACCAATGTAGAAAAACAAGCAAATAGTTTATCTAGAATGATTTAATCTCGGCTTAGATACGTCGAAAAAAGTGAAAATGTTGAAGTTCAGCTTCGATGTATGTTTTGGTATGTTGTTTTCACATTTCAAACAAATAAAACGAGATAGCCAACATTTATAAACAGTACAAATTTAAATAATTATTACTCTTTATTGTGCTATAATTACAATCTGCCTTTTATAAGGTAATAAATAATTAAGATAAACGCTCTCATTCATACCATATTTACAATTCATCATTCACTCACTCATTCATACAATATTTACAGACAGCCCAGAGACCTCCCAAATCCACATGCGAAGAGAAAGCGGAGTCTTGGGAAGTCCCCCACCCTCCTCTGTTAGCCGCGTCCCCGGTTAAATAATTATAAAAAAATATTGATTATGATTTTTGAACTTATTATTTAAATTGATTTTAATAGTAGTAAATTGTTACAAATTTTATAAAACTCTAACATCTAGTTTCTAGTTTAGTTTCTAAACTAACTATAAACTCACAGATCTTAATTAAATTCATATATGCTTGGTTGCTCTCCGTGATATGGTAAAACATTTAAAAATAGTTTATCTTGACTAACATCATTAACTCAACTTTAAATTATAATAAATTCCAAATTATCAAAAAGCAACTTTTTTTTATTAGTTATTTCTGAACACTTAATATTGGAATTTTAGGCCACTATTAAGTTAACCTCAAAAAACACTTTTTGAGGCACCCAAGCTCTTCGTGTAGTTAAATTAACAATCCATAGCACAATAAAATTTGTTATAACTAATTAACATTTTAATAAATAGGTTATTTTAATAAATAATTTTCTGGGCTCACGTTCGAAAGAATTCGAATGAATTAATAAGTAAATTGTTTCCACATAAATATTGGTTGAAGCAATGGATGTAGAAACATATTCATAAATTTAAATTTTTTCTGTGCAGTTGAATTACTTCTTTATTGTGCTAAAATTACAATCTGCCTCATTAAGCTATAGGCAATTGTGGTAAATGTTCTCATTCATATCATATTTACAATTTTCATTCACTCTCTCATTCATACAGTACTTACAAACAGCCCAGAGACCACCCAAATCCACATGGTTGACACCTTCCTCGCGTGGGAAAGAGGAAGCGAAGTCTTGGGAAGTCCCCCACGCTCCTCCGCAAGCCCGTCACCGGATACGAGTCAGTGGAGGCTGACGATGAGCGCGAGAGCCACATACGCTCAGAACATGATTGGAGAAACTGGCCTTTGCCAGGACACCCACTGTTACGCATTTATAGCAGGTCTCGAGGCCACTGGCGTTTCAGTATCCGAGGAGGATTATAGGGATGTGTGGTGCATCATCTTTAAAATGTATTTTCGGCGGAATTCTTGATGGTATTTCGATTAAAATGCAGTCAAATTATGTAGAATTATTAAGGACTGTCTCTACAAGTGGTATTATCACTGAACGCGATAGATAGGTTTCCATTCAGAAAATAGAATAACATTCATTCAATTCACAATAAAAGTAGCCCCGAATTTTTTTCCCATTGTAACAGCTTTATTTTACTATGTACAAGGACGCTACCTTTCATGGGCTTAATTTTACTCTGTAAATTATGAATAAACGGCATTAATCAAGGATAAAAATAACAAGTTATGTGGGACTGGTCGTTACTTTGATTCTTATTTCACGATTAGGAAAAAACTATTGAAATTTTTGATCAAAATACTTCTTTTTTTTAAATATATATCACAAAAACTTTCAAGAAATCGGTAAGAACAGATATATTAATTACATTTTGCTCTCAGTAGCTTTTTTTTCTCGTGCGATACCTTCTTTGACGACTCTTACGTCAAGATAAAAAAAACAGATTTAAATAACTGTTAAGCTCGGAATTGAGAAAGGTTTTAAGTCAGATTGTAGTGGGTCAATGAGGATTTATTGATTATTAAGTTGGAACGACTACTGTATGAATGTAAATACCGTATGAATGAGAGAATGTAAATTTTTGCTGGGGGAGGTCTTTTAGCGCAATTATTTTTTACCCAATAGTAGGCCAGGTTGTAATATTTTTAATAAATATAATTTAAATAACTATCGTTTAAAAGGGGAAAATGTCGACCGTTCTACCAACTTGTCTCCAATTGAAACATTCGGCTTATGTGCTAGTGTTGTTAAGCTCAACTTTTCTCATTAATTTTCAAGCGTGATCTAACTTTTAGCCATTCAATAGGGAAACGTTATTTTTAATATTCTTATATATTATATATAATTTCTGTTATGTATTAACGAGGATTTGGGAGAAAATTCTTTCGATCTTATATGAATTCACGGGCAACTATCAATTCACAGTTGCATTTCGCATATAATCATGCGAGTTCTGGTCAATAATACTTCTGGTAATTAGTGATATTCTTAATGACTTCCGGGCAGACGCCAGATTAATTGCTCCGCGTGCCTTGCGACCGATCAAAGTCATCCAAGAGCAGGTAGTGAATTAATTTTCGCTTCAATTATAATTGGCTTTGAGGACTTGAGACAGTAACGGTATAGAAGAAATGCTAAAAGGAGAGAATTGGGGCGAACCGCGTTAAGTTATAAATGCTGTTTCGATGTTCTGCTAGTCGGGCAATTAAGGAAGGGAACCCTGTGTCCCCGTTGCCTATGTTAGGACCAGCAACGCCTACCCGTCTGTCCAGTTTCCCCAAATGCCCAGGTTTTGAAGTTGAAGCTATAAATAACCTTGTCGTGGCGCACACTGGCTAAAATGTGAAAATAATCTCATTTTTGAAAGCGTTGGAAAAATCAATTTGTCATGAGCCTTACTATATACATCAGTTACTTAAAAAAATGTATTTATTTAGGTACTTATAATATAAGATAACAGTATAAGAACTACATACCCCGACGCTTATTCTAAAGGACTGACATTTCTGTTTATAAGCGGTACTTTCCTTCCGGTTATGCAATAATACTAATCTTTGATACCTTAATACCCTCCTTTAATTTGTATTTAACTTTAAAAAAAACAGAATTCATCTCAGCAAATTGCATATTTTCTTAATGAAGAAATGTACATTGAAGCAAACACGTTACAAAACGGTTTTGTTCGGGATTTATCATAAAGAAAGTCCCTGCTCTAAGTGGTAATTTCAGATTGCATGCTTACATACAAACTAATTTTAATTAATTAATGATGCAGTATATACCTGGAGGTTTGCACATACATTAAACCATCCATACATTTGCATACAGTAAAATATTTTAATAATAGACAAAATTAATCTTCATAAAGAATAGTTAAGAGTTAACACACACAATGGTTTCACTGTAGCGTACTTGAACCTTCGATGCGGAATGTTGACTGAAGACAATAGGTGGCTCAATTGTCTCGGGACAAATAATTAGATCAGCCTCACGACCGAAGAAGGAGCACCTAACCCCTTAAAAACATTATTTAAAGAAATACAAAACTAAAATACGTACACTAAAATTGGCTCCTTGAACTACATCTCATGCATTTTAAGGAGAAACTTGAAGCTAACAAAAAAAAGGTTCGAAAATTGTACAAACTAGATATGGGACCAGACTAAAACTAACAGAGAGATTTTTTTCCCCCCATATGCCCTTGTTATTAAAATGATGGAATTCAATATAGGTTCTATATAAATAAATCTATTTATATCAGGTCATTCATTATATGTCCTGTAGCATTGGTATATTTTTTACAATTTTTAATAATTTTACTTTGCTATTTGTGATTGTTTCAGAGGTACAGTGCATTCATTGTCTATACATGTTTAAAAGAATTATAGACTTACATCTAACAAGATTGGCCTAATTTTAGCCGACAGTCTGTTGCCATCGATGCGGGAATGGTGGTGGGGTCATAGTGTTAAACAATGGGTTTGTTAGGTGCTGCAGCGAGTCAAAAAACTTGATGTGTCTCCGGTGGCTGAATTCAACCACCGACGGCACACCAAGCAACTGGTGCAGGTCGGCGTTCTTTAATCTCTCTCTAGAGGTATGTCTGAACACTTTTCCCATGATCCCAGGCTGAAATCGCTGGAGACTTTTAGCTGTATTGTCAGTCAAGTGAGTATATAGTGGGTCACCATACAGCACGAAGGACACATTCCTATATCATCAATTTGACAAGCTGCAGGCACTTGTTCAGAGCTACCTCTCGAGATGGCTATGTCTGACCTGAGCATGCTTCTTATATCGAATTTTCCCTTCTCCATTTGTTTTGGATTAGCCTCTGTTTGTAAAATGCTACCCTTTCTTCCTGTTGTTGTTGGCTCTCTCATGATGTTTTATTGCTCTGTTCTGTCCACAGGTAAAATCTGGAACAGCAGGGAAAGCCATAAAAAAAAAGGGCAGTTAATTGTCAATTATAGGTTCCACATTCTTTTATGTTTTTAGTCTATTTAGTCTTTTCATATTATTTTTGTATTTAATGTATATTATTTATTATAATACAGCAAGATGAAGGTTTGACCGGCTAAATGTGTAATAATCATCTGCAGAATTTACAAAAATTGATGGTATCTTTGAAATCGAACTAATTTCGGGCATATTATAACTACTTTTTACATTTAACGAAGAAAACAAAAATGACGAATATGCTTCGGAGATAATTCCGAACGAAAAACTATTCCAACAGTTTTGTAGGTTTTTAGTTGAACTTGCGTGATTGGTAATGAGCTGTCGGATCCTATTGGATTAAAAATTATTGGGGGGTGAAAGCTAGACCAATGTGAGCGGCCGGCGCAAACCATCGATGGTTCTGATTGGCTGCCGCACTAACGACCAGAGCCAATCACTTGATTCCTCCGCCGCCCTTGTTCGATGCCTTTTATTAATAACTGAACGACTGCGATTCCGCTGAAGTATGATTGTCATTTGTTAATTGATTAATTGGCAATAAAAAGAATTGTCTATCATTTTGAATAGGATGCCAAATTAAAGATATTGTCGGTTTTATCAACAATATGCAATTTGTGCTTTTTTTTTTTTTTTTCAAACTAAGATTACAAAAAGTCATTAGACCTGGCATTCTTTTGCGAGTGAATTGTGTGATCCCTGGTCTATGTATATATGTCTATATTGTAAGAATGTATATTGTAAATACAGCGTGTATGAGAGAGTAGACATAAATGTGTAAATTGGGTATGAATGCGATCTTTAATCGCAATTACCTATTGCCCTTTTTTGGGCAGACTGTGATTATCTTATGTGAAAGAAACGAAATTGCAATTTACAATAATATTTTACAGTGTGTTTTTAACAGTGGTTAGCAGTCAGAAACTAAGTTTTACAAATTAAGGAAGAATGGACGGGTATGCTATACCAGCTTTACCATTTTCACCATTTTCTAGCCGGTGTAAGAATATTTATTCCCTTTGGTTGGCACGAAATGAAATTTTCCCTTCTCGGTGAGGATCTAACTTAACCCGTTCCGGTCCTAACGATCACATGACTCCCCTTTCCTAGTTTATATCAATTAAAGCTCTGTACTCCCTGTTTAGTAATATGTGTTTTTTTATTATAATTACAAAAAAACATAAAAATTTACATAAAAATTGATAGTTGAGAGTTTTGATGCCCTATTGCTATACTTGAGAACAGTGCTGTAAACTAATGGAACTGTTAAGTGAATTTATTTTGTGAATGCCAAATCTAGTCAAATGCTAGTGAAATTTCGGCAATGTATGTACATAATGCTAATGAATTAAGAGAACTTGATGATACCAAGCTTAATAAAGGTGCACTTCTCTCGGCTCACCCACGATTCATTGTGCAGTGATATGGGCGCTTTCGGTGTCTATAACACCATTCTCAAATAACTTATTATTAATTGAGAATGGTAGTGCAGAAGAGAGGGGTGTGAATTTATTTCACCATTAATTATGTGATGCACCCCACTTGTCTTGAGCAGTTGTATTTTCGGTCATCAGCCGATCAAAAAGCACCTCAGGCGAAGTGGGGGAGGGGGCCTACGGCCGGCGGTGACACTTGCGGCCACAGACGCCACTCACCTCTGGGCCCTATGAAGGGAGCTAAGACAGACTGAGAAGGGCTAAGACACGTGGGCAGGGCCGAGGGGCGCATGTCTTGCCTTAGGTCGGGGGGCATTGCCCGAGGTCAGAAAGACTTCCATTCACCCTTTCCTTCTTACCGTCGACTCCTTCCCTACTTCCGTCTACTCTCCCACGTCAGGCGTAATCCCGTAGGTCCGACTTCTCCCTCCCCCACAACACTTGCTTCTGGTAGACCTTTGATTTCTCTGAAAGTACAAGGTGTCGAATATGTTGAGAATTTCGATTGACCGAAACATAAAACACAACTAATTGTTATGCTATCTTCAATATGCCTATTTTATCGGAAGATCGCATGAGCCCGTATGAAATTTCACACGGTACCCTTATTGGTATTCCTAAAACTAATGGTATTATTAAAAATCGAATATACACAGTAATTTATATTAAGCTGCAGGGGGCTCTTTTTACTGCAATGCATCAGAAACAGCAGGGTACTTTAATTAATAATCATTAAGAAATTGATTTCCCCCACCTGCATTAACCTTGAATAGAAGGGTTCCAAATTCTGTTATTAGCAATCATGTTCTTCAGTTCTTCTTTTTTTACGTGGAGCTGGGGCAGGCATACTACGTTGAAACGTTGTCCATTAATAAAATTAGATGAAAACCCAACCTCTTTCGTCAGTCTAAAGCGATTTACCGAAAGACTTTTCAACTCAATCATTACTTCAATTATACTTCCATTCTCGATTTTATGCTACTTACTAGCTGTTGCACAGGTACTTTCTATCGATCTGTTATCCTAGGGATACGTGGGCGAAATGAGCCCTGATGGGATCCTGGATGTAACAATGTGTGCTGGAGGCTCTAGACGGCGCCTAGCATACCGACCATCAAGGCGCATGGGTGTTTAAGGCTTAATGGCATGCTATTACACAGTCAAATCCATTCCATTGCTATTCCACATCGCTTAGGGTTTAATTCTAGTCTTTCTAGTCACTCCTCCTCGACACGGTACATGAATCTACTCTCACGTGGCACTCCTGATGAATGGAGCTGGGTCCAGACGATAACGTCCCGGAGGTACGTTAGACAAAGACGAGTTTCTACACCCCCTCCATTTGAAACGTTAATGTCTTGCAATAGAAAAAAAAAAGTTTGAAAGTATAAACTATCTTAGATACCAGTTTATTTGAGTTAATTAACTCACCATTTTTTTTTTTCAGGTAACTAAAATTTTTCGAATTTGAACTAGTGTTTATTTCTGAAATATATTTAAACAAAATTGAGGATGGGAAAAATCTCTTGGGTAGTATTTTGAAAAGTTACTAAATTATTAAATACTTATTAGCTTATGCATATATAAAAATATATGATTGTTTTCCTTCCACTCATACAAATTCCTGCTTATTCTAATATTGGCCCTATCGTCATGAGGTTTAGCGCCCGACCTTGAAATTTTATTGCAATAGTCATTTGACCTGATGTTGATATGATCTCTAAGCCGGAAGGTTATCTCATTATAAATTATGACGGTATAAATGTCCTCTGTAATCTTAATTAAAGCTGACTAAAACCCCGTTTAATGCAGAAATAATAAGATGCATTTAACGTTAATACTACAAAGTAAAAAAATAAATAAATTTTACTTCTACTAAATCTTGTCATAAAACATTTGATATTATATATATATATATATATATATATATATATATATATATATATATATATATATATCTGGTAATTAAATTATTTAGAAGTTAAGGCGACTTTGTCGTCCATATTTTTACATAAAACGGTTTTTGTGAAATAATTAAAATAAAAAATCTTCCTCACTTTTGAAAGTCGGCGGAAACACCTTCCCTCCCCTACAGGCTGCGGGGTAAATATTTAAAACGCTTTGATTGAAATTCCCTGCTCAACTTATTTGTTCACCCCGAGCTCAATGGTTTTGTATTCACTACAGCCTCAGAGTGATCGATCGTAAGTGTCTCTCTTTTTTCCACTTATTACTGAATCCAGTCTTAGAATAAGTGAAAACAAATTGTTTACAGGCGATGCGCAATAATCATATTTATTTATTATATTCACTGAACTTAGAGTTTCGCATGGGAGGCAATGACGCCTCCAAGACTTTTAGATTGCAAGAAACCTTTACCCTCAATGACTTTGACCTATTTGGAGTGCAGTCTGGCCCAGTCCTCTAAGGTAACTCTCGTGAATTGTGTAACAACAGTGCTTTTGTGCAACATGCTGATTCGGTGGCATTATCGGCAATCTTATTCCTGCGTATGCCTTAATAAGGTGTACAGTACTGGGTGTATATTTTTTCCCTTGAGCTGACGCATTGTGTAAAGAATTACTCAATGACGGTGGTAGTGGTGTTCTAATTCTGTCCAACAGTCATCCTCAGTGCTTCAATAATCGGTTTGAATACCCCACTAAGTAGTGAGGTTAGCTGTGTGAAATTGGCAACCCTTTCCAGATAACTAGATATACTTTTGTTGTTAATTGTCATATTGACTGTTTAATCACCGAGGATGACTGGCAGTTGAAATGTTTGACTGAAGCGAATGTTTATTTGTTAAGCTAGTTACAATTAATTGATGGAAGTATTGTATTTATAAGGTGTAATTTATAAGTGTCATGCATCAGTCAAATCAGCAGTTCAGTGCCTCCATTTGGTTATTTAGTTAAGGAGTAATTATTTGTGTAAGTAGCTAAAATATGAGCGGTGTTGTAATTGAGTTAATATACAGGTGATTAGTGAAGAGTGAGTGGCGTTAGAGAGAGACAGGGGAGAGACAGAGGAGGCTTGGCTGGGGACGGGAGAGCCTGGCGTGGGGGCGGCAGCGGAGGGGAAGGGGGTAAATTTCTGGTGGGGGTGAGATAAGAGAGGGGTGGTAATGAACCAGCCCGGTTTATAAAAAACAGCGCAGGAATTTTTTTATCGATCTTTTTCCCCGTTGGGCAGCAGGGGGAGGCATCTAGCGGTCGCCTGGTGTAAACCCGACCCCGCTCTTCAGGAGCAGTGCCAGTGGTAAGGTTCGGATCGGGGAAGAGCGACTGTGCGGACATAGGAAGCCGGACCCTAGGACGACTCTGAAGGGTATGACTGTCGTCAGAGAGGATAGCACACACCCGGCGAGGTAAGGTCCTAAAGCTCTTAGCTGTAACCTACCGGCTCTGTGTCTTAGCCACGTGTGCCGCCCCCACCACCCCTTCCCCACCGTCTTACCCCCACCCCGCTCCTTTCTTTATTTACACACATGACCCACGCTCTCTTCTCCTCCTCCTTACCCTGTCCTTTCTTCACATGTCTCAAGGAGCCCGCCGTCTGAGGCGCTGCGATGCCCCGTGTGTGTTTGTGCATTACCTACCCCTATCCTGGCTCTTGCATCACGTTATTTTCCTCGATGTACAAACAATGTATGCTGTAGATTACTATCTTGAATGACCTCCAATCTTGTCCATTACAAAAAAAAATGTCGACCAAAGCGTCATTCCAAACGGCGTGTAAACAACGTCGCGGTTCCGTCTGCATCTTGTACAACTGTCCAAACATTTTTCCATTTCTTCAAATCATTCAAAGTTACAGCAAAGCACAACATTTCACAACCCAAACATTAGTGCGTGTCAAATGGGGGAGCGATGCTCTCTCTCCGAATGGCTGTCCCAGTCCAGTAAAGCTGTTTTGTTCGTTTATAAAAAAAAAGCATGTATGCTTGAAGGTAATCTCCGAACGCCAGTTTGTTTACACTCATTCGGAGTAGATGTAGAGCTTGTCCAGGCGTTGCATTCGTCCACTCGATTCTGTTGTCTTCACTGCTGAAGTAAAATCCACATGAAATTTCCGAGAAATCGTTGATTACTAGAAACAGTAATTAATGAAACTGTTTTAAAACACATTGAGTCGACTTATAATCCATAAGTTCGTTTCATAAAATAGTGAACAGGAAGTCTGTCCGAGATATTCACCACAACTTTTCCTAATTCCTGAATATCTTTTAAATATTTTAATGTCAGTATTATTCGCATTCTTAAACTTCTGAAATTATATCTTTATATTCTATGTCTATTTTTGACTTCTTTATATGAATTTGAAGTTGACTTTATGGATGAATACATCTGAATACATTTCATTTCATAACCTCATTTTTTGAATATGAAACCAGATATGACTTCTGTATCGAAAGACTTTCCAATTTATTTTCATACCCAACGCCCTGCAGTAAACCTCACTCTACAAACTTGTTAATGTCCAGGATCTTAGATCTTTTTACAGTATTATTTATGACTGCCTAGACTTGTGTATAAGTTTACTTAAAGTAAAGTTATAATTACATTAATTATATATTTCAATATCATCTTGACGGAAGTACGGGGACGTTTAAAACGGTAGTTTACCTCACTTTTAGAGTTTAAAAACCTCTTATTTAGTTGATATTTATAAGTCAATTAACTTCATGTTTGCCCACCGTATCCTTCAATCTGGCACTAACGGTTTCGAAAGCACAACTATCATATTCGGGTGGATGCAGCGAAAATGTTAGTGGTGAAACAAAGTAAGCCATGGGAAGGCATAGACTTAATTTATTTATATTAAACGCCGGCATATAAATATAAATTAATTGACTTTATAGCCGAAGCATAGCGGTAAATCTCACTTCATGAAGTTGTGAATCAGTACGGTCGTTGAGATTTCTTCGCATTCAGCTAGATACCTTCAAGTGTAATTTCTCCAATAAATTTTGAAGCATTCTGAGTCAATATTTATTGTAAGAAATGGTGTCCTGTGATTATAAAATTTGACCAGCTAAAATTTCATATATTTGTTCAGCGGATCATTGATTATATAAATGTGAACTGAATGACACGCTAAGTATATTTCCAAAATCGTTTGAATGATAATTGCTTTAATATAGCATTGACTTTGACTCAGAAAGGGGCCTTCGAATTTTCCGGCTCTCTCTAGTCCTTGCGATGTATTCTGAATCATTGCTAATCATCAGCCAAATCATATAATTTCCGAATTACATATTATAATAATATCTTCATTATATATCCCTTGATAGCGATTTATTTTACATAATGCGGATTATACGTTGACAGTTTTAGTCACCGCTAAATTTACAACGTCCAGTGAAAGAAAATATTTAAAAAAATAAAATATATATAAAAATATTTATAAAGAAGTAAAACTAGAAAATTAAATAAATGCAAACGAAAACCATATGAAGAAAATAATATAATACCCTGCTTGAAAAATATAATATGAAAGACACAACTTCACTATCTTTTGAAATCTGGTTTATCTGTATATAAAAAACAGTGTACAGTCATTCTTCGTTTTCTATAACTGGTTAATTAGTACTTATAGTTATATAAGTAATTTATAAGAAATATTACATATACTTACAGTCCCTGTTCCAGAATGATTTTCTTAATACGTCTTAAAATCATTTTTGTGCCGCGGAAGCATTCAATGGTAGCAATGATGGAGTTATATCATCTTGAAATATACCTTTATTTTCAAAAAAACCAATTAATTTTAATGTCCGACTGCCAGAAGTAAAACTACCTTTATAAACGGGAAGTGTCCTTGGTACAGCAGGTACTCGAAACCTTTTCTACCTTCCAAATATAGTCATCATCAATCTCATTTGAAGTGTTAGATGTCTTGATTAATCGGATATGATTAATCATTCGATATTATTCCCGTACTGATTGAACTATAAACGTAAATTTGAGAGGTTTCCGATGTCAAATATATTCATTGAAACGAAAATGTATTTACTGCAGTTATATGTTCCCTTATATATAAAATTTCATGGGCCATGTAAGTTAAATATTTTTGTAAAGAAATTTGTGAAAAACAATTAGTACACTCCAGCCGACTATTTCTTTTTATGTCTCTTACATTAAAACTTGGTTGCTGCGTAAAATAAAAATGAACCATTTATGATCACTTCTGTGTTGAATTTTTACAAAATAACGCTTTTTTAATCTGGATCACACATGCTTAATATTAAGTTTTTTTTAAATATGAGCGCCTGACTGAAGACTAGGAGTAAAATTCTAAGCTTTAGCTTAATTAAATTGTAATAAATCAAGATTTTTTCTCTATTCCTCAACCTTTCACGACTACGTAAGACAATCCAATTATATTATACTAGGTTTTCATTGATAGATGTGAATGTATTTTTTTTTGTTTCATATCCCCTTGTTACAAAATACAGATTCTACAAAGGAGTATATTTACAATTGCTTTTAATATTTACAATTTTATACCAATTCTGTTTTATACTAATAGTGATCTGCATTTTACAAAAGTGTAATGATGTACATTATACATTAATGGGTTGAATTTATTAAAAGTGATGTGGCTCACCTTATTTATCATAGACTTAAAACTAACTTGCATCTAACAATAAAAACTTAAACTAAATCGTAAGCTAATTTTCCCCGACAGTCTGTTGCCATCGATTTGGGAAGGCTGGTGGAGTCATAGTGTTTAACACTGGATTTTTTGAGGTGCTGCAATGAGTCAAAAAATATGATGCAGGTCGGCGTTCTTTAACCTCTCGAGAGAGGTATCTATATATTTACATACATAATATAATTTATTTTTATACGCTAGCTTAGTCCGCGGCATCAAAGTGTACAGGGAAATATTAATATTTGGGACATTACAAATATTTGGTACTTTTGAAGACTTCACTTTCTCAGAACTCTGAAATTAATAAGAAACAAGCTCTGTAAATATCGGGTCCCTGCTAACTTGAGTGACCATTTAAGTTAGACCGGTGAAGTCTTTGAATAATTTATTCTCCCTTTCTCATATATAAGTTGTTCTCACAGAAGATATTGATCTCGTTTAAGTTAAAACTTTATTCATTCTAATCGAAGGTCGTCCACTATTACCATAAAAAATTCGGGACATATCCCCATTTGTATAAAATTATCCGTACATATTAAGCTTAGTGATAGTTCACGACTGTTAGCGGTTTTCGTATTTCTGTTGTGGGTCTTGTTTGAACGATAAATGCGGTTACACCAGCTATTATGTAAGCAATAACGTTTTGCTAAAACGTTTGAGAACGTTTTTTAAGATCACAAATATAAAAAAAGAACGATGGCATGACTAAACGAGGCAACGACCTATATCGGAACATGCAGAGGAAGTGTCGACAGTTTGTAATTAAGACAACACTCTTCTGGATCGATAAGCAATCGACAAAGATAGCCATGAACAATTTCACTAATTACAGTAATTAGGAAGAGATCGTTTTGTTTATGGCTCAATTTTAAAATATCCGACTTTTACACAAGTATATAAATATAAATTTTGTATTGCCATCATGACGAAAAAAAATATTTGCAATGTTCACATACTAAAAACAATCTTCTGCAAATATGCAATGCGTTTAGTCTAAAACAGCAGCAATATCATCGCTCTTGGTTGTGAATTCACCTAGGTTACATAATTATGTCGAAGTGCATGAGAAACGTTTTTTGAGTTTTGAAAGTGCATTTTGAAAAAATGTCTCAGTGGTCGTTGTTTTACCAGTCCAGACTACTTCTGCTTCATGTGTTGTGAATGTACAATCAATAAGTATCAATGAAGTATAACAGACTTCGTCAAAAAGGTGTTATGCATATTTCGGTTTATGAATAGGAGATCAAGATTAAGTTTGGACTCCTCACAAAAGTTTGTCGCTGCTGCGTAGAAAAACTTCGTTTGTGGCATAAAGGTCAAATCATTCAAGGTTCAATCTTTCAAATTTCATATCGCAATGACGTGGCGGGA
Organism: Acanthosoma haemorrhoidale; assembly: GCA_930367205.1. NCBI lineage: Eukaryota > Metazoa > Arthropoda > Insecta > Hemiptera > Acanthosomatidae > Acanthosoma > Acanthosoma haemorrhoidale. The sequence goes on along the minus strand of OV884015.1, from coordinate 69,914,132 downwards.
GTAAAAAAGTCATAGGAATGACTTACTTTCGCACATATGATTCAAAGTCAAAACCATAAAATGGGCATTAACTATCCTAATTTTGTATATGCTAGTCGTCCGGTACCACACGGTTCTGGACAACCAGTTCCTCAGACTCCTCGTGACTTGGACGGCGTTGGTTGGTAAATAGATGGAGAAGCTTGGACGGTGAAAAAGTACGATCAGCAGATATTATCAATCCAAATTTCCAGATGATTTTTTTGTTGTGTTGTACTATCTATACATTTTGTCGTTATTTCTTTTAAAATATATGGAATATCATCGGCTTTGGATTCAACTTAACTACAGTAGTGCACCTTGGTTTGTCAAGTATTGGTGTTAAAAATTTATTTTGGATTGTTTGAAGTTGGTAATATACCAACGAAAGTGAGATGAATCTACATTTGTGTTACTAATTTTTTTTCAGAAGGTAACTTAAAAACATTTTTTTTCCCTTAGCTCTCAAATGTTTAAGATTATGGATAAGGGAAAAATGAAGGAATTTATTTGGGGTGAGCGAATCCTACTTAATAACATATAAATCATATGTCATCAAATGGATATTTATGATATTAGAATCTGCGGAAACGGAAAATGGATTTTGTTTATTTAAACAAAAGCCCGAACCGAAAGTAATGATATTCGCGTGGTCTTTAAGGCCTTTCCGTGACAAAAAAAAAACAAACGAAAATCCTGTTAGCGTAATGCAATAATATTCCATAATGATAAAAAAATCAGTGAAAACATAGATAAAAGCTTATCAAGAAATGTCCTGGATGAGTTGTTTGACATTAGCGCAAAATAACATAATTTTAAAATTGCTTTATTTGTTAAAACGAATCAATAGTCAATCAGAGATCCCATTTGAATCATTAAAAACAAAAGTACTTAAACAAACTGTTACCTGTACCGTTTAGTATGCATTCAATTTGAAAAAAAAGCTACAACAACTCGGAAATGCTAATTTTGTACTCTTCTTTAGCACTGTGTCCATTTTGCCCGGAATGAATTACTTCAATTCAACTGATTCATGTTTATAGTGTAGTAATAATTTTAGTTTTATTTGTCCTTACAGTTCTTAAAAGGTGTCCCGAAACGAGTATTTATAAATTCATTCTATAGCTGGCAATAAGATACAAAGAAATCTCTCAGAAATCATCGAATTTTTATTTTGTTTGCATTTTTACAGCAAATCGGCAGATCTGGATTTTTTTTCCAATACTGATATATGAGCAAAATTAGATCATCTTTATACACCCAGATGTATTTTAATGTTTAAAGCATTAACGAAATTTCATTCTTTTAGAAACATTCATTGGGGTAGTTTGGTGAGTTTGATGTTGTTTGTACCTAAAATTGATCTTACATCTTGTAGTGTGTATACAAAGTCTACACAAATTATAGTTTATGTAAAATATTTTCTTCCTATGTTCATTTTCTGGAGTTTAGGACCAAAATAATTAAGCAAACCGTGCATTTTTTTACCTGCTCGTTTTTTTAAGGCATTTCCGAACATACAAACAGAAAATATTGCCATGTTTGGAAGCGTGTCTGTTTTATAGTTGTTCGAAGAGCATTACATAAAATAAAAAAAAAATTGAATTGCTTCGAGTGATAGAGACGATAGAGATGTTTTATTGGTTGTGTCATAACAACGTTTAATGACTGTACGCGGGCAAGGTTTTTAAATTGCACTCTGACGCAAAAGTGGAAGGGACAACACTCCATTCCGGCCCTGAAATCTGATTCAAAAAGCGACGGCAAACAGACGTCAAGTGCTCCAAAAGAAAAAAAAAATTCAATCTGCGAAGCACCATGGCACAAAGAGGCAGTCAATTAGAATGTCCGTTCTGCTATTGATGCGATGCCTCAGCTATTAACTGCACTAGCAATCCATCAATACTACCGTTTTCGGATTGTCTTTCCAACCTTTGTATCCGTGTTTTCCAAGCTTTAATATCTTTCTAATTTTCACTTTGCAAAATTGTTCGGGCGGCCAGGGAGGGATGTTCTGATGGTGAAAGAATGAAATTAGCACATCAGCGCTCAACAGTGAGTTCCAATATTTCTCTCATCAATCTAAGTAGGATACATTCAACATAAATACAGATTACATCCACTTAAATATCAATATCTTTTAACATTTGGTCTTATCGCAAACATGGGAAGGAAAGATATACAAGGTGACACCAAAGTAAACAGCCAAAATGTTATCTCGTTTAGAAAGAATTTGGTGATGACGAATACATCCAGGGTCGCAAAACAAATCATTTTGAGTTTTTCTTGAACAGCTCAAAAGCCTACCCAACCAACTAACTAAAAAGCAAATATATATTGTTTCGGAATCCCGGGACCAACTATTTTGTATCGATCGAAACGATTATTTTTGTTGACATTTAGAAAATTCACTGTTCTTCAAAGAGGTACGTCTGAGACAAATTTGAAAAATCGTTGCGATTTGATTCTAATTGATCTGGAAAATATGCTTGTTTGTAAAAGTGGTCAGTTTTTACTTTTTACAATCTAAGATGTGTGTGTGAACATTGTCTTTTGAACTAGGTCAATCTATCAAGCAGAGACTGAAGCGAGAATAAATAGTAACTACTTGAATAAATAAGTACAGAATCTGATTAAGGAAACCAAATTTAAATTTTAGAGGTGACGTTAGTGAACTGTCACTATATTGGGACACTATAATGGTCCGAATAAGTATACATATTGATTAAACAGTGCTTTGGTCCACAACCTCCGGCTACTAATCTACCTGCATTACTTAAATGGTTTAATATTGCCTTAATTTTTTAGTAACGGTATACTTTTAGTGTAGGCGTTTTTTCTTTGTTTTTTTGCAGTTCTTGTGGAAAGTAGCGAGGCGGTATCTTGTTCATGAGGACTATTGTAGTAATTCGCCGTATCTGACACGTGCTGACAATTTCAGGTGATGATAATTTGAACTATTCATCGGCGCCACCAGATTTAGAGTACTTGAGGATTATAAAATAATTCCTGATTCATCCTCCGATTCCTTTTGAACAACAGCGGCTTATTCCAGGACTATCCTTGGAAGCCAAGAGTGGACAGGACTAATTCCTGAGGATAAAAAGCTCAACTCGTATTATAGCGATTCCACGAGGATGCTTACTACCCAACCCCCGGTCTGGAAAAAAAAAAAAAAAAATAATCTAAATATGTAGAAAAAAATGAAGGGGGCTGGGAGGAATATAGAGCACGTAAAGGATGCTGTGATCCCTGGCATTAGGTATTTCTCATTCTACGTTGCTTTGCCAACTAAGCTCCAGTACGTCATTACGTGCCATTGCCGGCAACATTCCCCTAACGTCTAATTACAGTTAAGTTAGAGTCTTCACGCGTAATAATTTTTTTAGCCACCTTAAAAATATACGTGAATATACACGACACGGCACGTGAATATACGTTAAAAATATACGACTGAAACTAAGGAATATTCACCGGTGAATTTCGATATTCGCCAGCTGATTTGTGAATACTGAATAAAAATATTGTTTTTTACGTTAATACTAAAATGCAATTATTTGATACATGATATATGTCAAAATAGAATAAATCTGATGTAAATGGTCTGTTGAATCCAAAACTGATCTTGAGAACTAAGTGTGGTAAGATTATGACATATTCCCGAATCGCACTCTAATTTGCAAGAATTTTTGGGCTGGAAGAACTATAGCGATGCTTCCAACTATAAAGAATATAAGGAATAGGATGGGTACCCCTGAAAGTAGTGCAAATGACAGCAGATTCTTGGATGATAGCAAGTATATGAGAAACATCCAAAGGAAGATGCGTGAAACAGGAAGAAATCGAGGAAAAAAAATAAAAGGATGATATTGACGTGGATAACCTTGATTTGGAGGAAAGCCTGTAATATAATAGAATAAATATTTGGACTGTCACTTAAGGAAGGGCGTTACCCAAATGCTAAATGTTTGTGAAAACAGGAAATACAAAAAAAGAAAAGATCAAAAACAAAATAAAGTGAAAAAAAAAATCAGTGTTGTGATTTGTAAGGCTTTTAAGTCCTCTGTTGTTTGTGACTGCCCCTGGTGATTGCGTTGATTTGGAGCTGTATCTAGCGACCAGCACTTTTCTATGCTAATTCAGTGGCAGGATTCCTTCCTTGAATTTGTCGGTTCCTAACGAGCCACGGAGTACTGAGGATCATCCGTAGAACTTTACCTTGGAAACTTTAGTCTGTGAAGTTGTGTTGGGCAAGCTTGTAAAATATTTAGAAGTTCCGATGATAAGGAAGGAAATTAATATATGAAGGCAAACAAGTATATTGGTTTTCCTTTATAAGCTTCGATAGTTGCCAAATGAATATTGGAAACATTCTTTGAAACGGGTTAAAATTTTCTGCAGGCTGCTGAGAAAAACAATATTAACCTTTTCGCTTTTCCCCCGACCACCAGTATTAACCAGAAACCGATGGCTTATCCTTGTACGGTAGCTCAGGTACTACACAGGCTGGTCTCACTACCACTCTCTCATCAAACATCTGACTGAATTGAGTCTAGTGAGCGCTGATGTTTTCGGACCAGCTAGTTTGCGAGTGAGCGGACCACAGTGTACTAACGGTTCACAGTAACATTAGCGCTCTGGGATGATGGCCACTGCCTCCAGTATTCGTAGTCGGAATACACTGTTAGGGTTTTGAATTATCCAAAAACGAAGTGAGCCGTTTAACTTAATCACATCAAGGCTAAAACATCAGTTTAATTTTTTTTTGTGATTAATATTACTTTTAAAATATCCGATTCTTGGTTGTTATCGCTTAAAACATTTTCATACGGTTCTAATAAATAACTGGTAGGTACACAGACGTCCGCGACATTGTTCAGGAGAACCTGAATACCAATGAAAATTCAATTTGATTTAAATCCCCCCCTTAAATAAATATTTACAATTGACTAGAAGGCTGATTTTGTTTATGAAATAATTCTGTTCAAAATTCGGCCACATGGCATTAGTGAACTGAGAAACAGCTGATTTAGGATCGTGATAGCATTCCGAAATGAAAGCTTTTGGATCATGTTTGAGATTTGCTGACGCTTTGAATAAGATATACGATAAGGCAGGCCGTCGAGTCGTAACTGGCTGATAACGGACTAATTTATTGCTCCGTCTTAATCTATCGGCTCCTATACCTCCTCGGAACCGATATTACATCAGCTTTTCAGGGATATGTGTAATATTCAATTCGGAATTTGACTGAAGATATCGGATGGGCTTAAAAGTTGATCGTATTCGTTTGTTCCTTAAAATTATCTTATGGGACCGAGTACCCTGTACTGTTGAAAAAAACACGGGGATTACAAATCATGTGAGGAGGAAAAATACCTATGGCACCGCTCTACTTAACAACAAAACAAGATAAGACCATGGCTATTTTTGATTTTGAATGCATTAGATCTATAATGGTGCAAATTTTGTCAAACGCATACTTATAACTTTTTTTTTTTAGATAAAACAACAACTTTATTATGATAAAATTACAATCTGCCTCCTTGGCCAATAAGTGATTGTGATAAATGTTTTCATTCATACCAAATTTACAATTTTCATTCGCTCGCTCATTCATACAGTATTTACAAATAGCCCAGAGACCTCCAAAATCCACATGGTTGACACCTTTCTCGCGTGGGAAAGAGGAAGCGAAGTCTTGGGAAGTCCCCCACGCTCCTCCGTCAGCCGCGTCGCCGGATACGAGCCAGCGGAGGCTAACCAAGAGCACGAGACCCACATACGCTCAGGACATGATTGCAGAAGCTGGCTATTACCAGGACTCCCACTGTTACGCATTATAAACTAATACTTATAGCAGTTCTCGAGGCCACTGCCATTTTAGTCTCCGAGGAGGATTACAGGGATGAGTGGTGCAGTGTAATTTGACAATGACTGTGCTGGGGGATTAGTGTGGTTGAATAGGTTAATATGGAATTTCATGGACTTGGAAGGCATGAGTTCGAGAATGTAAGGTATATTGAGATCGTTATGAAGGGTTTGGTTGCTGACGTAAGAAGGGGTATTTACTATTGTTCTCAGGACTTTTAATTGAAAGGATTGCACACGCTTGATGTTCGACTTTTTTGCTGTCCTCCAAAGCTCTATTCCATATGTCCAGATTGGCTTAAGTATAACTTTGTAAATTAGTAATTTTTTTTCTATTGAGAGATGGGATGTCATTTGAAGTAGTCTGTACAGTTTTCCAAAGCGTCTGTTTAGTTCTTGTCTTTTTAGCCTCGTATGTGAGTTCCAGGTCAGACGTTTGTCGAGATGGAAGCCTAAGTACCGCACTAACTCGGATACAATGATACGAATGGAAGAAATTAGTGGACAAGACTTGCGGCAGAGGGTGAATAAACTTTTATGGAAACATTTTGCTTCATTAACTTTAATCCATCATGGGTTGCACCATTGTTCGATCTCATCAAGGTGTTTTTCAAGGTTATGGGATGCTATATCGGGGTCTGAGTGGGATGACAAGACTGCTGTGTCATCTGCAAATGTGGCCAAGAATGTATTGGGGGTAGAGGGGACATCGGCGGTGTATAGGTTATAAGGGATGGGACCCAGGACACTGTCCTGTGGAACTCCTGCTTTTATGGGATAGTAGTTAGAATATTCTAAACCACAGCTAACTTGGAAGAAGCGGTTTGAAAGGTAGGACTGTAGGATTAGGAAAAGGGTCTGTGGTAAATATAATTTATTTACCTAAAGCTAAATATTTTAGCTTGTAAAGCAAACCTGTGTGCCAGACCCTGTCAAAAACTTGAGCTATGTCCAGAAAGGCAGCAGTGCAATACTCTTGGGTTCAAGGGATGAGGATATGTGATCAACAAGGCGAAGGCCTTTTAGTAATATTCCACAAGGAGTTATCCCTGGTATATAGAGGGGAGAGGTGGGAATTAAAAGAACGTAACGGAAGGATGCCAATTGCCGTTTTACCAATCTGCAGTACTAATTGTACGAGCGACGATCAGCAGGATGTCGGGATTTTTGCCACACTGTTCTCGAGTGGCGTTTGGATTGGATTAGGTCTTTGAGATACTGAGGTAAAGGATTTTAATTGTGAATTTTTGGATGCCGGTGGGGTGACGATGCCTCCCGGGCCGACCTCTGGATCAGAGTAGTGAAGGAATGCACTGCATCACCAAGGTCTTGGGATGTTTTCAGATATACTTTGAGGTCTACAGAGTCTGTAAGAATCTGGTGGAAGTGGTTCCAATCAACTGGGCCCCTAATAAATGAAGGAGGAGGCAGTTTGTGAATTGGTCTTAGGGAAATGGTTAGGATCAAGAACTATGATCGGAGGAGAGGTCGTCGAGGCGTTCAAGTGAATAGTTTAGTGTTCCTAAACTATTGTAGAAAAATACGTGAAGGAGAACAGGATTTCGGTCAGGAGAGATAGTGGAACAATGTTTCCGTGCGAGTGCAGACAGCAAAGCACGTCCTCGTGTGTTAGTGGATCTTGAGCCCAAATGTTGGTGTTAAAGTTTTGTGGGTGGGGACAAGGAAACGATGCCTTCGCATCGCAATTCACTTTTTTATTTTTTGTGTTTCATTTATATTTACTTATAACTTACTTAATTCTAGGAAGGAGATGAATTGGGAATCAGAAATGGATTTACTAGGTGGGTAGTACACTGATGCAGAGTAAGGGGGAAAGGGAAGGTGCTGATTGACACTGCAGTGGATTGACAGAAATCGTGTGCTACCAAAGGAACTATGTGATGAGAAATGGAGTTATGAGCAATGACAGCGGTACCTGCATGAGCTGTTCTATCTGGGTGATCAGTGCGATAAGTTTGGTACTGTCGAACGGTAAATGGTCGTTTACTCGTAAGTCTTGTTTCAGTAATGAGAGCTACGTCGATGTTCTTGTCGTGGAGTAGTGCTGTCAGTTCGTTAGTGTGGGTGCAACCACCATTCGCATTCCAAAGGAGAATGGATAAGGAGTCGGAAGGATCCACTTAACTTTAAAAATTTACATGTAACTGTATGTTTTTAGACTTTGATCAATCCTAGACTTACATACTTATTCCGCGGAGCTACAGATTAATTGCTGACAGAAAATTTACCGTACAAAAAAAGAGTTTGCTTTGCCGTTTATGAATATAATAAAGTAAATATCATTTATTCCTGAAAATGCACGGCATCCATTTATGAATACATGGTTCCACAGATCAAAAACTTGCATCTTAGATTAGATTGTAAAATAGATTACATCTTTAAATGGACATATTTGAAGATGTATGTTTATGATTGGAGGTGTGTTTTTTGAGTATTCGTAGGTGAAAATGTGTTGAAAAAAAATCTGATAAATTAAATATTCTAGGAATTATTGATGATATTGGTTCCTAGAAGCTTGATACGTTCTAATTGTAATGAACAGAACCCCTTCTTGTTCCTCCTTAGTGGCCAAATGGCGCTGATGTCCCCTTCATATATTGGTTTTGAACGCCTTTCTAAGAAAATTCATTAGGAGGAACGAAGATGGTACCCGGAATGTAATAACTACTTTTTTAATTAAGAATATTGTTTGTGATGAGAGGTTCTACTTTCATTCGGTTACGTTAATGAATAAAAAACCAAGTAACTTTTTAAAAATCATTTAATAACTTTGTATGTCACTGACACGTGCGAAATATCTTTCTATTTTCCATCAATTTCTACATTTAAAGTTTTGTTTATATTAAAACGAAACTCCATGGTGTAACACTTCAGAAGGGTGGCGCTGAGGCGCTGTACCTTTCAACTTTGAATTCAGTTTTCGTAATCGATTTTTAATTCAAGTAACTGATCATTTATCCTCACTAGACTGATTAAACTCCGACCAGACCCAAAAGATAAAATCTAGGGCTTGTGTCGTACCCGGGTCTGAGCAGAAAAACCAATTTGCTGACCACTAGTATTCGTGGTTTATATTCATTTCCGGAAATAAAATTGAATTTATTATAGATGTTAACAAATTTCGGTCTTTAAAATCTACGATCTATTAAAAAAATTAGTGAACCCAGATCAACCAGTCTTGTGAACTTGAGTTCCGCAATTCCCATCTGACCATTGCTTTTCAACTACTCTCTTTCAATATGCACTAGATCTGTCTTCGTGTTACTTCAAATTCAAAACAATTTATTTTCGATATTTACATAATGATGAACATGAATATTTGACAATACAGTATGGGGAAAGATATTCCGTCCGTTCGCTCTTACCGTGCGTGCTCAATTTCCCAACATTGTGCTAGGGAGCGCTTGGTGTTGTCGAGAGATAGCGCCGGTTCATAGCTGTTACCAACAGCATGGTTCGACATTGATTACAATATCACGTTCTTATTTCAATGTCAAATAATCTATTTTTAAAATAAAATAAGCTAATATCATAGTTTATACTAGTTTTCGATTCGTTTATTTTACAAAAACGTATGCTACATGTGCAATCTCGATTTACGTCTTGCACGTTTAATTTTATAACTCTTATATAAGTACAAAATATGTATATTTTTAGGGGGGGGGGGGGTGAAACCTTTTTTTTTTTCAGGAAAGTCCGTGATGTTTGAATTTTTTCTCAACATGTAACATATTTGGATAATGAAATAACCTATTTTCGTATTTCCTACTAGTTCGGTTCGTTTATTGGTAGATATTACATTAGCACATCTTATGCATGCCAACCATTATTGATATAATTATTGTGTAAGAGTGAGAATCTCCTGTGTTTACATATGCCAATATGGATTGTGGTTATTGCTTTTAAATGATCTAGGATTTATTCAGCTTTGGATTTGTCATGCAAACATAACTATTGTAGTGTACCTTCGTTAGTCAAATGATATTCTGAAAAACTTATTTTGGATTATTGTAAGTTTAGTGATGTCTGTGTTTGTGACCATGCTCCAACTAAGTGCGTACTTCTAGTGACTTGGTCTATGTTACTTGTGCTGTACGAAGAGTATAAGAGGCCTGCGGAGAGACGGTAGCTGAGGTGAGAAAGAACTGCGTGACGGAAGATCCGTGTAAAGAGACCATTGTCAGCGGGGCAGGATTCCGGGCTTGGGGTATATTCAATAGCCAGCCAAGGACGGCCTACCATTCACTTCTCTCCTCATTCACCTCCTCCTCCTCCTTGGCTCTATTCAGTGCTGCCTCAATCGCCCCTTCAGTGGATCCACCGTGGACGCGCTGTCTAGCACCGAGCAGTCTGGGTTACCCAACTCCACCGCATGTACATGCTACGCCGCACAACCTTAAACGCTGAACTAAACTGATTTTGTCAACATTATCTCAAATTAATGACGATTCGCCCACAGTGCTTGAAAATATATATTAGCCACCAATTATAAACAGCGACTAAATATCAAATAGATATCGAGTACAAAGCCCAGCTGCAGGCGGCACCCCAGTCCCGCTCGTCCGGGAGGCAGACATGTATTCTCATTTTAAGGACACGAGGACTGATCGGAGGATATGGTTAAAAACCATGTTGCCCACCAATATTTCATATCTCATCGCAGTCCTCCGATATTTGCAAAGCTATTTTGAATATTCATGACATTTGGTTATATCTGTAACGAATATAAAAAATATCCAAAGTGTTTAGTTTAGAGGTTAGCTCGTCTATGACGATATGCTTAGTGGAGGGGGGGGTATGTTGGCATGTGTAGCGTTGCTATCAAATCATTACTACAACCCAGGTCCATTTGGTTTAGATCCAGGGCATCTTTCTTCTCGAGCAATGCTCTAATGGCTTCAGAAATTATGTAACCCACAACAATAATCTAATATGAAAATAGTTGTAAGATTTTCTTAGAAAATATTAAGTTGTGAAGACATACTGTGTCACTGTACAGCTAAGACGTTATAAATGTTACATTTTGTCTTCTGGAAAGACGTTATCCATTATTTAGGCGCGACTCGGAGCACCTGAATCCCTGAATTATTTAACATCTCCAATAGGAACAACTGTCACTATTAGAGCTGGAGCTATTGTAAAATTATTTATAGTTTTCTTTCCGTCACAGAATGTCAGATGTGGTCGAGTTGATGTGTAGCCCTATTTCGTCCTACGGAGGGAGAGCTGTGTTCCAGTAGTTGGATGAAATGTTAGTTTGTTTAAAAATAATTCACTTTTTTATTTTTTGTGTTTCATTTATATTTACTTATAACTTACTTATAATCATTTTTCAGACAGGCGGTAACATTGACCTTTTTATTCATTAAATAAAATTACAATTAACTTGTACGTTATCTTGAACAATTTCCATTCATGCAATATATACATGCCCATTTTGCCCAGGATTTCCCTCTGCAATCCCTATCCGACCGTGTCGTCTTGTGGGAAAGGCTATAGAGAGAGCAAGAGAGCCGAAGACGCTCAGATTAGAGTGGGGATGTCGGACAGTGCCTGGACCCCATGACATGTTTACTTTGCTATAAAACTAATTTCTGTTTACAATAACTTGAGATGACATCGCCGTTTTTTTTTTAAGCAACGAGGAGGATCGTAAGGACGACTGTGAACATGATTTGGGATAACTCATAGGTTTTTGTGGAAAAATGATGTTATTCATAATTTCTATTTTTTTTTTTCCACTTTCAAACTCTCCTTTTCGTACTTTGATATACTTTAAAACAAATTTCTAAAGTGATTAAACTGTGCCTTGGTCAGGTGTTTTGAGAAAAAAGAAGAAGCATTAACTAACTAAAACTGATAATATCTACCAAGGTCTGAGAACGTAATTAACATAATAATAAATACAGATGAAACTAATTAGTCCCAGGAACAAGTAAAGGAAAGATTCAGTGCTAACTAAAGATTTTTGACATCTAATATGATCTACTGTTTTTTTTTACATATACTGAAAATTACTTTCCTACTGTTCGTTTTACTCCGACGTGTATAACTTATGTTAGCAACACTATCGTTTAGTAAATTTGATTTTCAGTCATTGCGTAAGTTTACTAATGGACAGTATTGATGTTACACAACTTTCCTTAATTGAATGACTCAAGACCAGTTATCGTCTGGATAATCTGTTGGGTTTTCAGGGCAATGGCAATTGATGTCTGCTTCAGTCATCGAAACAGCCAATTCGCTCTTCTATGTCAAGAACATCCCGTTCATTTGGGACCTATCCACCTCCCACTACCATAACTTCCCGCCTACCTGGTCATAGTAATCCTTTTGCTATAGTAATCTCATCACATCGCTGGCAACCCAGAGCACCTAAAAAGGAGGTGGCCTCGCGACCTCCTTCAAATTAACTAGCATTTGTTTACAGTGAGCTCGGTGCGATGAAGGCACACGTTTAGTGGTTTTTAATCACGAGCTTTTTTTCTCCTAAAGTATTAAGATGTTAAAAACTTGAAAAAAACCCCCAAAAAAACAAACATATCTATTGAACGAATGAGCCTTATTTCTTTCATTATAATTTCTTAATTTAGTACAGTCCTTTGATTTAATTATAATTTATTTACTATTGTACTGATTATATTATTTTCTCTGTTGCAGGTGAGTGGAATGAAGAATGATCTGCGCTAGGAACGTGAGTAATCCTGAACTGTTTCTGAGCTGAGAGTATATAATCATGTTAATGTTGTTACATGTTACTGCACAGTAGCACGTGCCATGTGCCATTCCCAGCACCGAACCTTAAGTCCCAATTGTTACCGACATTATGGATTTTCCCGCTCGACTCCGGAGGCAGGCAGGCGCTGAGGGTTTGAGGACCACTGTTTTTCTTTCATTTTCCCGCCCGCCGAATAAGAAAAACAAAGACGAGGGATGATGGCAACTGTTTAGATTGGGAAATGTATTTTTCTTCCAGAGTTTTTCCCCGTGGCCCGGCCTCCCCCCCTTCCTGCCAGACCGGCATTACACCCCCTCCTACACCTTGTGTTTATTATTCTCTATATTCCCCTTGTTTATCTCTCACTCTTCCATACGTTCTCTCCTTTTTACTTCTCTCTCGTATTAATTCAATTTTTTTTTTATTTAGTTTTATTTTTCCGAACTGTCTTGTTATTTTTAGGTTCTCCGTGGAATATGTCCACGTTATATTTTTTAAACCATTTCAAATGAGAAGTGTCTTTTTGTTTTCTGCTGTGAGGAGAACGTGTATGCCTATTTAATGAAAAAAGATTTAGTACGAACTCATGAAATAAATTTTTAATACATTGATTTTCCTAATGAGAAAAAAAAATTATTTAAACGCTAATTCCAATGATTTAATTTTAGTTTTAGTTAAACACTTTTAAAAAATTCCAGATCCCCCTTATATTCCTCGACGCGTAAAAAAAGTAGTTAGATTGCAAATTATACAAGGCGAAAAAACAAGTGCCTTAGCAATAAAATTACTAACATAACTTCGGCATTAAGGCCTAATATATAACATTAGTTATCATATAATTTGTTTTAAAATGAACAGATATTGTAGAAATGTAAATATTAAAACAGTCTGTTTTGTCAAAACAGTTTATAAAGGACATAATCCGGGGTGTTTTTTCAAAACACAATAGAAATTTCATAATTATGGAATGTTTTGTCCATTCATGTCTGATTACGTTTGAATCTGAAAAAAATGGCATTTTTATTTAATGTCATCCACAGACCTGATTTCTCCTCTCAAAGTGTTCGCACTCGCCAGTCCTAATGCCGAAAATAGATCTTCTGTGGTTGTGGGGGGTTGTTACAATTAATTAAATGAGCGGTGAAGTTAATATCGATCAAGGGATGGCGCGACACTTATGACGCGCGATGAATAAAAATGAGTCAATCAGTTCCGATTCAGGGGCGACTCCCGGTGTAACTCCACCGCTCAAACATAAATACAGCTAACAAAGATCGGAGGGGGGGGGGGTGAAAAAATATATAAAAATTACATAACCGTGTACAACTAAACCGATGTCACACAGACACCCTATCGATGCTCTCTGGGGATTCGCTCCGTCGTTTGCATATAATGTTCGTTGACTCAGGGCTGCCAAAGAAAAAAAAAAAAAAAACCCTACATATGCAAATATAAGCGAACATACAGACAATGCATATATTCCAAAATCATCCCCGGCGGATTTAAATTGAAAAATGCAACGCACAAAGCCGGGATTGATGTTAATTAATTAAAAACATCCATGATCAGAACAGACAGGGCTTATTAAATTAATTATTTTTCGTGTACAAAAGTATCTTTGAAGGTCTTTTGTAAGCCAGTGAAAATAATTTTCAGAAAATTATTATTTAAAACTGACTAATAACGTCAGTATAATAATAATGTAATAATTAACGCAAAAAATTAACAATTTCCCTAACTTTTACTCTTTTCCAAGTCGTGTGTAGGATGTTATTTAAGATTAAAAGTTCAGTTCCTTTCCGTATTATATAAATTAATACAGTCAATAAATAATTTACGGGTCAAATTTCATAGTGAATGTCTATTTTATATACCTTTATATTTTTAATCAAATGAAGTTACTTTTGTCAAATTTGTCGAGCAGTTTCCTAAAAACACATCAATAACCCGCTTTTTAATCTAGTGTTTCACGCTTTTTAATCAAGCTTTTTAGTACCTCTTACTAAAAATAAGAAGGATGGTGACTTAATGGCCAATGTTCATTAAATGTACAACAGATAGCATTCCATTACTTGCAACAGAGGATCTGGACTCTGTTGTCTGTGCCACTCAGGGGAAACAAACTATCTTACCTAAATAATTAAATGCAGGCGATGTTCTTTGAATAATTAATAAAAAAATGGATTTAGCAAAGTAAAACAATGAAATTAATAAACTTTGAACTCACTGTTAGGCGTGAGTATAAAAGGATGTTGGGACATGGGATTAGGTTGATTACAGAAGCTTGTTAGGTTCCATCAAATTTATAAATGGACAACGTCTCGATCCAGTATGTAGGTCTACATCAGGCCCTGCTTACACGAAAATAAAGGATCCAACAAGCCATAAAATAGCCACCAATAATATATTTTATTATTCATATCATCAGCTGTGGGGATTCCGTGACAGTATAAATCGTGATAATATCAATCAGAAAGTTGTTTGTGCCTCTCAATAAGTCATCGAAGGTTAAGTTGACGTGGATTGCACATTTTCTATAACTTATCGAGAGTGGAACGAAAGGACAATTGTTTTTTTTTTTTATCTTTTGGTTTTATTCTGTGAGTGCAAAAAAAAAAAAAACTTAGAAAAAAGGTGAATCTGTCCCTGACTGTATAATAAATTTAAAGGTCGGAGTGGTTCATTTAATTATTCAGTCCGAACGGAGGACTAGCTGTTCATTGTGTATTCGAGACATGCGAGGGAGCCTCGATAACGAACGAGTCTATTCGCCGCTGGGTGAAGCCTTCGTCCACAAGGTTTTCTCCAGTTGTACACAACATGGACGTTTCTCCGATAAGCTGATGTATATTTATACATTGCAATATTTCGGCAATTTATTAATAAAAAAAAATTTCAACTTGAAAACTTATAATTTATTAGATTTCAGGAGGGTCCTTGACTACTAAACATTATCATAAAATAAGACATATACCGTTTTTAAGTTCTTCACAACTTTTCCATCTCTACTTGTCTGGCCCAACCGAAGTGTTTTGTTGATCCTGACTCTCCACATACGAGTATAATGTTGCCTCAATGATTCGGAAATACGAATTACGGTGACTCACACGTCAAAAACGTTTGACCATCCGCAAACTGCCTTCCCGCGCAATTTTAAACAACTGACAACTTTTCCTTTAAAGCATCTCTAAACAACTACTCTACTCAAGTAACTATAAACAACTGAGCAGTGTTCCTCTCAGCTGTTCCAATTACTGAGGCACTGTCCAGCTGTTTCGTTCACTCATTTGAAATCAAAATTTTTATAATGTATATAATTATATTCTGAGTATTGCTTGGTCCTTATTAGACGGACAATAGTAGCATTTGTTAAAAAAAAATTGTATATCCAGTAGAAGTTACCGGTATGCAATAGTGGAAAGGTGGAACAATGATTTTAAAAGTCCTGAGGATACCTCAGCAGATGAAACGTCGACTGGGGATATTTATGAGAGGCTCTCATGCTTTTATGACAAAAAAATTGATTTTCATATAGTGTTAATATTAAACTAAAACGTCTCATGTGTGAGAATTGATTAATTCCAATGAGAAATAGGTTTTTTTCCCATTCAAGCTGTTTAATTCTAAGTCTAACCCAGTCCCAGAGTCTTTGATCCATCTTCGTCAGACAATATAAAAAATAAAAAAAAGAGAGTCTGCACTGGCAATGACCAGAACTGAGTTACGACTCGAACACAGTAAGGGGGAATTTGATTTAATTTGAGTGCTAGTCCTAGCTGCCGGCGGACCAGACATCTAGTCCATCAGCTCGATGGCCGTAATAGTACAGTAAATTCCGTTTTATACGAGCCGTCGGTAGGGACGAGGTTGATATCCCCGCTGTTGGTTTAGGAATATAAAAGTTAGTTTGTCTAGGAAGGAGCCGGCGGGTCCAAGGAACGTCTCTTGGGTGGTTTTATGTGGAAAGTTGGGAGGGGTTGCTGCCATCCAGACTGTTTTTCTGTCTCTCTTTCTCTCCCCCCCCCCCTCTCTCACTCTCTCTCTCTCTCTCTCTCTCTCTCTCTCCCTCTCTCTCTCTCTCTGTCCCTCTCTCTCTCTCTCTCTCTGTCCCTCTCTCCTTCTCCCACATCCCCCAACTGGGTCACATCAGACAATGTCTTGTTATTGCACTTTGTCTATATGTCTACTTCTGCCAGATATATTGTTCCCATTCAGTCTTTTATCTGTCAGGCCAACACTTACAGCCTTTATTTCTTACTCTTCTTTCTATACACTGTATCAGTCTACATATTTATTCAAATATATGTACTCCAATATATACACACATTTTAAGTGAGCCCGAAGAAGCGTTAAAAGCTAGTACAGACAAACGAAAGTATTTCTGTGTAGTATATAGATGAATATCTCGAACGATCAGAAATATTTCAAGGCGTCAGTCAAGAACCAAAGACGAAGTATGAAAAATGTTGCCTTACAATCAAGGCAATTCTTTATACTTCAGTTGTTAACATCTTGTTTTGTTTTTTTATGAAAATAGGCTCATTAGCCTAAAACCGCGCGAAGCTTTAGGCCAATCTATAAAGCTCACTATAAACATACTAGTTGGTTTGGAAAAGAACTAGAGTCCAACTTCACCTTAGGCGTCGCTCTGGGACCTTTGTCACTTGTTATGTAGCGGATTCTGGATTACAGGGAAATAAAATATGAAGTGAAGCCCATTTCACTAACTTTTAAGGGATTCCTCTGGTCCCAACTGAGAAGCGATTTGAGATTAGCCATAGAAAAAATATTCCGACAGGGCCAGGGCTTGAAACCTCCTTGGTGGTGGGTGATCTACCACTGAGCTATAACTGAACAATGGATAAACTACCTTGGTTAATGTAAAGTAGCTTTTCTCTCAAGTACTCTCACCATTTGGAGGAGTCCGGCAGAAGTGGCTGCTAAATTATCTATTGGTTTAAATTTACTGACAGTTAATTCACCTACATTGTATGTGTCTAATTTAAAATACTCAACAAAGGTCTTATTAATATTAAGAATAATTAGTTGTGGCCATGATCCCAGTTTTGGGTAAAGTGCAATACATTCTGTGTCAAGAAAACAGTTCGAAAACTTTGCGAGGCTTGGATTCTTCGGTTACTGAGTTGGTATAACAAACTGAATTGCTTAAGCTTACTTTAATCAAAACTAACAAGTACATATATAGGGCGTTTCCTAGTTCCTTCACTTCAAAGCCCTTGATTTTGTTGATATTATGTATTTCCCAAACTCAACTGTATTTAGTTAATGGTGTAAACATTTTTCGAAAATAATATGTCCACTCAAAAATATGTATTTTATTATACGCACTAGTGCTTTCCGCAGATCATGCTTTCATTTTGTAGTATGATGTGCACCACGAGCACCTGAGAAAGGCAGCGTGAGCTGGTAAAAACGCTAGTTTATAAAATACTGAATTGTGGGAGGCATGTTTGCTGACGAATACAAACTGAACCCAAAATCAGTCCTAGAATTGGTTTAAACAAATATTGGTCTCTAAACAATCTTTCAAAGGATCATATATAAAGCATAAATGTGAATTTTAACGACTTATTCTATATTATTGTAGTTATTAATAAGGCATGAATAATGGAAGCTCCGATGACAAAAAAAACTTAATAAATATGGTTGGAAATAATCCGCCTTTTGTCAAGCAGAGCACCTTTGTGTTTAGGCTAGGCTTCCTAAATATGCGTTAGGTGGATTGAATTAGCATCATCCTTCGGGATAACTATGGATGTATTTGTGGCTGAAGGAGGTCGGGCTCGGGTTTCTTTTGGGATGCGGTGAGCCCGCATCATAATAAGCCTTCTCTTCTCATGCGAGGCGCAATCTCGGTTTCGGTTTCGGCAAATGAGCTGTTTGCCTGGGCGTGGTCCTCGGTGACACCGCGGGTAACATCCCGCCGACCTTACTCCCGTTATTGGAGTATGTAATGATAGTCTGAGAGGTGGGTTTTGTCTGCCCACTTACATATGCACATATATAGCCATTGGTATGGTACGCATATTTCCCAGCGACGAACTGTTGAGACGTTAAAGGGTATAAAAAATAGGACCAATAAACATAAAAAATCAATCTCGATGAAATAGGGTTCTTGAAGCTATTCAACTTGTCAAAGTGTTTCACCATTTTCAGTTGAAATGTATTTCCATAAGCTAATTTTATTAGTAATAATATGGTTTTAAATTATGCGGGGGTACATTAAACTCCTCAAAGAGTTAATTACTAATTACTTTGTTTTATACAATTATATTTTTCTGAATTCTGTCCCATTTTTTTATTAAATCAATGGCATTATATTTGATTTGTCATTTAAAAAGCGTATGACACCTCACAAAGGTTTACCATTTACTTCCTTTTTCCTCGCATTTCTGGAACTAGGGCTCATTGATATTTTTCAGCCAGTCAGATTCGAACTGGAATGTGAATGGAATGGTGATGGGTTTTTAGGCATATACTTATTTACATTATTTTCAGGATTATACTATGTCTTATCGTGAACCCATCGCTAAAACTAAAAATATACGTACTAAAACAGTCTTAGGTGGTTAGAAAAAGTTTTTTGCATTGTGGTTTCCGAAATTAATGTTGAGTAGATTATATCAGTGAGTGTAATCAAAATTAACCTTTCTCTTCAATATCATACGAAGTAATAAATCATGTACCACTTTTAGAAAGGTACTTGAAGGTAGAAGGGGTAGATAGAGGTCTTGATACTCTCGAAAAGGAAACGAACCATACTTCCATTGGGGTTCACGTCTATGGGCGACACTTGCACAATAAATACTTCGATAGCATCAAAGGGCCAAAGCAAGCAAGAGACAACTGAATAAAAGGCCTGTGCGCAGGGGCAGACAGGGCACGGCCCTCCGTGCACAAGGGAAGTGGCAGGAGTCCACTTACAGGCCATCAGCACCCAACTCCCTTTTTATTCCCCCTTTTTTTACGCACCTGTAGTCCACTCATGATCCGGTATAGTACCTTAGCGTGTCCTCTGTCACGGTCCACTCACTCTTATCGCGGGACCTTCCGTTAACGGGCCAATCGAAGAGCTCGAAAGAACTTATACTGCCCACTAAACATTGTTTGTTACTGAGGTTTTCGCACTTGTCGAGCTCGTGTAAGACAGAGTACGTCATAAAACGGTTCAAACAGTGCTCACTTTATCGTTCACTTTTGGAATGTGGCAAAAATCGTTGCTTTATCAGCTGAGCAATATACTCAGCATTATAATACTAGTGGCTCATATGTATTTTGCCGGAGCAGGGTTTGAAGCTCTCCTAAGGATTTTTTTCCAGTGGGAGATCGGTCTGGTACGAGTTTACATTTCCTCCTGTGAAACTTCTAGTTTAGAGAACAGAAATGGTTGAGAGATAACAACCTAGTGCTTAGATAATCATTGCAACAACCTTAGGCATACCTTTATGGGGAGCTATCACTTTTCTCTGAGGTCTAAATTCAGGTTACGTAACAACAAGTCGATCTACTCCTCAACAGACACTTGTCTGACATTAGTTTACTTAAAACACACGTGTACTTGCAAGCGCACCAGGACAAGACAGCAAACACTGTAGAAAAAAAATACTAAAGATGGACACCCATAGAAATCGTCAAACCTGCTCATTTTTAAAAATATGTATAGGTATATAAAATTATGTGTACAATGCGTATACACTTATAGTGTGTTTCTTGGCCGAAATAAAAATATATCGATTGATGATTTAGAATCTAATGTGGCCTTATTCATGATTTAATGATTAGATGAAAATAATTTTCTGGCTGATTAAGATGTTGGGCCCAAGAGGCACACCTAATCCTTTGCAGTTGCCTAGACTTCTGAGGGTTCGGGAAAATCGGAAGGAAAGAGCAGTTTGCTTACCACCTCACCTCCCTAGTTTAACCTACAGCACATAATAGATTATTATAATCTTAGATTAGCTTCTTAATTATTTATTGTAATGTAGCGATGAGATGTAATGTAATAATATAAAATTTTGCAGTTTACATTTATAGTAGAAATAATAATGTAGAGGGAGAACTTCTTATTTTTAATAAGAAACTTTCATGAAAAAGTTCACATGTCCTCAGTAGACGTAGGGAAAAAACTTTAGGAACAGCGTTCTTAGTACAGCTCTTACCTTGCCCTACATTTTCAGATATTTATTATCCCCAGGAAGGGGAAAAATAAAAATAGTAAAAAAAATTTAGCATCTCGTATTAAGGTCGGCGGTTAGAAAATAAGGATAGTTTGTAATATATTGTAAAGAAGAGAATAAGGTAGCGACGTGTGCGGTTTTAATAAGACAATGTAGTTTTATGCGAGGGAGAAAGGGTTTTCATATCGGCCTGGGGTTTGTGCGCAGGGCCTTTATACGGTGCATTCCTATATAAAAAGTGCATAAAGAATGCAGGCAGTAAAGATGTAATACCCGGGGCCCGGTGGCAGTCTAATGATATTCCACGCGGGAGGCACTGGGGCCATCCAAGTGCCCCTAGCCCTGTTCCATTTTCCCGTCCAATAAATTCAATAGATACCCCTAGGATTGCCTTGGCGGGTAATGTTTCCACCCCCTACCACCCTTCCTCTCCTCCCTTCCCCCGCTTTTCATACAGCATATTGCCCCCACCCCCTCCTTCCCCCAGGGCGCGCGTCTCTTTTCTTTGCTTTCCCGCTGCTTTTCTTTTTATTTTCTCTCTCTCTCTCTCTCTCGTCTTCCTTCCACTTAGTGTGCATGTGTGCGGGGGTGGCTGCATGTGTGTGTGCTGTTGTCATGACGACACTATCGGACTTGGCCCCCTCCCCGTCTCCTCAGTCCCATGTCTGAAGGTAGTGGAGATTCTTCGCCTCCTCTGTCGCCGCGGATACTCACCTTATCTTACTACAAGCAGCTTCTCGCACTCGGCAACCTACCAATCTCCCTTCAAGATGACCCCTTCAGGATATACCAGAGGGAGGTACGTACTTTCCACATGGCATTTGTCTTTTTCAGCATGATCTCATCCTTGGGTAACAAATTAACCTCATATTCGATATGCCTCAGAACCTATCCCTTATTTCCCTAGTGCTCGCGTCAATTTCCTAAAGGGAATATTCCGCCGTGAACTATTTTTCCGAAGCCGGTACCTAAGCCGAAATACTCAAGATAAAGCATACAATGGGAGCCCAGAAGTGATATCGGATGAGATTGAGGCTGCCCCTCACGTGGTCTCTGATAAGAACCTGCGTCCCTCCACTGCCAGTCTTCTCACTCAACCCTCAGTAACCTGTTTTCATTTATTTTCTATTTTTACTATCCGTTTTATCCGTTAAATCCTCCGAAATTTGTCTTATTAACTTACTATAAAAAATAGTTTTTCAAGGTTTACTTTTGGTATCCTGACCCGTGAACTTTAAATCTTCGATTTATTCCAGGATGATAATAAATATATGAAATTGGGCAGACATTTTTTTCAGCTCATTTCGAGACGCGGGATATTGATCGATTGAATCAATTTTTATCTTAGAACATACATAAAGACAGACAGAGGAAATGCTATGCCCCTCATGCCTGGATGAATGAATTAAGAACGCTGCTTTCGGACTAAGCAAAAAATAATTCGGAAAAAATGAGTCTTACTATTATCATGTGCCTCTGCGTAACTCGTGCCGTTTCGATTTTAGTTTGCTTACGTTAAAAGGCTTTTTTTTTCGTGTTAAAACCACGGTTTACCATATGTAATATGTTAAGTGTAATATTAAATTATATGTAACTCAAAAATACAAGATAAAAACGAAGTAAGCGATATCTTAATAAGGTATTGCAACATGTTATGTTTCTAGTTTATTCAAACTTAGCTTCAAGTGGAGAATACTTCACTTGTTTTCCAAACCCTTGACATACACGTACATACTGCTTGTTCCTGCGATTGTTGGTTTTCCTTTAGTGATGAAAATGTTAGGACCTCATTGATGTACCGATGTGAGAGAAAGTATGGCCCCAATAATTACGAATATTTTTTCACTATGATTACTTGATTGAACTTGTCTGCGCTTATTGTGGAGCCATTGTTTGCCATTGTTGCCAAAGTACACACTTTGGGAGGAATTTTTCATTGATTTTCAACCCAAGAGGAAAATAATGAAAATCTCATAAAAAATTAAGGCTAATTAATTCAGCATTAGCACCTTTGCACTGTTGCAATAAGAAGTGAATTATATATACAAACGTAACTCCTAATTGATGTATCAAACCAGATTGGACGTTACCGTTGATTTATCTATTGCATTTGGTCGATATGTTAAGATCGTCAAAAATCTGTTTGATGTTAGGAGAAGTGATTTTTAATATTAAAACGATGTTGTGAGCAGGAGTGGAATAAATGAAAACATGAATACAGTATTAAGCTTGCAACACAGTTTCTTGTGAATAGGAATGTATGTGAATGTTTTCTTTTGTTTTTTCATACTTATTTTTCTTATTGCATAATTGAAAAATCTAAAATATGATCGAAGAAATGAACAGTTTTCCATCAATTTCGTGCATTTATTAACACCTGTAATGCTGGAATATTGTGAGGTTTTCATTACAGGGTAACTAAAGTACATTTAATAATATTTTAATATTTTATTGTTTTACTGACAAGCTAAAAAAATGAAAATTATTATAAAGAATTTCCAGCTGGGAAGTAAAGATTCTTGAAAAAGCACTTAACGACCAGCCAGGGGAGGGCGATAAATTAAAAGAAACATTTGAGGGGCAATTTCGTCAAAATGGTTTCCTTTCCACTAACAAAAATATTTTCCTTTAATTTCACCTTTTTTTTTTTCTGAAATTGATACAGTTTCTAAAAACATCCTGCTTCCTTCTTGGCGAGTACATTCTGGAAAGTAGATTTTTTTTTGTAAAAATGTGACTTTCTTTTTATAATATTAGTAACTACCAACCCAACGTGTATAATAAATAATCAATCATATGGAACACTCATTTTCATTCTTGGCATCTTGTCGGTTGAATCTGATGGAATAACATCTATGGTATTCGATTGATTCTACTTTGCTAAAAGCTGTATTTAATCGAAATTTTGCATTTTTGTTGCAGTTATATAATAGAACATTAGCTCAACTGCCTACAGGTGCTAAAAAAATACGTTTTCATGTTTTATTTAGAATTTAACATGAATAAACCATAGAATAAATAGACTGCACAGCACAGTTGCGTTTTTTTTGGCTGATAATAAAACATAACGACAAACTAACATAAAATGGGGCTTGATTTCCAAGGACGTTTTTCTTTCTTTGAATTTATTGTATGCATATTAAGACTTTAAGTCTTTCTGCTCTGGCGTAATCTCGAACCAAGTCCTGCGAAGCCAGCAGTACTAAACCCCCGTCTCTTTTTATTGCTCTGAGACGAATAGGAGTCTCAAATTGCAAATGAATGCAAAACTCTACCTATTCTTTGGAAGATTCCTTTCAGTCTGATGCTTAGTTCTACAATTGTTTATTTCGGGTATTTAATTTCTTTTCAATGAGTCAAAGCGTTCTTTATCTTAATGGTTACGTGTACGCATGAGCACTAAAATATATTACAAAAAAAACGTTGCATCTGAATAAAATTAAGGCTTAATAACGTCTGGGGTAGTATGTGCGTTATAAACCCAACAAACTTAAAATAGTGACTAGTTGAACCATCAATCTATGTGGGATTGAATTCAACAAAGTAAACGGAATACTGACCCTCATTAAAAACGGATGGTCTTAAAGTAACACTTTATGTATATATAACATCCTATATAAACCCGATAATATGATAAATAAATGAGAGGGTTAAACTCAATGTGATGTAAATGTACATTCTCTCCATTTTGAGAAACAAACGATTTTTCTGGAGTTGTGATAAATTTCCAAGTCACAAATTTGTACCGGAAACCAATAGAATATTGCAATGAGGTTTGATTAAAGGTAATTGTGAAGTAAAAGTTGTCTGAATTCTGTTTTTGATTTATTTCAAACATCTAAAAATGACACTATTGTGTAAATAAATACAATTTTTGAGATTGATAAAAAATTGAAAAAGAGCGAACTATTGATGTTGTGACTTAGTTCTCGTTTTTTTTTTTGTCAACAGTCGTTCTTGATTGTATTTCTGGACTTGACTCAAAATCGCTGAAAATATGACTTTCACCATTCTGACTTAAACCCCTTCAAATGTACAGCTCTCTCAGTTTTACCCACAACTTATTTTGTACAGATACAAGGGCTTTTGGTGTACCCAAGTATCTTATTATAAAATGTATTTATTATGCTATACTATACGTTTATCACACTGTTAATCTGAAATGAATAATAGATCTGACTGCGTGACAATAGTAGACATTGTTTAAACTTGCATTTTTATTTTCCATTCTATCCATAAGATACTATGTAGCCACCGAAAGTGCTTGTATCAGCATAAAATAAATTGTGGGTAGATCAGAGAGAGGTATAAATTTATCAGTAGCCCACTTCCAATATGAAAGTATGAGGAGACGCCCCGGGAGTTTATTATTATTTGTGTTTCTACCCAAAACAAGCACACGCAGTAGCGTGCCCAGTGGGGCGATAGGAATAGTGCAACCCATATGGTAGATATTTTAGTTGACATTTTTTAATAGTTTTATCTAAATTATATAACAATTTCGTAATCAACTGAACCAATGATAATAATAAGTGTACAATTAAGAAACATGTGTGCTTTACCCCGGCCGCATGACAAGACGTTGACATTTTGACGCGTAATCAGTGAAAAAAAAACTTGCGGCGTCAATTTTGAAAAAAGCCGTAAAGTTACGTCGCCTCGTGGTAAAATAGATATTTCGCGATATTATCTATAGAAAAATAACTAAGAGATGATATAAATTTTGACAATGTCATTCAAGACTTTTAAAATAAAAAAGCAGGCTTACATTTTATCTTTACGTGTACAGACTGTTTGAACGAAATAAATAAATTTATCCTTTATGTTCAGTAATTGTTATAATAAATAACGCCCACTCCTGATATTGATTGGCTTAGAAAGGATGACAAATCGGGGGTAAAAACCCTATTCACCCCACTGAGCCACGAGTCATAATATTTTTGGCCGCTACATATACCTCGCGATCGTTAGGCTCTACGCTCAAAGGTGCCCGGAACGTTCCCCCTTCGGAACTGTTCCATACTTAATATTTGACACAGAGCACCCACGAAGTAGGAGGCGGCCCCACCAGACACAAGGGAAGAAAGAGCTGGAATAGCTGACTAGATATTTGGAACAGAAGCCCTTGGAGCGGGGGGGGGGGGGGCGAGACGCCGTTTGATCTGGCAAGATTGGATATTGGCGGGAGTGGTGCACTCCTGCACCGGCTGATAGCGGAACGTGATTGTTTCCTTCAACCTTTACCCGCTATTTCGTCTTCCTCCCTTTTCTTCTCCCCCTCGGCTTCCTTTTCCCTTTCAGATCTCTATATTTAAAATATCTCTATATAGTATATACAAATATATACTTTTATTTTAAAAACATGTAACTAGTTAGATCTCCAATCAGTAAGGGATAATTGTAGAATAGCTGTAAGAGAGGGGGTGGTGTGCAATTGTATGTTCAGCTTCTTCTAGACCAAAAGTGGTCATTTGTTGAACCTTCAGAGTTGGGATGATTGGTAGTTTCAGCACCAAAAAATGTGAATGAAAAATATTATTTATATTGCAACAACAGTCGACGTTTAGCTTATTCAGGCATCTTCAGCACTAAAATTCAATCGAAATACTTACAAAACACTAAAATTGACATACATATTAAACACTTAGAATAATAAATAAAAGAACTGACAACAATCTAAGAAATAAAAATTTTATTGTGAACAAAAGAATTTTAAAATTTCATATTCACAGGTGTCGTTTTATTAATTGCATTTTTGCCAATTTTGTTATTTAATATTTTATGTATGTAAATTTATTTTTTTGTATTTATTTAGTATAAATTTTAGTCCTGGGGATTCCTGGATAGGTGAACCACCGCCTGTTGATGTAATATCAATAATGATAGATATTTTGGTATTGACTTAATGTTGTTTTTTTCTTCAAAAAGTAATTCTCACACAATATAAATTTCACTCACACAAAAATCAATATATATATATCAAATATTCTAAACCACAGCTTATACTCATATTTTTAATTATTTCTAAGGGGTTATTAACGTCTTTATCAATGCGTGTTTGATCATAACTGTAACCATTAAATAGATTATGGGCTTGACATTTTTAAGAGATATTTTAAAAAAACGAACCAGACTTGTTTCCCGACGATTTTTCCCCAACACGTCCCGTAATTGATTTTTAACCGTATCAATCGAGTTGTGGATAACACCTTTAAAATTTCAGATCGATTGAATCATTTCGAAAAATCTGTAGTTTTGGACTCGGCAAGTATATTCTGAGTAGATATATTTTTCTTCAAACTTGTTACATTTTTAATCGATGGTACCCATTTAGCTTCTGGCACGTAATAAGGCAATTTAATGAGTATCTGGTAGATTTAATTGCATTTAATCTAGATTTGCATTGCCATAGAATGCAGCGTGTGAAAAATTAATACGTCATGTACGGACGGAAAAATCACCTGATGCTAATAGGACACCACAGTGGTGAGGGTGGTTTCTTAATAAATTCTCAGGGTGAGAGGTTTATGGAAAGGTACGCTCCAGTTGCTAAAGATCTCGCATCAAGGGATGTTGTTTCTCGATCGATGACCATGGAAATCAGAGAAGGAAGGTAAGGGCAAACAATTGTTTACATTTAAAAATAGTTTTATCTTATTTTGTTACTTCATATATCCTTTTAACTTCGATCAACTCCTGAAGACTAGGATTCAAAGGAAAGAAGGAAAACACTTTTGTCTAAGAAACATTCCATGAAGCTCTACGTATTTAAATTTATGCTTGTTTGTTTTAATTTTAAGTAAACGATAGGGTGTCATATATTTTTCTTAAATATATTTACGTATATTATTATTATTTTCATATATTTACGGGTGGGTGAGACCCTGTTCGGCGGGTGTGGGTATTATAAATTATATATTCCTTTATTGTGCTATAATTACAATCTGCCTTTTATAAGGCGATAAGTAATTAAGTATTTTAAATTACTGAAACCTTCCCGACGATGTGTATTTATTTATTTCATTTTGTCATATTTGCAAATGGTCTCTGCTTTTAGGCTTGTGAGGGTATTATGAATGATTATCGAAATATCTACTGTACGGTGAAATCAAAAAGCGTAAATTCCTGCTAAGAACCAAATTAGCGGATTACATTACACAAATAAAAATTAACATTGGAAAACTGCAACAAGTGGTAGATCTCGCATAATTATATTTTTATATGCTTCGGACTAGTTTGCCACATGCTCCTTGAAGTAATTAATTTCATATGCAAGGAACTTGTCAATTGAGTTTTATTAATAAGTAACAACTTTTGATTATATTGTATCTATTTATGATTTATTACTTAAATTCATTATTTCATTTTTATTTAGGAACCAGATTCAATCATAATTTGTTTTAATTTTTAGTACTCTAGGGCACATGTTAATAGTATTAGCGTATTTTTGTACTTTAACTATATTATTATAATTTTGGTATATTTGTTAACTTCTGGTATAGTGCCTGAAGTTATAGCACAGCCGTTTAAAATGCTTGTAACGCATTCGAATAAACCTTCTGCAGACGCGAAACGGACACCTGACATGAACGCGGGCTCGACATAAAATCTGGAACTTACATACTTTGTGAGACTTTGACTAAAGTACTGTTTACATTCTACAAATATAATTTTAACATGCTATTAATTTTTCAGCGGTGGATATAACAATTTTTATGTGTAGGGTTTCATAACATCATTAACAATAAGTTTTATTTATTCCAATTTCTGCCTAAGAGAGTATTTCTTGTTTTAGTGTTATTTTTAAGCATGAAGAATGCAAAGAATAAAACTAAAATAGAAATATTCTATGAGCACTCACCGTGAATTGTGACTACAAATATAATATTTGGTTTTATTATATTTTATGCTTGGCCCAAAATGTTTTCTACCTAAGTGGTCTTGGGAAGCTAAAATTTTGGACGCCCTTTAGGTAGAAGACAAACCACCTAGTGTAATAGGTTTCCAGAAAAACTGAGGCAAGAAAAGCATGAACAAAGTTCTGTCACAGGAAGGTTGAAGATGCTCAGAATCAGAATACCACGTGTAACCTGTTATTGACGAAATGGTTTACTTTAGTGATGAGTCTTACTAGTTTTGGTGTTATGGTAGAAGTTGTTACCATTTTTGTGCTTGGTATACTCTGATTGGTCTTGGAAGAAAGGTTTAAAGTATACATTTTAAAGGGATATTGAAAAAGTAGCTTAAGGCATTGATTGAGCAGTGGTATTTTAGGCCGTGCTCCCAGTTCCCTTGTTTGTCAACTACAGGTCATAAATACTTTAATGAGATCGTTTGAGTCAAATGCGGAGACAGTACCCACGATCGAGTGAATGCGATTCTCCGCGATCGTTGACGAACTCGCCTGGAACATGGACACGGTCACTTCAAACGGCGAGATAGCATCGAATACACAGCGGAGATAGAGCTGATTGACAGCTGATCCGCTGTAATGCGCTTTAATTAGACAGGTCGGCCCTGGGGTTCGTGGTGCGTGTGTTCGCAAATGAGCGCGCCGAACTGCGTGAGTAGACTTGATCAGGGAGCGCTCACGACTCGCCTCTGTTCCAGAGTGGTGCCAGGCTTATCTCGCCAGCCTCCCTTCCTCTCTGCTCCTAATTAACGAAGATACCTGCCTCCTAACGGTCAGTTCTACCTCCCATGTATAAGTCCGTTCCGAACGGAGAATAAAATAAACTTTGAGTTTACAAATAGCCATTTATAATTGGATATATGTGAGTGTTTTACAGACACTACATCACATCTACCAATACATTAATTTTGACATGCTGCGTACCTGTAAATCTAGCTCCGGTGATAAGTAAAGAAAAAAAGATTTTCCATTAATTCACAACGTATGATACATAATATTAATTCAAGATCGGTTTATCCATATAAACATCAGTGGACAGTGTGAAATATTGGTCGGAGAACGGGGTTTTCCCTCATCCACCGATCAATCCTCTTGTACTTACAATGAGAATACATGTACTGCCTACCAACAGGTGGGACTGGGGTGCCACCAGCCCCGGTCAGTCTCAGGATTTCCTAAGTCTTAGTGCTTGCTCTCATGCTAACTTGGGTCCATGGGATATATAGTTGCTCGGTTTAACAGTATTAAAAGACCAAAACATTTTAATAAATTTCTTTCCAAGAACTGCATAATAAAAGTTATAAAACCAAGCCACAATCAATAAAATGATGATTAGTGCCGGCAACAAAGACCCTTCCTATTGAGAACCCCTTAAATAAACAGAACAACGAAAAAGTAAAGATTTGCAATTTGACCTACGCTATGTATAAAATATTTACTATGTAATTAGTAATTAATTTATTAATTGAACTTCAATATTTCTTATAGGATTTTATTTAAAGCATAATTGGCTAATCAAATGGGACTAATAACTACTTTTTAAACAAATAACTATATAATTAATGACAAGTAGTTATGTTTAATGACAGCTACATTTGTTATCTCTTCTCAATATCATATCAGACCTTGTATGTAAAATTGCATGTCTCTAGCTTGTACTGGATACTAAGACCCAGGAGTGTCAGACAGTGACAAGAGTTAAAACATTCCTTTCTGGTTTTAAAAAACTTAAAAAAAATCTGAAAGAAGAAATCTTTGTAAAAATTCATAGCTTGTCAATACCAATTTTTTACAATAGCAATTGAATATAAATAAACATCTGATAGTGTGTAAATAAAAAAACAAAACATTTATGCGTCTGCGCGACATCAAACAATAAAAAATTAAAACAATATCTTAACCTAATTTTCCCCGACAGCCTATTGTCATTGATGTGGGAAAGGTGGTGTGGTCATAGTGTTAAACACTGGGTTTGTGAGGTGCTCCTACGAGTCAAAAAACTTGATACGTCTCCAGTGGATGAACTCACCGGTGGCACACCAATCAACGGGTGTTCTTTAACCTTTCGAGAGAGGTATGTCGGACCAATTTTCTCATGATCCCATTCTGGAATTATTGAGGTCTTTTAGCTGTATTGTCAGTCAAGTGAGTATGTATTGGGGCATCGTACAGCAGAACTGGCCGGAGGACACATTTATATATCATTAGTTTGAGACGCAGCTACAAGTTGGTTATGAAGTTAGCAAGTGGTGAAGCGGGTAAGACCTGCGTCGTACCTTTTCTATTTCGTTACTAAAATGAGTAGAGAAATGTAGATGCCTATCCATTTTGATAACCAGATAGTACATTTCGAGGCAAGGCCTCTTTTACTCATAAATTATTACTGGGATCCAATTTATTAGTATTTTATGTTCTATGAGAGTGAGGACGAAAATCATTGCTTATGTATTTCGTGCTTCGCCCGAATTCCGCCTTATTAGTCCGATACCCTCCGTAGGTTTATGATGCCTACTCCACGAATTTGAGATACAGTTTTTAAAATTACCTTTCATAATATAATATCTGCAGTTCAGTTACAAAAATATCTTTGAACCTAATTGGCCTTATTCGATATTTTGTTAGTAATAAAGCTGGAAGACTCCGCGCAGAATATTCAGTCCCACTAAATCGTTTAATTTTTGAATGATAATTACCCATTGACATCACTACGAAATTAGGTTAAAAAAAAAATTGTACATTTGGAAAATTGTAGTCCTATTAAAGTGCTCTTAGCGCTTATTGATAACATGCATTTGTTTTTTTGAAAGTAACATTTAAAAAAAAAAATACATTTATCTGGTTTTATTAAATGTTGAAAAACAAATTTCTTTTAAGGCTGGTATTTTTTTTTCTTTATTTGTGAAACCACTTTCATGCCGACATTTCACCTATTCAGGTAACTTCCGGACTATGAATGATAAATTCATCAATTTAATTCACAACATAGTGATTCGCCATTTTCCAATTGGCAACTTATATATAAAATATAATTAAATTTAAAAAAAGGATATCCGTAATTCTTAAAATCCTTCTTATGAGCATATTCTTAACTTTTCATTCTTCAATGATTTTTTATTTGTCTACTTAAGGGGTTTTCTATTCCTGTGGTTTTCTTAGCCTCACTACTGTCATCATCGAGAAAATGTTGATTATTTGAGTGTAATACTAACCTATTGACATCTCTTCAAAGAAACTGGTTAAAAAACATGTCTGTCATTTTTGTTTGTGAATGATATGTGTGATTTTTGTAAGACCAATCCAATTCGGTCTCATGGTATTTATTTCACAGTTCATAACGATTCATCTGTTAAGACATCTTCAAAATATATTGTATGTACGAGTACATGTATGTGCATTAAATCGTACAGCCCAATATACCCATGACATATACAGACTTCAATTAAATAAATAGTAAGCAACAATTATAAGCTGTGTTTATTCATTGCCGCTCCATGCTCGTTCTTAACGGAAAAAAAACAAATTAATAGTTGATTAGGCTGACATCCGGTGGTGCGGCTGACGGAGGAGTGTGGCGGACTTCCAAAGACTCCGCTTCCTCTTTCGCATGCAAGGGAGGTGACAACCATGTTGATTTGGGAGATCTCTGGGCTGTTTGTAAATACTGTATGAATGTGCGAGTGAACAATTACTTATTGCTCAATAAGGGAGATTGTAATTTTATCACTACAAAGTACAATAAAGTTTTGAAAAAAAAATTATGTATATATTTGATTATTATTTTCCAAAAAGGTGGACGATCATAATGGTGGTTACCACTTAGGAACCCAATTAACAGTGCATCTCTGCGTCCCATATAACTTCTATTTTAATTAATAAAATGATTATTTTATGAATATTATTCAAAATGTTTTGTTTTCGAATATTTCGACCGAATGATCTTGGAGATGTCCACCAGTGTCAACAATACTATGACCGAGACGCTTTATGAGACGAAAGATTTAGTGAATAAATAAATATTCAAATCGAACTCCTTCTTAAGATTAGAATATTAATCTCAAGAGCAGTGAAAAACATTAAAATATCCGGTATAAAGTCGACATATCGTTCGTAATATTTCACGTTTTAATCTGAGTGAAATGGACCATTCGAAACTTCAAACTAAAAACAGCCGCATTCCAATATGTGAGGATTATATGTTATGGAAATTCGCAGTTTCAAGAAATTTAATTAATTGCAGGTAAGCTTTAAATTATTCGCATTCCGGCAAGTAGCCCTGTTCCGATCGACTCAGACGATTTATTTGATAAAACTCCCTCCTACTTGTTTACGTATAACTTTTTAGCTCACCAGTACCGTTTCAAAAACACAAACGAGAATTGTGTGTATCTTCCGGGATCCATCTTCCCGTAAGCATATCTAGATCAGGGTCATAAAACAGCCGAATCTCCCCTTCATAGGTTGGCTAACTTCATCATGGATATAACAGATGTGAGATAAAAGGAAACCAGTTGCTCGCATCTTTCAACATAATACGGCAAAAATAACCCTGATATATTATAATTGTCACAGTTATTAATTTCTTTTGATGTTAATATTATTTTATTGTTTTTTGTTTGTATGCGTGAGTTTTATCTTGGTGTCAAGAAGATAAAGATTATGTTCTTGGTTGACACCTTGTGACTTTAAATATTATACCGCTTTGTACTAAATTTTGAAACATAGCATGTCTATAAACAAAAATACATTTTTAAAGAGAATTACGACAATACATTTTCGATCTTGTTGCATATAAAATGATTTAAACTATCTCAAATTTCAAACAAATATCCATTAAATTAGATATATTTCCGTAAGTACGCGAGAAAAAAAAAACGTTGTTCCCGGGATGATTTTCAATTTATTTTATTGGTGAAATAACCTTATAATATAAAAGATATACGCATAAGTTTTTTCAGCATCATTTGATATTTTTTTTTTAACTGGCATACCGTCCTGATGTCATTCCTGCATTTCCCACATTCTTTATTTATTTATTATTTATGAAAAAACACAAAAGGTAGAGAAGAAATGAATAAGGAAAAAGTTTTAGCATTTTGGTACCAGTTTTAAGTGGTGTGTTTTGTTTTAGAATTTCTCGTTCGTAAGTTAAATTTTTACCATTTAACTTTTATAGATTAAATACATTGTTTAATACTGATCAATAAAACTTTGGGTAGAATTTCGAATAGAAATATACATGGTTTATTAACCGGATAAACATTTTATTTAGAATACATGTTTGGAGCCGTACACTTCATATAACTATTGATGTACCAATAAGTTTTTAATAGTTAGATAAAAAAATATATGAAATTTTCTTATAACGTGATGAAAAATATAATGCCGAGGCAACTTATTGTGTATCAAGTAGTATATTCTGGAATATAGTGAAATAAATAAACTTTTGCTCACATTATTGTTTGTTACGTGGAGATTAGTGACTTAATGAAGGCCTCATTATAGAAAAAAATGGATTATGCATAATTTATAACGGCTTCCGTACCTGAACATTCTACTATGACAATTAGGGCTAATAATGCTAATAATTTACAACTTAATTCGACAGAATCGAAATTGCCATTATTAATATAGCAATAAAAATAATTAACGATTTATAAGCATTTAATTGCTAAATAACGGCTGAAGGAATAATTAACGCTGCCCGCAATATTATCAGACTCTATTTGCATATATATCGTTATGGCCGCAAAGCAGAGAAAGTTCCGTGACCGCCGTTTCTTAAAGTCTTAACCTACAAATTATTATTATTTTTTTTTTGTTCATTTTCCGTTGTTCGTCAAACATCAATTTTATTCTTTTAAATATCTTTAGGGAAATTTCAGACAACTGTCGTGTGCTTACATCATGACCAGAAAGGTGCGAAATTGAAAAATGAGTCACATTGACAATTACAAAGGACGTAATGCACAAAATGACATTTCATTTAACCAATATTTATCTATTTTGCCCTCCACAAAGATTATTATTCAATATTGTAGGATATTTAGCGTCCTGTGCATGTTAATGTTGTAGAATAACTACATAATATTGAGAAAACGCATACTTTTGTAGTGTATATTAGATCAGTTTCATTCCTGAACACGAATACATTAGGAGAAGTAAACATATATAAAATGGAACAGGAAAAAAAAAAAAAGTACAAGTATGATAAAAGCGTATAATTATGATTCATAAACAGATGCACATGCGCAATTCATTGTGAGGTTTTTATAGGAAATTATGCTTATTTATTCATGCAGATATTAAACACACGGCAAAAAATGATGAAATGTCCAGCAAAAAAAAAACATCTAATGTGTAGTTTGTATGTCCGCTTTGAAAAGGGACCTTTTAAAATAATTTCACTCTGCGGTTGAAAAAAAAAAAAAAAAAATTGTACCGCACCCAGTGAAACAAATTATACATATTAATACGATATTTGTCACAACAAATTTAATATAAATCTAGAAGTGTGTGCCTAGTGGCGATAAAATTATAAAGAAAATATTCATATCATCTAGGAATGTCATTTTCGATTATAGGATCAATTCACAGCGATTGATATTTAATTTAATATTATTTTTTCCCGTTGAGAATTATTAGTTTTTATTTTATATAGTAGTGCAGGTTAATAGTGAATTTATAAGCTGGAGGCATGTATCTATGGAAGATAATGTATAAATATATATATATATATATATCTGATGTCTTCAATGGTATAAAAACCCTTAAAAACGTTAACAAATATCTTTCAAAGCCCTGTAAAATTATAATAAAAGTTGAAATAATAAAAAAATTGGTGTTGTAAAATCAATCAAAATTAAGAAAATGGTAGTATATATTGAATCGTCAATTGCGGTTGACATAACGTTATTAGTTGATCTATTTTTGTTTAATTATTTTTAATATGAATATTTTTAAATATAACTACAAAAAAACAAACTCATAAAGAGGTAAACGAACAAAAACAATAAAATAAAAGTGATTTTCAGTGAACGAGATGGTTTAACAAATATTATTTTATTATTTTTATTTTTTAGATTATATTTTAACATATGAAGGTAAGGGATGAGCCGTAGACCGTGACTTGAGCTTGGACATATTTGTCGGTCCTTCTTATCTCATTGAACGGGGGAAACGGTGAGGCAACTTATCCTTGGAACAATTTGATCGTGCTGTTTCCATCGTAAGACACTCGTAGCCGTCGTTCGACTTCAATGTATTGCTAAGGACATTTGCGAAACCACCTTATTTGAGCGTTGGCCGTACAAAACACAAAGGCGATTGATAAGAAACAAAGAGTCGAGGGCCTCCCAAACTTGAGATCCTACTGATAAGAATGGGCAAAGATCAGGAGGGTGTCACTGACCTATTATCTGGACACTTCGGCCTGCGCTGATAAGCAGCTCAGATTGGCGGGACCAAACACTCACACATCGCCAATACCTTACGTAACCCCCCTCCCTCTTCAAGTTACGTCATGTGTAGAAAACATGATAAATACGCTCAATAAGAAGTAGGAAGAGAGCCAAGAGATATTCCCCATTCTCAACGCTCGCTGAAAAGGGCTACTAGATAAGCGTGCGAGTAAGGCGCTTTCACGACGCGCGCGTGTGCCCTGTCTAGCAATGCTGTAATCATCTCAACCGCCCCAAATTGTACCAACGATGGGCGATAAGTTAATAGTTGATCCATGTTTTAATTGTTTTAAATATGATTTTTATTTTATTATACCTAAATCATCCTCCACTGGCTCATATCCGGGGACGCGGCTGATGGAGGTGCGTGAGGGACTTCCCAAGACTCCGCTTCCTCTTTCGCATGCAAAGGGGGCGACAACCATGCGGATTTGGGAGTTCACTGGCCTGTTTGTAAATACTGTATGAATGAGCGAGTGAATGAAGAATTGTAAATACAGTATGAATGAGAACATTTACCAAAAGTACTTATTGCCCAATAAGGCAGATTGTAATTTTATCGCAATAAAGATTTGATTTGTAATATATCTAAAAGTAGAAAAAAGTGGTAAGGGCCGGCCGAAGGTTTTCTAAAGTTGGTAGATGGTTTCGTTTGTTTAGCACTAGGCTAATATTCTGTAAATACCTTTAAAGTAGATTTATGAAAATATGAAAAGCATAGTAATCTGTTAGTTTTGTTCCTGTTGTATTGATCCGTTTTATATGTTTTAAATTAATATTATCATTGTGTATATACTGATGAAGACAGTTTCAGAAAAAAAAAACAGTGATGCACTGAGCTGTACAGCAATGTCTTCACTGGAATAGGCTCACCACTAGGAAAACTAACGACTCAGCCTTACTATAGAAAGCATTGACATACAAATTCTGAAAATCCGAAAATTGCTCGCTTTCTAAACTTCTAATTCTAATTTATTTGCATTTACGGCTTTAAATCTTGATAGGCTTTTTTTCACGCACTTCGCTTATGTAATTCT
Source organism: Acanthosoma haemorrhoidale (assembly GCA_930367205.1). Lineage (NCBI taxonomy): Eukaryota > Metazoa > Arthropoda > Insecta > Hemiptera > Acanthosomatidae > Acanthosoma > Acanthosoma haemorrhoidale. The sequence goes on along the minus strand of OV884015.1, from coordinate 69,876,900 downwards.
TACATAAATCTTGTTCATTACATTTCTTGAACGTAAATTTAAAATTTCAAACAAACGGTCCGTCCGTACCCGAATGAACCTAGGGTCAAGTTCTTCAAGCTTAGCAAAATAGGTTTGAATGGAAATAATTTCTTCACAAAATTGATTTATCAAGTGCTTCCGGTAACCCTGAGTTTCCCACTTGTGTAACCCGAGTGGGAAAATATCAATGCATCACTTAGGCTGAAGGTGAACGTTTTCTAAAACGTTTTTGCGAGTGCTTCAAATTATTTCTGGACCTGAAAAAAAGGTCTATCAAAATTATAATCTTTTGGACCTGATCCGGGAATCTGCAAGAATTTCCATAAAGTCCTTACTAGAAATTCTTGACCTGGAGTAAAATAAAAGCTGGAAAATCCTCGGTCCAAAAATATTACCGGAAATAACTATCATTTACTAAGAGTCCAGAATTTTAGCTTAGGAGGAGAATGATATGTGGACACGATCTATACTGGATAAAAGGTATTTATGAAGCTATGGCCCTCCTCGGAAAATAAAGTGGCAGTGGCTTCGTGACCTGCTAATAATACGTGTCAGTGGGAGTCCTGGCAAAGTCCAGTTTCTGCAATCATGTCCTGAGCGTCTGTGGCTCTCGCGCTCATGGTCAGCCTCTACTGGGCCGCATCCGGTGGCGCGGCTGATGGAAGAGCGTGGGGGACTTCCCAAGACTCAACTTCCTCTTTCGCACGCGAGGGAGGTGACAATCATGTGGATTTCGGAGGTCTCTGGGATGGTATGAATGGGTGAGTAAATGAAGAATTCTAAATATGGTATGAATGAGAACATTTATCTCAATTACTTATTGCCCAATGAGGGAGATTGCAATTTTATCACAATGAATCTTCGTATTAGATGAAGCTGTGGCCGGCAATTGTTGGCTATTAGACGACAGAGGAAATATAAAAAAATGTAAAATGAAATAATACTCTGACAATACTGCTATGATGTAACATGTTCGAGGAGGATATCAAGCTTCGGGGCTAGACAGAATTAAGCTTTTGCCCGGATGATCCTGACCGCGCACTATCCTGAGCTAGCGTCAAAGCCCTGTGAAAAAAAAAAAAATTAAAAAATCGGTGACCCCTTTAAGCTCAGTAAATTGGTGTAACAGGTCTATCCAGGGGTGGCTTTGATAAAAAAAATGGTTAAAAAAAAAAAAAAAATTCGCTATGAGTTAGTAACTCATGTGTGTAAACACCGAGGAGGGTTCGTTGGGGCGAAACCCTTCTTATCTTTCCACAACCATTAAGGTCGCCTAGTTTGAGATTTTTTTGATTTTTTTAATCTGCCATCCCTTGTTTATATTGATGTAAACTTTGGTGCGTGTTGAGCTCACCTCCGCCGAAATACTTTCAGATAATAAATCCAGAGAGACAAAAAAAGTCTTTTCTACACGATAGTTGAAATTTAAACTCTTAAACTTTTAAAAAAGAAAATTAAGCTGTTTTTAGCTGTAGATTAGGTACTTGTACGTACATTCTCTGAAATACTACCCCATGCTAATTGGATGATAGAAATCAAATAAAATTTTTAACAGCAATAAATTGTCAATAATATCAGTATTAAGTTATTTAAAATATTTTTTTCTAGATAGTTCATAGAAAATATTTATTTAGTTAAGTAGCTTATAAATACTTCATACTTCTAGGAGCAAATAATTTTTACAGTTTGATTTTTTTTATTTTAGGTAGAAAGCTTCAAGTCTCTTTGATTTTTTTTTTTTTTTTATTGACATACGATTTAGAATAAGATATAAAAATGTCAATTTAGAATGAGATATATAAAACTTCATGTCTTCAAAAGCCACAATAATATAATACAATTGATAGAATTCAATAGATATTTAATTTAATAGCTAAAAATACTGTAAAAACAATAAAATGATATAACAGCCAACCTGTGAAAGATATTGTCCACAGCTCAATTTACATACATAGATTTTTGTGTATACCGAATTGTCAACTACCGAGTAAAAATACTCTGAAAAAAGTAATAAGTTTTAATTGTAACTATAAAGTTATAAAACGTATTAACAATTAGGTTATTAGCATATATTTAGCATTCAGGAATTCTAGTTTAATGTGATACATAATTAAAAATATACTACATCTGGATAATTATTTGTTTATGATACTTTTATAACTATCAGAAGGCTTGCTATACTTAATTAAATGTATCGTTTTTTCTTGACATGTAAATCTTATAATTTGATAATTAGTTTAATAATATTGGTTGTAATGGCTATGGAGAAGGGGCAAGCAATCAGCAAATAATAATACTCTACAAGCATTCTTATGGAGCAAGACTATTTGCTTATCAGTTTATTTTTAATCTTGATGCCTAGATTTATTTGAAGCACCTAGTCGCCACTTAATCAACTGACTGAAAAAATATAATTACTTCAGCAATATTTTGAAGATTTGGACCCAGGAATTTCATACTGTGAGTTAGTTACCGAAAATTAATTCCGACTAGCTCATTATTTAATTGCTACACAATTATTCTTGGCAATTTATGTAGTATTTAAATTAGTTTAATTGGTTCAACTGAATGCATAAATTAAACAACTTGCATGACAGCTTGGTGCTTAGCATCTCGTCTATTCATTAAAGTACAAACATTTTCAATCGATATTATTACGCAATTAACCGTATATGGGCAGTAGTTACTTTTTCTCGGAGGTCATTTGATCGGATATCATTTTCTGGATTTGTTTATTTTTTATTTTCTTAATATTGGAAATGTTATTTGTTATTATTTTGGTATTGTTAGGTTTAATTATACATTTCAGATGATATTTTAGAAGAAAATAAACATTAGCTTACTTACTACTTCACCAAACCACAAAAGCTGTGAATAATATATGTGTCAACTTATAATTATCAACATTTTTTAAAAGTTAAATTTTCTTAATAAATTATTATATAAGAACAATAATATTTCATTTACATCAACTCTCTGTCATCAACAACTCCTAGTGCTGGCCAGTTCTAGACTGCAAAAGTGCTTCGCTAAGATGGGACGCGTTGGCCTAAATGAAGATGGCTGATTCGCCATCAGTTGCATTATGCATGGAGCATTCAATTGACACAAAATCTGAACTGTGAGGGTCAATCAAACGGAAATTCCAGTCCCTTCATTCTCCATTCTGATCAACGCATTCCATTTCTTCCATCCCTGAATACAAATGAAAACAAAGATTTTCGCAGTTTAAGGATTAGCCAATCCAGCAGTTACCCCAGTTAGCCAATCCTCCCTTATATAACGACAACCGTATCCTCCTATGATCTCACTATGACTACCTATGATCTCAATATCCCATTCATTAAGATCTAGCCACCTCCCGACTACCAGAACTTCCATTAACGCCTCCCTTATCACGCCAATCCGTCTGCTAATGCTCAATACAGCATGGGAGTACACTCCATCTCATCCCCGACAACCAAGAACAATGCCTCAGGAGGAGGCCTCGGGACCTCCTCCGAACCAACTAGCATAAAAATATTTTCATACTATTGCTAAAGTGGCATGTTATGTGGTTTGGGCCAATGGGTCTTTGGCACCAAAAAGTAATAAGAAGTCAAAAATAGTTTGCATAAAATACTGTATATTGATTACATGTAAATATTTTAATAAAATTATAGAAAAGCTATTGCATCAAAAAAATCTTGAAAAAAATGGATCCATTCAGCTATATCTGTTTCCTTACAAGCTGCTTGTGGTCTCGAGGTCTAGTTCCACTTTAATTAACCTCTTGGATGCAGCAAGGCAGCTTCTACTTCCTCCCTGTAACTTACTAGTGAGCTAACATCTTCAGCAAATCTGTTTCTCCATATAATCTCTTCCTACTTACTTCTGTGAGCCTCTATAGCACCGTACCAAATTAGAACGTTGCCATTTGTGGCAATGAGCAATAATAAAAACAGATTTATAGCAGGCAACCCCTATAAAGAATCAGCATCAGAGCTTGCTCATTCTCTCTCCTGACGTTAATCGGGCCGAATCTATCCCAGTTAAGTAAGACAGGTAAGGTCTTCGGGTTCCCAGAGTGACTGTGCACTACCCTCCGTTCCGAGACTTGCTGTTCCGCTCTCTTCGGCCGCTGTGCGCTCCATCGAGCAAGGGACACTCCACCAGGCTTCCTTCCCAGTCACCAGCTCATATCGGACTGGAATCACTGGAGGTGTGACAATCGGAAGTGCTTTGTCTCATTTTTGGAATTGGATGGTGGAAAAGGAATCGAAGACCGGAGTGGAACAATTTAGGAATAAAACTCAGAAAAGAGTGGGAGTCCGACGAACAAACTACAAGAGGAAGTAGGGAGTCCTGCACAGGAAACGCCCCAAAAGAAGTTAATATATTTCGTTCCAATCAATGTAAAATAATAATAAAAGTTAAAAAATGAAAAAAACGCTGTTGCAAAACCAAAATAAAGAAAATATGCGGGAATTAATAACTCTTGTGGTTGACATGCCTTGAAAAGCAACAACAATTGTTTTTAGTTATGTCATGTTCAACTCCTCGAAAACCCGGTATTTAAATCCCTAACCCACACGGGTGATCCGTGAAGATTAATTATTGCTAGTTTTTCTTAACTTTAATCGTGTGTATAACTTATTTTGTTTTAAAACGGATTCATTACAATTATTTTTTTTCCTCCCTTGTGTGATAATTAATGCTACCTTATTTTGTTCCAAGAGGTGAATTTATCTGTTTGTGCCTTGTTGTATTTCATAGAAGACAAATACCCAGACTAAAGGTTTTTTTTATATATATCTATCAAAACTGAAACGTTAAGAAACTCGAAAAATGGTGCCTACTTTAACTGAAAGATATATCTTAGCATTCCTATTACTGATAAATTTCTGAAAAAAACTGTGGGTCTTAGTAATTGTTTCATGGTTATTGGAACTGTGCCAGTGTATTGTTAGAAAACTTCTCCACAATTAAAATTCCAGGTAATTACTATGTATGTCCAGTCTTCCTCCTAACTCTCTCCCGAAACTTCCCACATGGTGGCCATGAGCTTGTCTGATAGTTTAGTCTTGGGTCAAATATTTAAATTGTGTGCTCCACATGACTTAACAGTCCTCGATAGTGAGGCGTTCTGTATTTAAATTACAATAATAATTTTAAAGTACCAACTCTTGACTCAAATAAAGTTGATGATTTTTTATTATTGTGCTATTAAGTCATCGGATGGTGTGATCCTTACGGTGTCCTTGAAAATATGTACCCCATGAAAGCCCAAATGCCAAACAGTCATTAGTCGTAGATTTAATGGTAGTGATTGAATTGTTTCTACTATCTCGTAATTGTTAACGACTGGCGGAAATAATATAAACTATTTTTGTCGCGGTCTATTATTAATAACAGAAATGACGTTTTGCCAATGAAACCAGTGATGTTTCGGCCTACACCGTATTTTTTTTATGAGTGTTGGAGTTATTTTTTCCCTATGGTTCCCCTCTCGTTCCTGACTTCCTTGACATTTGAGCGCGACGCTGTTTCCGCACAGATGCTGTCATTTTGGGGGTTTATTCGTTGTAATCCGGAAATTTATCATAACTCCAGTTTGTTAGAGGCCTGGCCCGGGGTGCAGATTGGGCAAGGTCGTCTGCTTCGCTAAATTTTTTTTTTTTTGTTATTTTAGGGCATGTCAACCACAATTCATTGATGCCCACATAAATATTGACTCATAAATTTTCTTTATTTTTTAATTTTTACAACAGCGATTTTTATTATTATTAATTATAGAAGTTTTATTATTATTTTACACTGATTGGAAAAAGATTTATGTGTTTTTTTTTCAGAATTCCTAACTGCCTAAGATTGACGTAATAATTAAACATTAAAAACGAAATAAGCTATGGGTTTGACGGACTATGCCACATTTGCTACGAGTTCCCATATAAATAATATACCCACAAGCCATCCATATCGCATTCTTGTATGTTAGTAGTAACACGATACATTGTGGAGAAAACATTAAATAATTTACTTTTTCTATCACCATTATTTTAGAAGTTCTCAACACCAAATTAACCATTTAAAGCTATAGTCAATTATCAATAATAACTACAAGCGCTTTGCCATCTCTTAAGTCAAGAAATGATCTGACTAGCAGCAGTTTTTATACTAAAGAAGCTGTCATATTGAGAATGTAATTTCTAAGACCGTAAGGTTTAATCTGTATTTGCCATACAAAAAAAAAAATATTAATATCTCAAGTCTGTAGCATAGGCCACCTAATTGGTGTTAGTATTTACCATCTCGACCCCTATGTAAATAGTTCGGGTGACCCCGCGACCCAAGAGGTGCTCCTGGAATCTTCTAATAGACCTCTGGAATTAATTTCATGAGAGCCCCTGGGTAGGCTGGAGATCGTGGGGGTCAAAAGGTTCATCCGTTATAACTGATGCAAAAAGTATTGAGTGTGGAAAAGCGCCGAGTCAAGCGTAGACGAGTAATCTTGAAGCCTGACTAGTTATAATATTTTTTACCAAAGATATTTCATAATATCTTTTTAATATATTATAGAATAATTAATTTCTTTCAAGCGTTGATATAAACTCATGATAAAGAGAGTTATTTGTTGGCAGAACGTTAATAAGTTCAGGACAAGGGAGTCGAAAACATTCATATTTATGTTATGACAGGATTTTTATTGTCCCTAGCATAAAGTCATAAGCATAAAGATGTATACATGTATTATATTATATCAGGAGAGGAAATACCTTGTTTTATCGGGAACATCAATTCCAAAGATATCTCTCCAGACAGAGTTCCTGCTATTTGTTTTCCTTCAGGTCAAACACCTTCATTTTTGGCATACGTATATTTCTTTAAAGTTAATAGTTTCATAAATAAATAGGCAAGTATTTGTTGACATTAAAAACTCAATGAATCAAATGTGTTACCCCTCTTCGCAGAATGCGGATTGCAGATTAAAAAGATATTATCTGAAAGAAGAACCACTTCATGAAAAAGATATGAATTGCCATCCGAAGTTTTCCCTCGATCTCGACACGGTGATGGCGTAAAGAAAACTTCATCCTGACAGAAAACCGAATTCTCGGGTTGTCTAGTGTCAGTCAATCACACTACCCTACCGAACTTCTTAACAAACTCAACAAAAAAAAATGAATAATTTATGTGACACTTAATGAATAGAAACTGAGGAATCCACTTCATTTTTTTTTTTTTTTGTATTGAGAAAGCGCCGCTAGGATGAAATAATCTATTTTCTCTTACTTTAACAATGATAACGAATATATCTCATTTTCATAACTAAGCGTATTTTATTTTCTCTTTTAGGCCATACTTATATCCTATTCTACCTACTAACGTTTCCCTGCTTACATACTGATCGTCACAATGGCCTAGTGATTGTTACCAACCCCAAGGTTAAGTTGTCGCTTAACCTTTAGTTGGTAACGTCAGAAAAAATCACATAACGTGGGGGTCTCTCAAACCCATCTGTAAGAAATGACCCAAAATTCGATTTTAATCAATAAATAAGCATTATTGAACAGAAAAAAATATAATTTTCCTTCAAATTTTATAAATTCAGGTATAACAGCTAAAATCTACAACTAATGGCTTGCAGGGAAATTAAACTTGAATCTTGCATATTCATGAATACTGCACTCTCCGAAGTAGAATTTAAATTTTAAATTGAACTTCTCTTTCTTTGGGACAAGAAAAAAAGATAACTAGTTGCAAAAATAATCTAAAATCACAGAACCCATACTAAAATCGCAATAAAGGTTCTCAACACCTTTCTCAATAAAGTTCAGAATTTCTATCTTATTCGCTTTTTTTTGGTGGGTAGGGACAATTAAAATTTTCACAAACTTGCTTCATGAGGTAAATTAGTTCTAGAATTTGTAGATCGCCTAGTCTCCATAGCAGCGCTCCGGCTCCATTTGGTCTTGACTTTTGTTCTTGTTGATTAGCTGAAGCTGGGTCTGAATCTTTAATCGCCTTCCAGAAGTTCACCACCCACATAGTCAACATTTAAAGGAAGGTTCTGAGAATTGAAAAGTGTTGCCAATTATAAGAAGGTGGGGGTTCATCCGTACCCCCTTACCTATTAAGGCTACATACAGCAGAGTTAAGTCAAGAGTCAAGCTAATCAAAAATATATAAATTTTTGCAAAGCTTAAATTAGTGCTAGACGAGCAAATCCTACTCGATCATGCGGTTCTAGCCTTCAAAACCCATGGTGTGTTCCAAAACTGTTACGTTTCATACGTCAGGGCTTAAGTGAAATTGTTATTCCTTTCATTGATCATTCATTCATTGCTCGATTTCATGAGACATATGTATGCATGGTATCATAGCGTTGTGCCACAAACATTTATTTCAATTGCTCGCCATAATTACTTATTACTTAAATTTTCGAATATAAACAGTAACATCCCTATGATATTTCAGAATAACCGGTCTATTTTTATTGAATGCTTTTTCAAAACAAATCGGGTGACAGGACATACAGACTTTCCTGGTACCCTACAAGAATAAAATCATCGACTGAACTAAGGATTCATGATATTTTTTGACGTTGGTTTAAAACATAATTCAATCTGCTGATAAGGAATGTCCGCCCGATATTTCACAGTTATCGCCCTCCCATAACTCATCGCTTCTGGAGTCTTTGTCGCGGCCATCTGTATATGTTCCTCCTCTGCGCCTCTTACAGATAATAAACATCGAATCGCTATATAGCTACTGACGACAATGATGCCAGCGAACATCTCTAATCCAAAATTATTTGTTTTATTAGGCTTTAAGGCTAAATAACGCAAACAGGCGCGTTTTCTTTGATCCACCATTGATCTCACATTACCTTCACCCTTTGTCGCAAGACTTGTCCACTAGTTTATTTTAATTCTATTCCTCTCCCTGTATTCGAGACAGTCCATCTTGACAAACGACTCACCCACATACGAGACTAAAAAGACAAGAACTAAACAGACGCTTTGGACAACTGTTCAGACTACTTCAAAGGACATCCCATCTCTCAATAGAAAATAAACTACTAATCTACAAAGTTATACTTAAACCAATCTGGACTTACGGAATAGAGCTATGGGGGACATAAAAAAAGTCGAACATCAAGCGTATCCAATCCTTTCAATCAAACGTCCTGAGAACAATAGTAAATGCCCCTTATTATGTCAGCAACAAAACCCTTCATAACGACCTTAACATAACCTACATTCTAGAACTCATCCCTTCCAAATTTATGAAATTCCACAGTAGCCTTTCCAACCACCCTAATCCTGTAGCACAGTCATTGCGCTGCGCCACTCATCCCTATAATCCTCCTCGGAGACTGAAACGGCAGTGGCCTCGTGACCTGCTATAAACGCGTGACAGTGGGAGTCCTGGCAATGGCCAGTTTCTCCAATCATGTTCTGAGCGTCTGTGGCTCTCGCGCTCTTGGTCAGCCTCCCCTGGCTAGTATCCGGTGACGGCTGACGGAGGAGCGTGGGGGACTTCCCAAGACTCCGCTTTATCTTCGCATGTGGATTTGGGAGGTCTCTGGGCTGTCTGTAAATATTGTATGAATGAGCGAGTCAATGATGAACTATAAATATGGTATGAATGAGAGCATTTATCTTATTACTTATTGCCTTATAAAAGGAAGATTGTAATTATAGCACAATAAAGTAGTCATAAGGAGACGCGTTTTCACGCTGAAAAAGACTGGTTGATTAAGAAAAAGTTTGACAGGGGACCACGCCTGCTAGTTTGGACTAAACCTCTGTTGATGATCTATGTTCAACTTAGTTATACATTTTGCATTGGGGTAGGTAGTATGTTTAAAGTTACTTGGTAAGTTCGGCCCTACCGTGGCTTAATTTGCCACCTCTGCGCTAGATAGCGCTTGGTCTGCCGGTAGTAAGAACCTTTACGTACTTTTGATATTTTATGTTGGACTCATCCAACAGCTCGTTTAAAAACCAACGCAAGTTTGAAGTCCTCCCTTATTTTTTTGGCCAACCATTCAATCCATTCATCAGTTAAATGTGGCATATGAAGACTATTAACGAAAATATCTAGTTTTCAAAACAGCTTACGGTCTCCATGGTCACAACGTTTTGTTTATTGCTTTTTGGACCTTAGTAAACAAATTTCGGTCCACCGGGCCCGATATTTATTTTATAGCCGAGTGACTGTTGTAGGATTCCTTAATTACTGAGAAGTAGCATAGAATAAGCAATTAGGCATTCTTTTATATTTGGAGTTAAAGTTACATTTCCCATACATCTAATTGCATAAAGTATTTTATATATTATCACGTTGTATTTCGTATATGTATTTTTTAAGCCCTTAGAGCTACGTTTAGGAAAGTGACGACTAGCTATCAGGTACCAAGAACTTCAAGGAGTGTTATGCTCATCACTAAACCGCTTGAAAGCTAAACGTTATTCACAACGGATCAGATCAGCACAGGCTGTGGACTGATACAGCAAGGCTTACGTCATTTACTAATTATTGAACTAAACAAGTAAAAATAACCGTTATGGTGATAAGAAGAGATTTGTTGAACGTTATCAGTGAATTCTTTGAGATTATTAGGCTCTTGTCCTATCGCAACGATAGCCGCCTTATCGGCCCGTATCACCGACTACTCCTCAAGTGTTAATTGTAAACTTTTACATCCTTTATATTTACTATAAAAAACAGAAAAAAAAAATGGAAAAATATATGGACTCTTCATAATAGCTTTTGAATAGAAGGGGAAAAGAGTTTGTACTTCCGAAGCAAGGTGGAAATTATTCCATGAACAAGTATTTTTAGGTATATATTTTGTTTCTACTAATTAAAACGTACTAAAGTCAGTCATAGGACGTGGATTTAGGACATCTTAATAATGAACAAAATGTTTATTTCTGTAAATACTGTTTGATGAAAAAATCGCCACTTTGCGTCGCAAGTACAAACCTTTTTTTCCTTCTATTCAAAAGCTATTATTAAGAGTACATATTTTTTTTTGTGTGTGTTTTTAGTAAATATAAAGGATATAAAAGTTTACAACAATACTTTATTTTGATTACACAGCTGCGATTTTTTAATTACTTTTTCAGTGCGCTTGGAACGAAATGATCACGTATTTTGGGGTTTTCATACTATTTAAAACAGTAACTATATTTATTATTGATCCGAGTGAGCAAGACAGTGAGAACTAAGCTTCACGCACCCTTGTGTGGTGGCACCCCAGTCCCTCCTGTCAGGTAGGATGGACATGTCTTCTTATTCGGTTCAACAATGTATTTTATGGGCCTCCTTTATCTGATTTTGACAATTGTCTTGAATCTCCTCATCTGCTTTTCTTTCGGCTCCGTGTCCCGGGTTTTTGCAAAATGTGACATTTTTGGCCTGGGAACCCTTTGATCTAATCCTTACCACCTCAAGTTATATTTGGTAGCAAGTACTTTTCCCTTTAGTCTGAGCCGCTATTGAGAAGACTTCGATCACGAGATATACTGAACTTTTCTAATTAACTTCCAGCTTTCACTTAGGTCTCATTCAACCCTTAACATTTAATTTCCCCCGTTTTGCTCCAGATTCACCACTAATCAAGTTATTATTGTAGGTGGTGTGGTGCAGCTTAGGAGTGTTTATGTTAAGAAATAAAACACCTGTAAACGCTTCCGACGGACTATGCCCCCGAAAGGTGTTTTATCTCTTAATGAGGTTATTGATCTATCAAACCAAAAAATGAAAATTGAACGGCTATCTATACATTTAGTAGTGAGTGATAAGTATATTCGCCGATTGTGGATTGTTTTTTATTGATGTTTGAAATAGTCCAGCAACGAATCATCGATGTCTTTTTTATTATCCTGTATGCTTTCATCATACAGCTGTTCTCAAATTGTCAGTTGTGACTCGCCAACCAACCCCCACGTGAAAAAGAATTTATGAGTCGAAAGCGCTCATGACAAGTTCTGGCGACTGGAGGCAGCTCTCCAGCATGAATTGTTATCAAGAAACCCCTCTACCATTGCGAATAAAGGGATTTTATAGAATAACTGATAATTTTCAATGAAAAAAATACGGGGAGGCGGATGCCGGCAGGTGTCCGCTATAAGAAGCAGGGAGGTTGAATGGAGACTACAGCTGAAGGCGAATTACCGATTTGTTCTCTGCTCATTCACATCTCTGTATTCAATTGCTCCTCATTCGGTCTATAGCTTCGCATTTCTTTGACCCACGTCTCCAAGTCATCGCCTCTCAAGCCTCCTTCTGACCTTTCCGGATTTGTTAACTCAACGAATGACTGTTGTCCATGGCTCCGGGGTACAGGGGAGCAACGACACGCTTAGTAGATCTGGACAAACCCTTTGAGATAACGGAATAGTGATTTCGTGAAACATCGAAGGGTATCATTGCAGTGGTACCGCATCAAATGATGTAAACAAGTAGATTTGGACATGATTGATTTCGTGTCTTTGTTTTGGGAGGTTTATCTTGGCCCTCAGGCTATCAACACCCTTGCTTGTATCTTTAACTAATTTGGGGATCTCTCTGACGCGAGACTGAGACACTTGAAGGGCGAGAGAAGAGGACTTGCTCCTAGGAACCTGCCGGGGCCGAAGAGGCATCCTACATGTCAGGTGGAGCTTACTAGAGTTTATAGAAACTACTAATCTACAAAGTTATACTTAAGCCAATTTGGACATACGGAATAGAGCTATGGGGGACAGCAAAAAAGTCGAACATCAAGCGTATCCAATCCTTTCAATCAAAAGTCCTGAGAACAATAGTAAATGCACATTATTATGTCAGCAACAAAACCCTTCATAACGACCTTAATATACCCTACATTCTAGAACTCATCCCTTCCAAGTTTATGAAATTCCACAGTAGCCTTTCCAACCACTCTAATCCTGTAGCACAGTCATTGCACTGCGCTACTAATCCCTATAATCCTCCTTGGAGACTGAAACGGCAGTGGCCTCGTGACCTGCTATAACATAAAGGGGGAGTCCTGGCAATGGCCAGTTTCTCCAATCATGTCCTGAGCGTCTGTGGCTCTAGCGCTCTTGGTCAGTCTCCACTGGCTAGTATCCGGTGACGCGGCTGACGGAGGAGCGAGGGGGGACTTCCCAAGACTCCGCTTTCTCTTCACATGTGGACTTGGGAGCCCTCTGGGCTGTCTGTAAATATTGTATGAATGAGCGAGTGAATGATGAATTGTAAATATGGTATGAATGATAGTATATCTTAATTACTTATTGCCTAGCAAGGCAGATTGTAATTTTAGCACAATAAAGGAAAAGAGTTTATAGAACACGAGTAGGTGAATATTAGATAAACACCATTCAAACCACCTGACACAGATAGATCAGTACAATCCACCACTGTTTACATTTTTCAAATCCATGGAAAAGTCCGAATTCTCCCAGTACCTATCACACACCTACCCACGAGCTAACACGCTCTGTCATGCGCCCATGGTCCCAGGATGCTCAGGACAACAACAATTCTTATTTTATTGGTATATATTTACTTATAATAATGGAGGTACAAGTGAAATTTTATACCAGGTCACAAGGCCACTGCCGCTTTAGTCTCCGAGGAGGTTATAGAGATGTCTGACGGAGTGCAATGACTGTGCTAGGGGATTAGGGTGGCTGGGTAAGTTACTATGGAATTTCATGAACTTGGAAGGGATGAGTTGAAGAATGTAGGGTATATTCAGATCGTTATAAAGAATTATGTTGCTGACGTAATAAGGGTCATTTACTCTTTGTTCTCAGGACTTTTTATTGAAAGAATTGGATACGCTTCATGTTCGACTTTTTTGCTGTGCCCCATAGCTCTATTCCTTATGTCCAGTTTGGCTTAAGTATAACTTTGTAGATTAGTAGTTTATTTTCTATTGAGAGATGGGATGTCCTTTGAAGTAGTCTGTACAGTTGTCCAAAGCGTATGTTTAGTTCTTGTCTTTTTAGCCTCGTGTGTGGGTTCCGTGTCAGACAAATGAAATAAAAGTCCACTGTTCATCTAAGGATTCTGGACCAAAACAAGAATTATTTGTCGAGGCAGTCACTCTGTTTTTTGCCGCTTTCAAATTGATAAAAAAAATTATTTTATGCTCTGCTTGGTTAATTTTCTTATGGTTCTACTCAAAATCAATCCGAGAACTCCAGATTTACTTGAGCCCCACGTTTTATACTAGAGCCCAAAATTTCCATCTTTAAAACTCACTGGAAATCCATATAGATATTAATTGAAAAAAAAAGCATAATTATTCTTTAAGAGACGAGAATAATGTGTAGACATTAAAGATAAATTAAGACACTGGATTTGGTATTTGTATAGAGATGAGGAGTGTTACATTTATTTGCAGACCCCTGAGTTTAAGTGAGTGGCTCTCTATACCAGACAGCCTTCCTTTCCCAAAATGAAAAAAAACAAAAAAACTGTTTTTTCAATTTTTAATAACAGTTTTTAGCCGTCAAAATACTTATACTTCAACAAATATGTCACTTCATCATATGATCATATGATCACTTCAAAAACAAGCGATAAATGTTAGTATCGTTTTATTATGTAACAATGTTCAATCGAATTTCTTCAGATATGGTTTACCTAACAATAATTGTCGGCTTGAGCTATTTAAAATTTGAATAACATTTAAACTAAAAAAATTTAAAAGAACTCAATTAAAGGAGAAAGAAAGTCCGCCATGTAACTACCATTTATTGTTATAAAATACTTTGTGTATATTGGGGCGCAATTGCTTAGTAAAAAGTTTACCTTTTTTTTTTTTTCCCCCGCGTGAAAGTTACAACCAAAGTGCGCCGTGGAGTCATGACACTTTTCTACAACTTTCAAAAGTTCAAGCCTGCCTGATACAGCCAGTTTTTTCCCATTGTGTTTTTCTCCGCTAACACGTTTTATTTAACGGAAGCCGCTAGTAGACTTTTTACTCTTAGTGCATCATTTTTACTTTCGTTAAAACTCCTATGAAAGGCGTAATAAGCCGTCCATTCATTAAGTCTCACTCATGAATAATCCTTTTGATAGTTTGATAATGACCCATGCTTTCACTTTGATGTATTGACAGATGAGTTTTACTTTGTATTATATTTGACGTATGGTTAGATTTGATTTCAATAAGCTTATTATTTTTAAAATAAAAAAATAGTTTTTGATTAAAACTATACTTACTTCCGCCTCAACGTGTCGTTATGTTGAAAGCTTTAATGATTCTAATAAAAAAGAGGTCATGAACTAAACAAATAATACCCAATACCATGATTGCTACTTAACAAAAAAGTAACTTAATATAGAAAAAAGAGATATTTTAAAAATTTAGCTTATCAAATCTAAAAATAATTCAGTTCCAGGAACCGCCATGCGTCCTAAGATGACAATGGTCTACCTATGGTAGTTACAATCTAGTTATAGTTAAATAGTTGCAATCTGTTCCCTTATGGCAATCTAACATTAAATTTTTTTATTTCATTATTTATTTATTTGAATACTACCTATCTTATGTCCTGAAAAAAGAACAGTTGTTTACATTTGAATAGATAATCCTATAATCTCACCCTTGGGCTGATATATTTTCAATGGTAAACAACAACAAGAATTGCTGAGCGTCATAATTACATAGTTATTTAGCTTAAAGTTCAACAAAACAAAGAAATAAATATACACATTAACGCAAGTAAAATAAGCACATAATAAAATAAGCATAAACGAGCATCTATTAAGTCAATGGCCAGAAAATTATAGCAACAGGGACAAATATGAAATGAAAATTTTATAGAAAATGGCAAAATACTTGAACGCGCTGCTACATAAGAGCCTGGAGACAAAGTATGACAAAATTGGCAGTAATAAAAACGTCAATATTAAAAACTATTTTCAGGTTCTACTAAAAAGTAGTAGATTTGTTGCCCCCACTTAAATTGTTGCCATTTTAGTCAGTTTTTTGTAAGTTGTTGTACAGGACTGATCGTTGTGTGGTGGTCAGTATTTTTTAATTGCCTGTCAGTTTGTTGTATATTAAAATTTAATTGACATTGTATTTCCTGCCTAATGTTGCCATAAGTATTTACTGTATTTTAATTTTCTAACTTTTAACTTTGTTAATGTTTGTTTTATTTTATAATTGGTTTCGATGACGGGAATGGGCCGAGGAAACAGCTAGCAAATACAGAAAAATAATGGGGAAAAAAACGAACGAATGGTGTCATTCAAACTTAAAAAGTAGAATTGTCAAGTAACCGACCTTGGTCACAGGGAATGGATAAATGAATATACTTTGTGAATTGCCAAACCTTGTCGAATGCTTATTTAAGTCAACAATTGTGAGGATTGAGAGATTGGACAAAACTAACTTCATCATTTAATTTTTTTTTACTAATAAGAGTCTAATAAGTGATGTACATAAACTTTACTGAAATATGTATTTTATGTGTTACAGAAAGGCGGCGTTTGGGGTGAGAGCGGTGGCGGGGGTGCAGGAGGCACCAACAGCGGGCGGTGCGGAGGCGGCGGAGGCTCCGGCCAGCAAGGCCAGGGCCTCGTACACTGGATGTCCGTTATGGCGGAGCACATGAACACCGTGGCGGCCCATGACAGCCCACAGGTCCACTACATGTGGAACGGAGTAGAGGTAAGTCACTCTTATATTGACCACTCTATAGGCTGGTGTCAGAAGGCCCATCCCGAACTACATAGCGTCCTATTTTTCCATATACATATACACACAATCAAATATAGCAGGGTAACGGAAAATATCAAGTGACTTTATACTGTAAGGGCCGAATCTAGTCAAATGCTTAATAACGTCTAACTTTCCAATGCTTAATACAGAGGGAATAACTTATAAAACATGGAAAAAATAATTTAAGTAATGATGATTTCAAGTGATTGAAACTATAAACTCCCTGATTCTGTAAACGTTTTTATTGTGATAAAATGACAATCTGCCTTATTATAAGTATTTACAAACATCCCAGAGATCTCTCAAATCCACATAGTTGTCACCTCCCTCGCATGCAAAAGAGGAAGCGGAGTTTTGGGATTGTCTAGAAAAATAAGAAATAACACTCATGCCTGTAGTTTGAAATAAAAGTTCTGAAAATAACTATTTAGAAATGGCACATATGAACAGAAAAAAATGTATACTTTCAACATACTTTGACAATTTTTAAAGAGTTTATTGATTGTGTGAATGAGTTTATGAATTGTGAATGAGGAGCTATTATTTTATTATTGTTAGTTAAGTTTTTGGTTTTGAGGCGTTTTGGCGTCTGACTATATGGTAAATATAATGTAACTTTTAAACATTATAAAGAGAATTAATTAACTATTTCAGTAATCTATTGTCAATACAAGTCATAATATTTATTGTGTCGATTACAAATTATTACTAACAAGATTATAAAAATATCGATTACTTTTTATATTAATATAAACAGAATTTTTTACTTGGAACTTGTATGGTACAACTGTGTTGAAAAAGCTTCTATAATTATTAAAATTGCTTGAAATGGCTTCTATCAATCAAAGTAAAAATTTACTCCAAAAAACATCGATTCTCTCTACATATTGAAAAATATTTATTTTTAATTTTGTCCTATGGTGTGGACTCAGTACTTCCTAAATAGTAAAACAATTTTAACTTACTCCTTTGCAGTACAGTTAGCTTTGACCAATTATTTAATAAATGTGTGCAATTTGTATTGCTATAAAACAGTACTATTTTTCGATTTCAGTTATTGTCAAGATTAAACTCCTCATTTAAAAATACAACAACCCCTTGTACAAAACGATTGAAGGATCAGTAGACATTAATGGTGTACATAATAAACCAAACCGAACTCTTTAAGTTAACCATTATTTATATTAATTGCAATAATGCTTTTTTATCTTGTAGCTGATACACAATTATTATGTTCGTGTTATTTAATTACATTGCCCCTGGTTATCTTATTGCTCCATACTTTCACCATCAGTAACCCAAAAATCAATTAAACAGTCGAAGATGGTGCTCATAAATAGCGGAATAACGATCAAATCCTTACGGCTCATATCCGGTATGTTATTAAAATATTTTCAATGCCAAGGGGCTGCACTGGTAGCCGGTTGTAGTGTGGTGGCTGAGGGCATAAAGCGATCGTAAATCTCTCGTAAACTCTCGGGTTGATTATTTTGTAATTACCAGCGATAAACATATTCTTCATCTTTGCGAGAAACATTTTTCTGCCTAGAGAAGGATGTCTCGTGTGGCATTTTGGATCGAAGCGGAATAGTAAAGGAACACTTCAAATTTAATAAAAAAAAATTACAGACATGCAGAAAGTATTACAAATGATCATTTTATTTATCATTTTTATTTTTTCAAAAATGTCCCCACTCATAAAACCTAAAAAAAGATACGGGTCAATCAATCAATCAATCAATCAATCAATCAATCAATGGTTTGGAGCTTTAAGTCTCAGAAATCAATGATTTTTTTTGTACATGTCTAGTACTATCAGCTTCCCATTTTTAGTTTTTGAGTTGTAAATCTTTAAAAACAAAAACTCGTCTGTTTTTTGACATATTTGAAACATTCAATAGCTCGATCTAAGGAAGTATTTACCCTGAAAATAGTGTCATTATTTTCAGAATGTCTTTTTAAAAACACAAAAACGAAACTTCGAATTTTCACGAAAAAAATATATGTAGCATGTACATGTTATAAGAATGTATGAAACAAATTTCATGAGTATATTTTTTTATTGGTTGATTCGTTGTGAGATTAACCCTTCCCTGAAAACAATATATAAACAAAAGGACAAAACATATTTTCTATAATAACATATAATTATATAACATCTTGTCTTATGCAAACATGTATTGCAAGCTCCACCAATCCGCAAAAAATAGTCTTTAATCGTATATTATCATTAAGAAAAAAAACTATAATATATAATAATGATTCTTGTAAAAAGAACTTCCACCGAATCACTATGATAAGCTCAAACATTGCAGGGAATAAATTGAAATATTATTCAATACTGTCATGTGATTAGAAATTTTCTTGAGATTTAAAAGTTTCACAAAATGCTAGACCTACGCTCAGACATAAACGAACGCTTTAGTGTATGAAAAATAATCCTTTTTTTAATACAAAAATTTTTTCAGGCTTACAAAAGGTAAATCTTATTTTATTTATTCGATTTATTGTGTTATTTACATGACAAATAGTTTAATTAATATCACATCAATGCGACAGATGCACAAATATTTCTCAGCTAGGGAAAATAGTTAAAAAGCAATTTTTGTTTTTCATGATAATTCACTCTCACATTTGTGAGAGAAATATTGTATTAAATATGGCAATAGATTTATCGTAAGTTTATGGATGAAAACGATTTTTTTTTTTTTTAAATGAACATAGAGGTGATAAAATGTCAAAACAAAAAAAAAACGTCGCGTCAGTTTTATCACATAGATAATATCATCTACATTAAAAACTGTGTTTTTCTTTTGTTTCTTTGTTAGTTATCTGTTAAGCTGGTATTTTCACCATTTGTGAAGGGAGAGTTCAACCCCCGTGCCGTCTTTGTAATTTAGCCTTTTACGTCTTCAGCCCCCTCTCACACTTCATCAACAGTTTTTTTTTCATCATTTTTTTTTCTGTTTTAACACATTTTAACATCTACCGCATAAAGACTTTTTTCTCCCTTCAATCCTGATCTATTTGAACCCTTTGATTTTTAATTATTTATTATGTCACGACAATGCTACGAGTGCGGGAGCTTCTAATTAAGCTATTAAAATATGGAAAGAAAATACCTAAGAATTTTTGCTAACTTGCTAACAAGTAGAAATAATTTTATTTGAAATACATTTAAAACTCGTATTAAAAAAATATACAATATAGTACATTGTAATCGTATAAAAAAAATCTTACAATCGTTAAAGAATGTAGTTTTTTTGGAGGTAAATTGACCAAATAAATTAACTGCTACAATATAAAATAAGTAAAAAGCTAAAACCTAATTGATGTTTTCCCCATGAATAGTTAGTAGGCTTACAGACTTTTTGAAAATAATTTGTACAGCAGTTCCAACCCGAATAAGTCACACTGCCGTTTTGTAAGGGTTTATTTTTATTTAATGTCAATAAATAAACCTTAAGCGAAATGTTTTAACTATGTCATGACAAACAACAGCACAAATATATTAAAATAAATTAAGTTGAGATCTAGCTCAACTTCGCCGCACTAACTAGTTCGTCGGTTGGCCGGGAGATGGCACCACCTCAGCGAACGCTCCAGCTCCTATATGTGTACATATTTCCAAAATTTTTAATTAAATCCATGCCAACTAAATTTAGTAACGTATGTACTAATTCAAGGAATTAGTAGTAGCCCCTTTATTTATTTTTTTTGATATTTCAATTAATTTACAGATAAAATATTATTAATATATCTATTTTGAACTAAATTTGTATAATCAAATAACATGACATAGAGTATGAAGGAACAACATTGTGAATTGGCGTGTGGTGGGGTCGAGTGGGGTGTTTATCATATCAGGAACAAATATAATAATGATCAATACGATCATTAACATCATCATATTGATGATCATTAACACATTCTATTAAAATTTAAAACTATATGAACTGATTGTTCAAAGAATTAGGAGTAACCTCCATTTTTTTTTCAATAATTCTATTATTATTTACAGATAAAAAATTTTTACAATTATTATGAACTAAATTTGTAAAACCAAATGAAATGACATGAAAGTTGAAGGAACAAGATTGTCAATTGGCGTGGGTGGTGGGGATTATATCCCGAAAATAATATAATGATCTTAAATACGATCATTAACAATATCATATTGATGATCAATAACACATTCAATCGAAATTGTAAAATGTATGAACTGATTGTTCAAAGGACTAGAAGTAACCTTCATTTGTTTCAATATTTCTATTAATTTACAGATTAAATCATAATAGATGTAAAAAATATTTAATCTGTTAATTAATTTTTTACATCTATTATGAACTAAAGTTCTCTAATCAATTAAAAATACAAGGAGGCTGAAGGAACAAGATTGTGAATTGGCGCGGGGGGAGGGGGTTATATTAGGAACAAATACAATGACAATCAATAAGTAACACATTCTATCGAAATTTAAAATTTAAAGTGATTGTTCAAAGGATTAGTAGTTACCTCCATTTTTTTTTCAATATTCCTAATACTATTAATAGATTAAATTTTTTTTCATCTATTACGAACTAAATTTTTATAATCAAATAAAAGTTGAAGATCGGAGGAACAATATTGCGTGGTGATTAAACAATGCGGTGTACTTGATCCAAAAAATTAAAAAAGGGGGGAATGCGTAGCCTTGAAATTGTGTCTAAAGAAGAACTGGTAATCCATTTTTTTTTTATTAAACAAAAAACAAAAATGGGCGGTCAAAATTTGTTTTCAGTTTCCGGCTAATTTTTATTAATTATTTATTATAGATGTGATTCTCATCTCAGAGGACGCAGAACGGATTGGAATCCAGCTGTGAGTGATTAACAACGTACGGGTCGATTTTGGGCACGTAACTTTTCCATCGGTCCAATTTCGGGGGAGAAAAAAAAAAAAAATTGCTAAAACCGATAATTATTTGTGGCGAAAACACCGGATTCCGTTCGCTATTACCAACTAACGGGCAGCTGAGCTACCAAATGGCCGTGGTTTGCATATTCATCAGACCCCCCCCCCTCTAAAATCTGATAATTATTGTAAATCCGCCTTTCCGACGTCAATTATACACAAAAAGGGGATTCTTTATCGCAAACCGTGAACTGAATTAAGGATTCTCCGAGTAAGATATTTTTAATGCGGGTTCGAAGCAGTGAGTTGATGAAAGCCTCTAATTGGTGGCCAAACCGGTGGCTACCACACTCTCAACTTAAATTTTAAGCTGAAATTGTTCAAATTATTTATTATTGTCCTAATTGTAAACAACGAGACGCACCAATTATATTCCTTTTATTATAATTAAATTGTTAAAATTCGACCAACTTCAAGATTCAGGCACCTGAGTGAGTAGACAATAATTTTTTTTGGACTTAACTAAAAATGAAAAAGATAGCAAAAAATCATTGCATAACGCCATCGTTACCTACGCCGAACTAGGCTTAATTCCTGATAATTAACCTGAAATTCGTATTTTTAATCGGATTCGCTACTTCTTTATTCAAGTAGCTCCTCATGTATTCTCACGAGGCTGAGTCAACCCCCAAAGAAAGAACCCTGGTACTCCGGGTATTCTCAGTTAGAAGTCAACATCAGCAACAAATGGGAACGGTCGGGCGGAAGAAAAATAAGAAAAGTTAAATATCAACACTGAGAAGCGTTAAATTCTGACTTGAATGAAATCCAATCCAAATAAAACACTTATTTTTTTTGAATTCATCTTGAATTGCTCAAACACCAACTTTTCGAATAATATAAGTGTTGTAGTAGTAAATTCTACTTCGAACCAGACACGAAACGTTCATAACTTGAACGCATTTTGACAATTTGGATTTTTCCTCCTACTCTGAACAGTAATATTTTTTTCCCTCAATTTCTTAAATATTAAAGTGGTTAGTTTATCAAGGTATTTTTCTGATCAGTTGGTTTGGATGTGAAACTGCATTGTTTGTTTTTGAGCCATTTGAAAAAAAATAAAAACAAATTCGAGGTTTTCCGTGGGTTTTTGTAATCTTACCTACCAAAACATGTACCTTGGCCATGAAAATCGCTTTTTCTTTGCTAAAGAAATATCAAAAACCCCATCCAAAGGGCTTCCCTAGTTTTTCCTAGTGTACTCCTATTTCATAACGCAATAATCTGAACATGATGTGAAAGGTTTTTGACTGATGTTTGTTTAATGCTTGTGTGTAAAAGTAAAATTTTTTTCAAAATCTTCATCATTCGTTAGCGATACAAACTGCCGGTTGTAAAACGTGAAAGGAAAAAAACCGGCCGAGAAGATTATTAGCTGGCGATGAACTTGTAAATTTCAGTTTCTTGGTCCCACTTTTATTTTCTATAACTATCTTGATGGAATGTCACATGTCGTTAAAAAAAAAAAAATGCTTTCATAGAAAATTTTCTAATTAATCGTTCTTCCGGCCGTGAAGTGAAACTTCCTATAAGAATATCACCTCTCCCTTTGAAACTGGAAAATAAATCAGTTCATTAAAGGTAGTTTTGATGAGTTTTTATATGCAGAAGTAGTAAAAGTACAGTTTATGTCAATATTAATCAGAAGGACATCAAGATCATTAGTTGAAAGCCCTCTCAAGATGACACCAAAATATTTATGTTCTAACTGCTATTAAATTTTTAGCTAATATATGATATGTGATATTTGACAAATGGACCAATTGCCATTGAAGTACAGGCTGAGTAACAATGATTATGTCCAGGTCATATTTTCAAAAATATTGTTTCAACAATATTGCGTTTTTTCATTACAATGCCACATCATGTAAGTAATAACTGAAGGTTGTGCATTAAGTGGAATATTGTTTTTATGAAAAATGTTTATTAGAGAAATGTTATTCAAATGAAGTTTTTTTCCCCGGTTGTGTAGATGTTGCTTGAGGACGGACTGGTGCCAGTCAGAAACGTATCAACTATTGATTAATAAAGGTTATAGTTAATCTTTCAACCATGATAGCTAATAATTTTTGTTTTTTATTTAGGGGTCGCTTTTATTTGTATGCTATTCAAAATGGTTGGTTCGTTAATTTGGTACCCTACTATCAAATTATGTTCAAATATTTCTATTTGTAGTCGCAATTAACTACAAAGTAGCTATCTATATATAATTAGTACTGAGTAATTGATTATTTTATGACATTTAATCCTGATTTTTTGGAGATGGCCATCTCTTGCAATTATCGCATATGGTATAGGGGGTGTAGTGGAGGGATATTTATTTGAAATGTCACGACACAAAATGAAAAATAAACATTTAATCAACTAATTCATTTAATATCTTTACAGTAGAGTCGCCAATTCGGTATAAGCAAAAATGTATTAACATAAATTTAAATAGATAATCTTTTTCTCATATTTGTTGTTGAATTAAATCTCATTGCATTCTGTTTCTTGTATTATATTATTGTTGCTTCTCAAAGCATAATTTTATATAACATACTCTAAATTGTACTCCTGATGACGCCTGAACAGGCGAAGCACCTGACAAACGCAGTATTTAACGCTATGACCACACCACCCTTCCCGCATCGATGGCAACAGACTCTCCGGGAAAATTAGGTTAAGATTTCTTTGTTAAATGTAAGTTAGTTTTAAGCCAATGATTCACGAGTTGAGCCCCACCACCTTTAAACATGTTTAGACAATAAATGTATAATGTGCATTATACTTTTATAGCAATCACAAACCGCAATGTAAAATTTTATAAAATGTAGCCAAGCTATAGGACATACAATAATGCTACATGACCTACTGTAAATAGATTCATTTACATAGAATCTGTTTTCCATAATTTATAATAACAAGGGTTACGTTAATTCAAAACGTTGACTGTAGAAGATGTCAAAAAAAAATGAATTGGAGAAACTTGAAGCTGTTATTACTTAAAATATTAAAAATAAATATTATTCTGGTACATTAGTCCCCTTAGTATAACAATTCGTGTCTCCGTGTCCGTAGGTCAAACAGGAAACACTCACTGGATGAAACATAAAGGTTCCTGGTTTTGAAAAGAAAACCCACCCGACTACAAGTGTAGACCCACTCACTATGAGAGGTATAATCGGTTTGTGAATGGTGCAGGAAACAGAGAATATTTCCAAGAAAACGGCGAAGGTTTCCAGCTATCCCCGTAGTCCCCAGACACCTCGCAGCGGGTAGCCTTGGAGCCGACAGCTGTACAAAGACACAAAGAAGACACTGTTACCGCTACAATAGGCGATGAGTTGAATGCCTCAAGTACCTGGGGATTGAGCGGATATGGTAATGGAACTACCCCAATACCTGGCCACATCTGAAAGTATAATTGCCCACAATATTTGTACACCGTCACCCTTCTTCTTAAAGGAAAAATTTAACTTATTACTGAATTAAATATGTGAATGTTTGCCTTGTATGTATTTATCGACCCCGCCGCCCTTTATTTACTTTTATAGCGCATCGAACTCAAACATTTATTATAGTTATTGGCGAATTTAAATAAATCAGTTAAGAAGGAGCAGGATAAACAAGTCCTTTTTAAGTGACGTGCATTGCCTTCACAAATCAGGGGCTGTTACAATAGTACAACCGACACAATTTTAGTCTCCGGTCATACTTAAGTGGTAACTCCTACAAAACTATGTTTTTTCTTATTGGTTATTAATAAACTTTTAGCTAACTTATTAGTGAGCAGATTATAAAACATATTTCAAATATTTATTGTGATAAAATTACAATCTGCCTTATTGGGAAAGTAATTATATTTAATGTTCTCGTTCATACCATATTTACAATTCTTCATTCATTTGCACTCTCATACAGTATTTAAAATCAAGTGTGATGTGACAAATACGGCTTCTGTTGCAGCTGCAAATACGATTCTTTTTTATATTGTTTTATTTTTGATAAACTCCTTTATTGTGCTATAATTACAATCTGCCTTTTATAAGGCAATAAGTAATAATTTTATATTGTTACAATAATAAATCATCACTAGAAAGACAATGGATAGTTGTGATCAAATATCACATTCATACCTTATTTACAAATTTATATTTACTCTCTCATTCATGCTGTATTCCCGTGAGAAGGAGGCAAGGAGGGTGAGAGCCGCAGATGCTCAGAACATGAGGAAGCTGACCAGTGCCAGAACTCCCAGAGACCAAATATTTACAAAATATCACGGGGTCACATCCACTCCAATCTCCTCGGAGAGTCGTAGGGGTGATCTTGCTGATAGAATTTTAAGAATATCTTAGCGTAGTAGTAATTTTAAGGTCCCCATGGTAGGTTTTATTCGTGTCATAAAAATGTTCATAAATACGAAATTCTTCTAGAGGTCCTATTATTTACAACATCGAATCGAACGTTTGGTTTGGCTGGGTCGTGAAAAATAACAAAATTTTCGAAAACTGTTTTTTAATAATAGTTCAAAAATACAGGAGTCCAATTATTTCTAGGACATTTTTAATAACTGGGATATTATCTCGTTAAAACAAGTTTTGGGATTTTATTAACATTTCCTACTCCACTTTCAATTTAGTAGGACTAGGAAATAGCAAATAAAATACTAGTAGTGTCATGAGGGGGAGACCAATTTTACTAAAAAATCACAATCTAGGTTTCATTTGAAGTTTAATTTTATAGACTAACTAAGTAGTACTAAGTTGTATAAAGTAGTTGATATGGGTAGGAATGTATGTGATTTACATGTTTGACACAAAAGTTTAGTGGGGAAACTTGGCGGTTGCAGCATCTAATATTGACTTTATTACCTTTTTAGAAATATTTTAAAGTTCAGTAATTTGGCACTGTGAATCGAAATAAGGTTACCATTTAATTATTTTTTTCAATCACAATTCACTTATCCAGCATAATTAATTGTGATTTAAGAGCTCATTAATTATCTTATACGCAATTTCGCTCGCTCAACTCTCAATGGAGAGTTAACATTCGTACAATTTGCTTAAAAATTATATTTTCTTTTACCTGCTTATGGATGACATGGAAATATTCAGGATTATAAGGAGCCTGGAAGTAATTAAAATGGAGAGAAATAAATCTGGTAATAAAACATAATTTCATAAAGCTTGGGTGGGGAAAAAATCATTTAGGGGAGTTTTATTTCTTTTTTTTATTCTTTCGTCGGAATGAGGAGTCGGTTTGAAAAATATTTTTCACCGCAGCAATAAATAGCGGAGTTATTTAAGACTTAAGCGTTCCGACAAGGTTAATATATAACTCTTTTCAGCTGAGGTAAAAGGATTTTTGTCAGTGACTTTTAAAAACCGTTACCGGCAACTTTTACGATGAAATGTTTATGATTATGTTTTGACTTGCTGTTAACTGATTCACTAATTGACCTAAAAACGTACGTGATTTATATAAAAGCAATAAAATATATGTAAAATTTTTAATTACTTGGTTCTCATACAAAATTATTTGTACTTATTTTATTGTGAGTACGGATTGTTCTGTAAGAAAACCACGGTCATTTTTAAGAAAAAATCATTAAACATTATATATGATACAATGATTACAGGAACTAAACTATCCCATAATTTATGTATTTCTCTCACTTTTGACGGTTCTGCTGCTGAATGTACATAACCTTATGTGGAGTGTACGTTTTACACCGCTTATATGCACTTTAACTTCATACATGTGCATGGTTTCCATGCGAGAACACAGTCAAAGCAAAAATCGTTGTGCATCACCCTACGAAAAGATGAAACCGCCCAAGGCCTCTCCAACCACTCAATTTCGTTGTTGTAGACACGATTCGCTACTTCTCAATTCAGACAGTCGCTAATCCATCTCAAGGTTGAGAGGTCCCCCGGACAGACTGATAGCCCATTATTGGAACTTCCAATAACGCCACATTTACAATTCTTCATTCACTCGCTCATTCATGTAGTATTTACAAACAGCCCAGAGACCTCCCAAACCCACAAGGTTGTCTCCTCCCTCGCATGGGAAAGAGGAAGCGGAGTCTTGGGAAGTCCCCCACGCTCCTCCATCAGCCGCGTCACCGGATACGAGCCAGCGGAGGCTGACCAAGAGGCGTTATGTGGAAGAGATAGTATAATTTAGGGTTTAAATAACGCCAATGTTTGTTCCTCTTCAAAAACTTTTCATCAATCGACCAGATCTTCTAACATCCCGCGTATTTACTTTTTATTGTAGCGATAACTGAAGATGACAGCTTAAAGCTGTCGAAAGCGCTATTACATTAAAGAAGAAGTTATAAGTTGTGGAAAGACAATAAAACTGTTTCATAATGACCATTTCACTACTGCATCCTATGGAGAACTCTGCTTATCTTCCTAAAAGAGATGGATTTTACCCATTTGTAAACCGATATTTACAAACATACGTCAACCAGCTATCTAACATTAATTAGGCTGATTTAGAAAATAAAGTAACTGTCTCATTTGAACTAAATTGAAATTTTCGTGAAATGGATAGAGAGCTTTGACAGCGGTCCAGGAAAACGATATTACGAAGTTCCATATACACGGGTTGCGGGATTGACATTTGCGGGCGCGACAAATGCACCCTAAATAATGCACTTGATTAGGTTGAGGTAGGGCTGGAGGCAATAGATACAAACGTGGCGTTGCAGCCGCAAATGAACTCGCATTGATTTCAATTAATACCGGCCGGACGTCCGGCGGCAAAAAGGCACGGGTTTTACAAAACCGCCGGTCCCAATAATCGACTGTTATAACTAATAATTAATTTTTAGCAGCCACGAACGCATAATGCGGCTGCAGTCACTCTTATTTAGCAGTGCCCCTTGGGTTTTTCCGATTTAATTAACATCCCAACTACCCTTTGCCCTACCGCTGCCCACAGTGATCCTTTAACCGTGCCCTGTTGTCATGTTTACAACGCAGGATTGAACTGTATACAAATATTTATTTAAACGAACCCGTAAATTAACTACAGCTTCATTAATACAAAAATTCCAAGAAGAAAACTAACATAACGAATACAGCTAGGAGCCTAGGATTATGAAGATGCTAAGGGCATCGTTAGGTTGAACGGGTACAAGATTGAACAGGTGGCAGATTTCCGGTACTAAGGGACCTATCTTGACTATTAATTTACTATAGACGAGGAAATCAGAACAGCGGCTGACGTAAGGCATAAACTTGCCTTTAGAAATAATTTCCTCGAGACCTCAAAGAGGCACAAACATTGTCACTAAAGTGACCACTCTAGACATTGAACAACGATGGTGACAATAGAAGAAATCAGTTTACGGTGGTTGGAGTAGGCTGCTCGTCCTCTTGAACCAATCATCTATGAGCCAAGTAAACAACCAGGAGATACATCAAGCAGGACATCTTGAAAAAGAAGACTGCCGCGCGTCTTACCGAAAGTGGAGACTAAATTGGTTTAACAAAGATGGTCGAAGTAATTGGGCCAAGCTCTTTGAAAGATGCCCATACACTCCAGCAGACGAAGCAGGAGAAGGGGTATAGTTTGAGGAGAAAAACACTGGAAATAGATAAGCGATTCCGAAGAACAAGGAGCTTGGCGAAAAGGAATAAAACCTTGCGCCAGAACCTATATATCGAATAGGATAAGGTCGGGCAGCAAAAAATGGAAGTGTGAAGGACAAACTTGGATGTGGAAACAAGCAGCTGTGAGAATACTGAATGGATCTGCTTAAAAAACAATCATTATTACATTACATATAAAACTAAAACAAATAATTGCCAGGATAGGACTTGAAACTGGGGTCTACCTAAAATCTGGGGCTACTGAGCTACCAATGACGACCTCTCAAATATGAATTTTTTTTCGGCCGAATTCTCGCGAAGACTCTATGCAATGCACTCGAAAGGCCCCGAGGCAAATTATTATTATTAATAAATAACCCACAATAACAATTTAATTCATAATAATTATTTTTAAACAGAAATAAAGGATGCGCGATATATGCAACCACGGCTACTAATATGTGATTACTTATTGTGATCTTAATTGGTGGAACACTGAGCAGTATAAAATAAATATACAGTTCACATATTCTTTCTTTTTGATAATAAAATAAGTACTTGTTTCCCGTCCTCAGCCTATGGTCTCTAGATCCATCCCGGTCAAAATACTTCGGGGAGCAGGGGAATGAACCCTTCTGCTTATTAGTCGGGTGCTCCAACATATGCCAGGGATATGGGGTGGTACGAGGGTTAGATAATACATTATTGCACTAACAAAAAAATATTTTTTTATATAACCATCCCTCCATTTTTTTATTTGGCATATTACATTTCATCGCAATGAATCGACCATGTTAATCAAACAATGAAAACCATTTGGTGCGTTTATAGCTGGTTTTTTTTTTTGAGTTACATTACCTTGCTTTATACGTTCATCAGCGTTTTTGGGATCGAGACTGGCACAAGTACACACTCGAGATATTTGTAACGGTTTCGAGCCCTCCCTCTCAAGAAAAGACAGCAATAACCTGCAGACCCTATCCTTTGATCTTTAGCCTATGCTTATAAAAAACCTAAAGGAGCCTCGAAAAAAGTAAAGCAAGCTGTCATAGACTTCTTTTGAGGTTTAAGCCAATTACAAACAATAGCAGCGATCTCCTGGAATGCCCAACCAGACCAGTTTCCTTAAATAGCCCAGCATAAACGTCGAAGGTAATTATTTAATCATTGAGGAAAATACTTCATAATGGCACTGAGGTGAATGGCTTTATCAAATCTCCTAGCCGTCATCGGGTAACGGTCACCCGGTGCTGACACCTCCACCACGCGCCTGATGGCCAAATTGACTCATAATGACTCTGTTAGTTTTGTTGACGAATTCTGACCAAACGAATCTTCATAAATGCCAACTGTAATCATTTTTGTCTGATCTCTGAAAAACCTTTTTTTCGTGAAGAGAGTCTTTCAGGCAACACTGAATTGACCAGCGTGATCTATATCAGAAGTCTATGACGGCTTGCTTAACTTTTTTTTTTGTGTTATTGATTTTTTGAGAACTATCTGCAGCAAACTCGTAAATGGGATGGCAAGTAAATAATATTTACAAATGGGCATGAATGGCATGTGGTAAAGAACATTTCGTCATGCTTTAACCATACAATATTGGTGATTTTTAGTGGTTTATTTAAATTATTAAATCCCTACTACAGCTCCTCCGAGACAGTTCAGGTAACCGTAATTTTTGATGGAATCGTCTGTACGTGTGCCATATCATTGAATTGAACTGTAATATTTTTTAAAACTGGAAAAAAAAATAGAGATCATCAAAATGACGATATCAGTCTTCCGTTTTTGACTAGACACATTACATGTCAGCATAAGCTTATTTTTGGCATTTAAAAATTAGAAATAAATTGATAACAATTCAAAAAAAAAAACCTGTATCTTTTCGAGACATCCCCGATGGACTTTAAATATCAAACCGTCAACTTCCTTCCACAAGTCCTGTTACTATTCTAGTGATAATTAATATAAGAAAAAAACTCTAGAGAGCGATGGCATAATGCCAATTCAAGAATGAAGAACTTTGTGAAGAAGAGTTCATTTGTACCGAAAGAGTGGAGCGATGTCAACGATACATTCTACGTGTCAGTATAAGCGAAGATGTTATTCATTTGTAATCTGCTCATGGGATGAGTATAAAATAACCATCGGCATCTGTAAGTCAGACATGCAAATAGCTAATGAATAATTTGCGCGGGTTAATTTACAACAAAACCGAAGTTGCGCAGGGCTTCATACCGGTTCCACTGTTGTGTTCCCTATCACCTTGCCATTATCGGCGCCACGGGTACAGGCTAATAGGCACCAGTTAGACCTTTATAAGCAATTTATTGCGTAAAGGACAGTAGCCTAATACGAAAGAGGTATAAGAGATAAGGGGGGCGAAATAAGACAAAGAAGACAGATCGATGTTTATGGACCCGTTTAGCGGTGTTCCCTTCTGGCACCTTGTCAATTAGCCTTCTCTATAGTGCACAGGCCGACATCATTTAACTTTTTACACACCTACCTAAGTACTTGTTTATGGTACCTTACGTAGTAATATATTGGTTCACCTTTTCGTCCATCCTTTTCACCAACTTCGAATTTTTTTCAGATGTGGTACTGAATATCATTTTTTTTTTTTTTTTTTTATAGTTACTCTACAGCATATTTAGTGTTTTTATCAAGCCCAGCACTTAAAAGATAGTCCTTGACCCTAAAGTGAGAAGTTTCACATTGGTCAGTAAAACCAAAAATACAATCTATGCCGGACCACGATGTACAAGGTTTGGTCAAGAAAAACGGTAGCCAAGAAAAAGTAAAAATTCAACCTGCTTCCATTGCAGCAATTTTATGTTGATTTTTGAAAGCAAACGAAGTATTATAGTATTTATTGTTGTTTGAAGCGATTTCAATACGATTTTTGCCAATATTTTTTACATGATATAGCAATACATTTGAAATTTTTTTTTCTTCAAATATATCCAGCATATTTATCACAATAATTTAACAAATATTTAAGATCTCCAACGAAATCACAAGTATTTAACGATATTTCTTTCACTAATGACGTAATGTTTGCATATTAGCGTCATTTCCGTCATTCAGTTTTAAAATTTAGCCCTTACGTAAGTATCTTATGACTTCTTTATTCTTTAAGTATCTTCTTCCTAGTTGAAACTTTACAAACAATATTTTTTTACTAAAGTATAAAGGTAAAAAAACTACTTCTGAGTGCTTTCTTTTATGAAATAAAGTCAATGTCAGTTCAACTGAAACTAAGAGTTTTATTACAGCTAAAAACATTTTAAAAATCTTTTAAATAATAATATTTAATCACAAAATCGTTGGGAAAAATTGCATTTCCGGACTGAGGGGAAAGGCTTTACTTTTTAGCATGCCCTTGGTAATCTGAGTACAAGAATGTCATATAGTTTGCCTCAAAAATCAACAACTTTTTAAATGCATTGCTTACAAGTTTTTGTTGGTTACAAGTTCACGCGAAGTAAAAACGCGTCAAAGCAAGTCTAGAAAATAACCAAATTTAATACTGAACGCAAAGGTCGGAGTTCCCCGAGAGAAAACATTGTAATTGTTTAATACGGTCAGCAAAGGTTAGTTGAGTTTTAAAACTTCATTTCGTGGCAACTTGTAAAAGAAAAAAAAATATCCATCTATTCCTCTTCAAACAGAACTGGTCAAAGGCTACCCTAATTATTAAGCTTGCCTTCCCTATAGGCCTCTTACCTTTCAATTTTTTCTCTTTTTTTTTTGTTTTTCTCTTCTTCTTTTTTGAGCCAACTGAAAGAAATTCAATAGCCACAAATGAGCTAAAAAGGTGTGAAATTTCAAGGAAAGAAAAAAAAAAAGTTTTCAATTCTCAATACGAGATTCCCTTTTCAAGCTATAATAACGTTTTAATATTGTGTTTGTTCGGATATGAAAAGAAACGATTCATTGATTAACACGTTTCGTGTGATCTGAAGTATCCTTTTAATTTTGATACCTCTTTTTTCCCTTATATCCCTTTTTTAAATATATATTTATAACATATGTCGGTTTATGTAGGGTATTATCCCCTATTAGGAACCACTTATTTTTTTTGAACTAAAATTCTTCATTTATTCTGTATGTATCTTTGCTCAATGATAGCGGCAGTGAAAATGATTCAATTTATCGTTTACCCACATTATCCAGTCTGTCCTTGTGTCCTCAAAATAAGAGTACATGTCCGGCCTGCCAGTCAGGTGAGACTGAGGTGCCACCCGGGCCTTCGTCGTCTTCAGGCTTTGTTCTCGCCATCAAAATCACTCAGATCCATAAGGTCTATAGTGTAATAGTATGAAAATACCAAAAAAATTTAACAGAGCTGTTCTTTTTCCAGTGCTGTTAAATTATAATAAGTCGAATATTTAAAACAATTCGCTGCTGTAAAAACAAAATAAAGAAAATGATCGTAAATATATGGGCGCATCGACCCCTTTGGGTTAACGTGCAAAACAAAATACATGTGAAAAAATGTTTCGCTTTTTTTTAAGATTTCTCATATCCCATCATAGACATGTTCTAAGCTGACTCTAATAGTTTATTTATATTAATATTTTATCATATGTTATATGTTAAAAACACAATATTCTGTGGAAAAGATGGTTAAACAATTGAAATTGTTTAGTTGTAGGCTTTTTTTTTTTATCCTATTTTCCTACATACTCGTATATATTTTGTTAGGTGCGTTAATTGTATTTTTTGGTTTTAGTTTAGAGAAACTAATTTCCTTTATTTTTCCCACATCCTATATTTATAAGTTTGAGAGCTAAGAGAAAAAAAAAAATTAGAGACACTATGGAAATTATTTATAATGAGCCAATGTAATATTAAACGAAATAAAGAAACTCTCTCTCAAATAAAATTATATTTTTTGATAAAAAAAAAAGTTTTTACTTTAAAATAGGTTATTTGATAAGTTTTTACGAACGAGTAACAAATCTCTCGATATTGGTTTTTCAGTTTATACAGCATTTATTCCGGTTAAATATATTTCCAAATATACAATTTATTTTATAACTGTTGCATTTTGTCAAAAATTGGAGAGGCAACTGATCCGCTTAACAACTAATTTATAATTAGAAAGATCCACCTGTACGGTTTTCGCTTGGTAGCGAGCTAGGGGTAAAAAAAAAAACGTTAACAATATAATACCTGTTGAAGACAATAGTTTTTTCAACGGCCTGATTACTAGGACCTGCTCCGTCCACGGATAGTGTTTCGTCCTTATTATTCTTCTGGTGATGCAACCCCTAAGACAAAGGGGTTAGTACGCGGGGTAGGGGGCTAGGCCCCTCCCGGAACGTTTCTATAAGCCACTCAGAGACAATGCACCCTCGATTAGTTCAGATTAGACAAAAGCAGGTATGCGACTGGACGATCCTATGAGAAATTTTCAAGCGACCGTATATAAATTAAAGGGATGATATTTTCATGAATGAATAAATAATGTATTATCAATTAATGAAAGCGTCGAAAAAGTCCTGTTGTTTCAATGACTAAGACGAAGACGTTACATTTTTGTCGCTAATTGAAGCCTAACATTCCACATCCTTTATCATCTTACATTAGGACCAGATCCAGACATAATTTTTTTTTTTCATTGTTTTTTTTTTTTAAATCACCAGTTCACGAGGTCCTCGAGGGAACCCTGTCTGGGACACCGTGGCAGGGAAAAAAAGTTTTTTTTTCAAAACCAGAAGCTCTGGTCCCGTGATACGTCTAGAGCCTGTTTTTTGCGTTGTAGGTCTATTTGATAACACAATGACACTTTTTTTTTATACAAATCTTTACATGAAGGAAATTAGATTCTGCAAAAGATAATAATGATAAAATATAGCATTATTTACAATATTAATTCATATATTATATATGCAGAGCCCAGGGTTCCCCAATTCGCCCGAATTTTCACCTTTACGGCTATTAAGGAGACCTCACGCCACTCCTGCTACCGCATCACCACCACGTAGCATGGAGACTTACGGTGAACGCGAGAAGAGCAATTATACTACAAATAATAACATTCTTTTAAAAAATAATGGGTCAATAATTAATTTATAACAAATAAACAAATATACCTTTTCCAGTTATAATCATTAGTGTATCAAATTTTGACGTTAAGAATTAACTGAACTCAAGTTACGAAAAGCCACCAGAATAGATTTATTAGTTGTGTGATGCACCACAATCGGCTTGATTTTTTTTTATGGTTTTCTGGTATGGGGAAGAGCTCCGTTCTGCAAGTGTTCCATTCATGACCGAACTTGGCAACAAGTGGATACGCTCTACAAAAAAAGCTCAGAAAAATAATGACACACTCCGGAGCCCCAGGAAAAAAAAGTGTGCGGAAGGTCTAAAAAAAAATGTCAACCAACTCTAACGTACCTTACATCGTATGCAAATACGACTCTAAATGAAATATGTCCTTATGTTTGCCTAAGACACAGATGACGTCGTCCAATTTAGCGTGTCGGCTCCGATCCTCTTTTGGTACTAGTTTACATTTTAACGTACCTCAGATCCGAGGATCCAAGTTGGAAAGACAAAGCGAAGAAGCCTCACCCCAGACCATTAGAGCTAAAACATACAGACGGGCCCTCAGTGGATTTGCATGTCTAACCCTCTCCATGGGAGACAATGCCCCACCGTGGGACTGAGGGACTATGCCCACTGTTTTTATTTACACCCCATTACTGGGGTATAAAAACCCAGCTTCATTCATTAGCCGGTCCACCCCAGAGGTAGGGGTAAATAGACGAGTAGAAAAAATGCCCTGGGCCCTGAGGATGGCACCCCTAAGGGATTTGCATGCCTGCTCAGAATATTAAATAGCCAAGGGCTCCTCTCTCATGAGACAACGCTAATTATCGAACCTGCTCCTTTTGTGATTGTCTTCTTAACCGTTCTTTTTTCTTTCTCTCACGCTGATGCCGACCCTTCTCTGTTACCGCTTCTTTTTCACTTCCAACGTATGCGGCACTTTTTTTGTCCTTATGCAACTGCGGCTCCAATGAAAAAACTAATCTCCTTACAGAAGGAACGAAAAAAACTGCTCCGTGAAATAAAAAAAGGTCATTGAGTAAAACTCATTCAAGTTTACACCGTAAGGTTCAGAAAAAAAATTTTTTTTTTGCTTTCTAGTGAACAAGTGAAGACAGGTGCACCCTAGATGTAAATCGGATCCAGGAAAAAAAATATTTTTTCCCTATTTGTTTGTATCGATAAGCATCTACCCACCATACCCACATCCCCTATAAAGGATGAAACTGCATTGATTGTTTTTTTATTTAACGTGCACTTGCTGCTGCCACTTCATTATTTTTTTTAAACTTAAAAAGTTTTAATTTGATTTATTGATCTCCTGTGCATAGAGCACGAGCATTTTTTTTTAAATGTTTGTACATGCATAGCCCAGGGTTCTTCCACTTGCCAACACAATAGTCACTTTCCCGACTAAGGAGATGAAGCAAGAATTTAGGAGATCCACACGCAATTGCGGCAGCAGCATCGCCTCTCCGTAGCAATGGAGGCTAACAGAAAGTATGAGAGCCGCAGACGTTCAGCACATGAGAGGAGAAAACTGGCCGGTACCTAAATTCCACTGGACTAAGCATTTACGAATCACTTCCGCATCAAACTCCAAGGAGGTTTGTAGGGATGTGTGGTATATAGTTAACAATGGAATATAGGAATATAAATGTGTCAAAGAATGTATTGCAATTCAAAAATAATCTCGGCTTGGTCAAAAATTTATTTACATGGAATTTTCCTACGACTCAGAACAGTCCAGAATTCTTATTTGTGTTGTACCTCACTCACATGTGACTTTTTTTCTTTTTTTTTTTTGCTGAATCCAAGGTATAAACATAATTACTACAGGAGATTAAAGAATTCGTAAGAATTGATAGCAGATTAGCCAAATGCAGCAATTGTAAGATTGTCATCTAATGCACAGTTGATTTTGCATCCACGTGTCACAAAATCCCTGAGAGAAGGAAATAAATTATCGTAAACCATCCAGATATAATTTATTACTGAGTGGCTATTAAGCACTAGACAATCGCTATTAGTTTTTTTTTGTTTTGTTTTTATGTCGTTTTTTTTATCGTAAACAGTTTAGTATAATTTATCTTTGGTTAATTGAAACGACATCCTTCCAACATCAAGAATATAGACACCAAATACCAGATACTTCCAAAAAAATTATCGTTTTTGGTTTATTCACGATGGAATGGGGCTTCAGAAATCGTCATTTGAGACTCTTTTTGAGTGAAATTTAGTATTCTTAAAGTTGAAAGATATTTTTTTATTCACCACACCGTAAACCTGGACGTTTTCTTCGAATAAACATTAATAAATACCACATGGCTTTACAAGTTTACATTAAGAGAAATATTTAATGTGCCAGAGAGCTTATACGTTTTGTTCTCTCATTTGTTTTTCCGTACGCGCTTCTTTATCTAATAATTAATTATCCATATAATTCGGCACGTGTTCATAAATACACTGCTGGAGGAGAGGGGGAGTGAAATTCATAACAAATATCGACTATTAAGCGACATCATTTGGCCTATAATGCGTCCTGCTGCTCCTAATATAAATTGGTATGCGCATATCAACCGTTGGTAGCATCTAGTGAAAATATTATCTCGGCCCACGAAAGTTTTAAAAGCAGTTTAATTTGTTCTAACAGTCCGTTTATACACAACATTAATTAATCAATCGTAATTTTTTTAATTCTTAATTTTACTCATTCAAAACAATAATTTCTGCCATTTAGGAAATCGGAACACTGATTTGAATTCAGAATGGTATCTTCCATTTGAGATGCCCGGAAAAGTTTGAAAATATTATATTTTTCTCGTTCGCATAAATAATTGATATTCAGTTCTCATTAAATGATAAGTGATAAATGTTTTGTTACCTACACTAGTGTCAAGAAAATATCTGCAGAAAAAAAATTTGTAACTTCATAACTATAAATCTTCAAGAGCAGGTTTTTTTTTCAAATGGGCTATTTAACGACATAAATATTAAGACACTCTCATTAGAGTGATTTATTCTTAATTATATAATTATTTTGTTTTCTCAGTGATCTTTCGCCTCTTTCCCAGACATTGGTGCGTACAATATGCATTTAGATAATGGCTTAGAAGTTGATTTTTTTCATAATATCCTAATATTTAATTCAGGTTTGAAGGCAAGTATAGCTGCTCTCGAGCTAGTCAGAAAATTGTAAATAATCATTTTTCGTTACACAAAAACAAATACTAAACCTAGAAAATAATACTAGGTAACTGTTTGTTGGACATAAATGAAGATACAATTTAAATAAATTTTTTTTTGAAGACAATTAAAATCATCCCTAAAAGATACATAGCCCAGGGATCCCGTGATAATATTATCTACCCGCCTTATACATTTATTATTAAGAAATAAAATGCATCTCAATTCACACCATGGTCCTGAGGCTAGCTAGTTTGGGACACCACTCTTTAGATTCCTACATGCCAGCACCATAACACGACTCCAGAGCTTCCAGAACAAGATCCTGCGAACGGCACTCTGGCATACCCCCTTTCGTGAAATAAAGGCTTCCGGCATGCACGAAAAGTTCGAGCTCCCCACCATCACCAACGTCATCAAAATCTAAACCCTCTATTCAAAGACATGACACCACCACCGCTACCGGCACGATGGCAACTCACAAGATCTGGTAAAGCAGAGGAAATGGTGGACATCACGGCACTAGGCCCGCCAACAACAAGCCTCTAAGGGGCACCCATAACTGAAATCAGACTAAATATGACTACACTACATGCCTAGAGTGACTCTAGGCCCAGCCACCAGTGGACTCTCACCGCTGTACCGAAACAACCAACCTCCACCGAGGCTTAATCCTCTCACACCACCTTCAAGCAGGTACTCCTAGTATAAGGATCCGATTAACCTAAGTTTCCCTCATCCTGAATTTCTAACTAGAGAGCTTAGAAAAAAAAAAAAAAGAAAAAACCATGGCAATATTTAAGTTGTTCATATGAGGATATTTCTCCTGAACATTATACTTCTCATCGTGTGCATCTATAACTGGTTCCCTCACTCCGAGGGACCGTTTTTTATCGTCCGGAAATCTCCCAAAACATTTCGGATTTCGCTAAAAGGCACCATACCAACCGAAGAATTTTATATTTACGAGCAGGAGTTCTCAATAAAGACCGGGGAAACCGGGCGAAGAAAGATTCCCTCAATAAATTAGCGCCAAGGTAAGTCTTCGCGGACGCGTGTCAACCGAGAACTTATTCTCTGCCACAAGAATGACATTTAAGCGAGTGGCCCCGGTATCCACCTTGACTGTCGATAGCGACTCGTGTTTTATCGGCAGAACCGTTTCACCTTCGATAAATCTGGAAAGGATAAATCGAAAAAATCGATTTCCGGGACCGGTCTTTTCCGCTAACGGGCTCCCTCGCGACCGGCTGTCTTAAACTTAAGAACATTTCGGAACATATAGGACAGTTGTATTGTTTCGGTGACAGATCTGACTGCATTACGATAGCAGACATTTTATTTTTTTTAATTTTTACGGCCTAATCTATGCTTTGAATTATAAGATACATGAAAACGGAGTAAGCGCTCGTATCGAGACAAAAAAGATTGTGGGTTGATCAGTCAGAAGTAGGGCAGTTAAGAAAACATGACTTTGATAAATATTACTAATATACATATTTCATTGCCAAAAACCTTATTGGGATAGTAATTATGATCAATGTTCATAGCATATTAACAGTTATTTCGTACAATACTTACTAACTGTCTAGAGATCACCCAAATCCACATGATTGTCACCTCCCTCGCATGCGAAAAAGGAGTCTTGGGAGGTCCCTCAGGCTCCTCCATCAGCCGCGTCACCGGATACCACCCAGTGGAGGCTGAGCGCGAGAGCCTCAGACTCTCAAGACATGAATATTAGATGACTTGCAGAAGTGTCTTATGATGTGGTCCATAAGAACAAAGACGCACAGTTTGCCGATTTTTCCGATATGATGTTTTAACTGGAGTAAACGCTTATTGACACCTTCGAAATTTACCGGAAGTTAAAAGCTCAATTGAATTTGTTTGAAAAAACAAAATGGTTGATTTGACGCGATCCACTAATTGAAAAGATAGCCCCATGGTGGTCTGATCTGTAAGCAGTAGGTTGCCGATTCAAATCCCTCTTCATCCCATATTATTATTATTTACACCAGTAAGATTGAAGAATAAACTATTTTTTGGTGCTTCGGCGCATTGTGACAACACAATTTTAAATTACAATTTTTGTGATACCTTTTTTAGATTAGAGAAGTTAAAGATGTATTGTTCCGCTTGGGATCTAGATGACGGGTACATTCCGTATAAAAAGATTCGTATCCGATTCTCATTGGTTTTTGCGATATTACATGCAGAATCAAATAGTGCTTAGCAAAGGAATCCTTTAGTTGTGTGATTCGTAAATGTTAATGCTCTGTTTCTCACTCCCAGAGCCTTTTCCTTAATTCGGGGCTCCAGCCGAATTACCTGTGCTTATCAAAAACACACAACTGGAAGACAGCCTCCAAAAATTATTTTATAGAGGGAAAAATACATCTCTGATCGATATACTCTTCAAAACGATGGATAGAAACTTCTAACAATACAGATTAGTCGAAACCCTGGAGTGGACTAGGAATAAT
This sequence comes from Acanthosoma haemorrhoidale, assembly GCA_930367205.1. NCBI lineage: Eukaryota > Metazoa > Arthropoda > Insecta > Hemiptera > Acanthosomatidae > Acanthosoma > Acanthosoma haemorrhoidale. The sequence goes on along the minus strand of OV884015.1, from coordinate 69,835,873 downwards.
GGAGCTACCCCTAACACCGGAGTGGTCGTTAGAAGCTTTCCTGTCACCTTTTAGAGGTGTTTATGCAGATAGCATTAAAATTTCTGTCCACATACACGTCCGCGTTATAATGAAGACATGAGACAGGGTTTGAAAGCTCGCGGTTTACCTGTCAATCAGTACTCGCTCCTAATCCCCCTGTGATTTGTATTCACCGCATCATTCTTTGGTTCCCTATTAGTGACGGGTCATCGGGTCCCGCGCCGCCTCGGATATCCGATCACCCCGTCTGCCGATATCATCATTCATCTCCCTTAAACGTTTAATTTGTTCTGCTTTGAGGAGGCCGTTGTGTTGTCTTCCCGGGACATTGTCTGGGAACGGTTGAAAAGGATCTCACTCGATGGGATCCATTATCGGGTTCGGCGCTGCATATTGATATGTCTATTGCTACGTTAGGCCAATTGAGGGTTTTTATTAAAATGTATGGATACTTATGTATCGATACACTAATATACAACTGTATCCGACTACGTAATAATGAGGCAATATATAAAGGATGTATCTTTTCTACGGATACAGATAACCTGACACCCGCGAAGGCAACGTTATTACGCTCTAGTTGAAATATTTGAATTACAAGGATGCCATCTAACTATTCAACTACTGACCGGTTTGATTCCTGTATCAAATCCTGAGTGTATTGCATTAGCGTGAAGTTATCCCAAATATCTTTACTTCAAAATATTCAATTTACTTACAGTTGTTCCCAATTGAATCTAAACCTAAAGTAATTTATTTTCATAAATTGACGTGACGATCAAAATGGTCAATTATGTAAAGTAGAAATTTATATATAATGCATTTCATTGTTTTAAATGGTAGAATTTAATTCGAATATGAATGATAAAATGATTAGAAAGATCTTATTATACTATGATAGCTTCAATCTGAGGTAGGAGGAACCTCAAACCCGATATCCTCAACTAGCGTCTCCAACCAGCAGTCAACGGCCCTAGAGATGTCCCAGAGAAACGTGACATGCCCTTGAACAGAGCAAAGAAGTTCCAAGAACCAGATATGACGCCCATTGACCGTTTATGTTTTCTCCTACTGGACCAGGTTATTTCCATATCCAGCGAAGGTGATTTTCCTTTCTCGTCATTTGTGTTTAAGTGAATATCACTTCAGAGTAGGATGTCTCAAACACTGTCCACTGAGGAACTACAACAACCCTGGTGTCTTTTAGATTTCACCTATTAAATTCTACCACTTAATATTAATTCTAGTTTTACAGTACCTTCACATGTTAGGGTAAGCCACCGAAACACTATCCTGCTCAATGGCTTTAATTAACAAGGCTTTAACTGAAAGGCTAAAATGTTAATCTATTAATCCGTGTGAAATATGTAATGATTTCTTGACTGCCTCTGAAGCTCCAAGACTGATTTTAGTTCAAATCAAAAGTTTAACAAACAACAATTGGTATCTGAAACTTTCAAAATATTCACGAGGACTCGAAGACTATATACAAACATTTTATTTTGAGGCTTTTGCCACCTGAAGCGGTCCCCAATTTGATTGTACACATAATGATAAAATGTGAGGGTGCTTATATATTCATTTATCTTGTTTTTTTATTAGAAAAGTCTTGAATGACAAATTTAAAAATTATATATTCTCGCCAGATAATCCCAGGTACGCTATTGCAAGCTGGTAGCGAGCAACTGTCTGTCTGTCTGTGTGTGATAAAGCCTCAATGGCTCTGAAAAATTACATTTTTCATTAGGTTCTGGTTTCAAATCAGTTGGAGTACTATGGGATTTTTAAAGCTGTAAATCATTGGCAGGCAGTTTAGTATAAAGAAATATAATAGCAATAATTTCACAATTATTACATAAAAACAAATTGTTGAAAAATGTTACCTGCTTAATCTTATCAATCGAATAGGAAACCAAAATTACCTTCTTTAAATTGACTTATATACAATTAAATATATATTATATCATCAATAGATTAACAATCGATATTTGCCAACATTCTTGAAATATTCTTTCATTCCAGATTGCAATTGACATTTTTTTTGTTTTCTCCGAGTCGTTTAAAAGGATTATATACTTATTAATATCTACTAATATTGTATTAACTGTTTAAGGAATATAGATATAAATGTAAACTACACCAATAAATCTTAATTGTCAGCGGCTTACTTATCGATACAAATTTTTCATATCTTAATCTACGTCCTAGAAAAATACTGTTTGTTATTAATTAGATTCCATTCATTCATATTTAAAAATTACTTTCTCTTCATGATATTTAGAGTAGAGTATACAACGTGTACATGTGAATGATACCAAATCTATGACCTCGTAGTTTGGCTCGTTATTATTAATTACACAAATCATTATACTATGTTGATTATGGACCTATGCCTAAAATTGGCACATGATCTACAGAAATACTATAACATAAACAAAAAAACTAGGCATCAAAAATAAAAAATGAGGGCTAGTAATAGACAATCGCCTTCCAAAAAAAAAAATATTAGCAAGCGACATTTTTAAGTTTGATTTTCTCATATACTTCCCGTTATGATATATTCAAATTGAACATTTCACATCTTAAAGGAGGATTGAGAATTTTTCAATGCCAAGTGCGATCGAATGCGTTTTTTAAATCATTTATAACAGCTGACGCACCTATTCTTTAAGTCGACGGCATTTTTACCCGAATTGATGCATAAAACGTTCGTGGGTCATTACATTATTTTCTAAATTCGCCTGTAAAATGACTTCGGAACGATGAAATAAATGCTCGCATGCGTACTAAAGCACGTTCATACCCCGTGGTAGTGACCGCGTTGCCGCTGACGTGAAACGGAATCGAAGCACTTTCGCTGTTTGATTGGAGCACGTAATAGACATGGAGATTATAAGTTCACGGCCCGAATCCTTCCCCACATGAGCGGGAATATTCCTATTCACGGGAAATTAGGCAAGGAGATCAGTGTCTCAACGAGGCTAGGTCTGTACCGATTCAAGGATCGTCGCCACCTTTATTACTCGA